>WAAB01004186.1:251679-394140 GCA_013389865.1 Piaya cayana | reverse complement strand
GGAGACCTCATTGCTCTCTATAACTACCTGAAAGGAGGTTGTGGAGAGGAGGGAGCTGTCCTCTTCTCCCAAGTGACAGGGGACAGGACAAGAGGGAATGGCCTCAAGTTCCGCCAGGGGAGATTTAGGCTGGACATCAGGAGGAAGTTTTTCACAGAAAGGGTCATTGGGCATTGGAACAGGCTGCCCAGGGAGGTGGTTGATTCACCATCCTTGGAGGTGTTTAAGGCACGGGTAGACGAGGTCCTGAGGGACATGGTTTAGTGTTTGGTGGGAATGGTTGGACTCGATGATCCGATGGATCTCTTCCAGCCTGGTGATTCTATGATTCTATATCCGTGCTGCTGGGGGAAAACCATAAGGAAAACTGTGGCTTTGAAATAAGCAAAGGTGGTAGGACTGAGTTGCCCCTGGTAAGCACACACCTGCAGAGACACAGACAACTAGATCCAGAACATCAAAGGCTTAATACAAAATACTGTTAAAAAAAAAAAAATGTTTGCATAGCTTCATCCACACAATTTTAAAGTTCTTTTTCAATAAGAAAAAAAAAGCCAACAAAACTCTTCAGATTTCATATTTCTGAGTTTGTGCATAAAGCACAAAGCAGATGTTCTTTATTTTTTAAAGAACAAAGATATATCAATCATGCACTAGTCACAAAATCTCGGGAGATGGTATGTCACTCGCCTTCAGTTTCCACAGCCTCTGCTTGGAAGCCCATTTTACCAGCACCTAGAACACAACTGGCTTGTGAGTCAGGAAGAGTGTTTCTAAGTCCACACTCCAGCCCTGTGATCCTCAGAGAAACCCATGCCTTAGGAATTTGTTGGGTCAAGAGCCCAACTCTCAGCAGAATTTACCATTCCAGGTCTCAGTTCCCACTTACCGTTCCTATCACCCACCCCACCAGCCTTTTACATCCCAACTCTCCAGTCTCTCAGGCTGTGAAGCCCAAAATGTGAGCAAAACTGAGGTGCTTGTCCAAGGTTGAGGGAACAGGAAGGATGAAAACCCGGGCAGACTGGGCCATGACTGGCTGCTGGATGCTGCAAGAATCACTGAAAACAGGAGTGTTTCCAGAAAGGGCACTGGTCACATCATTCATTCCTGACAGAGTTATGCAGCTGTTACTTAAGCCAGTCCTTGTCATGCCACAGTTCCCTGATAGTATCAGGAACTACAGAGACATTTGTCAAAACAGGATGACATCTAAAGATAGCATTGAACCTTAGGGAAAGGAATTTAAAAGAAAACAAATCACTATAGTTACAGTGTAGGGTAAGAGAAGTGTTCCCTGTGTGTGTAAACCTGGCTTGGGCAACCTTAGCTGCGGCGGACTCCTGAGATGACACTAAGCTGTGCAGAGCCAGCAAAATGAAAACAAGGGAATATGAGCAACAAGCCAAGATATTTTAATGTCCAAGGTCACACAGTACAACTGGTGCAAGTCAGATACCCCTGCAGAGCCCACGAGCTCAGTGCAGAGGGTTCAGTGACTTGTAGCCACAGCAGCTGGAGCCCACACACTGCGGCAGTGCTGGCAGCGAAGGTGAACATGCTGCAACCTCCACTGCTCGGCCAAGCACCTCTACCAACCCATCCAAACAACTTACCAGGCCACAGCTCAGAGTCATGATCCAGCAATGTGTTTAAGCCAGCATTAGGGTGCCTAGCACCAAGTCAAATGCCAAATGGCACAAAGAGTTGATAAATTAGCTCTAGCTACTCATGCTTGTTTAAAATTGTTAGTGAGTTAAATTTGCATGAGCATGCTGGGTGCTGGATTAGATGCCACTTGCTCATAATGCTCTTTCTCTCTGCTGCATTACATCCTCCCACAAATGGTGTAAAGGCAGCATAAATTCAGCAGCTAATCTGACAGTGGTGTGGTCATGTGCCTGCCCTTGGCCAGCACCTGTGGAATTGCAGCACAGGTTTATAAATGTGGCCAGGCTTCCCGTGGCTTGGTGCAAGAAGCTGGCAAAGGTGAAAGCTTGCTTCCCTGTGCACCTGGCACTCGGAGTAAGTTGCCAACACTCTGTGCTCCTTGAAGCAGCAGCTAGGCTATCACCTCAACTCTTGTCTTGCATTGTCTGGACTACACGAGTGCCGAGACTTTTGCCACAGCTCTGCAGTAGCTTCTAGCTCAGTCTCTGCTCACATCCAGGAGAGANAGGAGGAAGTTTTTCACAGAAAGGGTCATTGGGCATTGGAACAGGCTGCCCAGGGAGGTGGTTGATTCACCATCCTTGGAGGTGTTTAAGGCACGGGTAGACGAGGTCCTGAGGGACATGGTTTAGTGTTTGGTGGGAATGGTTGGACTCGATGATCCGATGGATCTCTTCCAGCCTGGTGATTCTATGATTCTATATCCGTGCTGCTGGGGGAAAACCATAAGGAAAACTGTGGCTTTGAAATAAGCAAAGGTGGTAGGACTGAGTTGCCCCTGGTAAGCACACACCTGCAGAGACACAGACAACTAGATCCAGAACATCAAAGGCTTAATACAAAATATTGTTAAAAAAAAAAAATGTTTGCATAGCTTCATCCACACAATTTTAAAGTTCTTTTTCAATAAGAAAAAAAAAGCCAACAAAACTCTTCAGATTTCATATTTCTGAGTTTGTGCATAAAGCACAAAGCAGATGTTCTTTATTTTTTAAAGAACAAAGATATATCAATCATGCACTAGTCACAAAATCTCGGGAGATGGTATGTCACTCGCCTTCAGTTTCCACAGCCTCTGCTTGGAAGCCCATTTTACCAGCACCTAGAACACAACTGGCTTGTGAGTCAGGAAGAGTGTTTCTAAGTCCACACTCCAGCCCTGTGATCCTCAGAGAAACCCATGCCTTAGGAATTTGTTGGGTCAAGAGCCCAACTCTCAGCAGAATTTACCATTCCAGGTCTCAGTTCCCACTTACCGTTCCTATCACCCACCCCACCAGCCTTTTACATCCCAACTCTCCAGTCTCTCAGGCTGTGAAGCCCAAAATGTGAGCAAAACTGAGGTGCTTGTCCAAGGTTGAGGGAACAGGAAGGATGAAAACCCGGGCAGACTGGGCCATGACTGGCTGCTGGATGCTGCAAGAATCACTGAAAACAGGAGTGTTTCCAGAAAGGGCACTGGTCACATCATTCATTCCTGACAGAGTTATGCAGCTGTTACTTAAGCCAGTCCTTGTCATGCCACAGTTCCCTGATAGTATCAGGAACTACAGAGACATTTGTCAAAACAGGATGACATCTAAAGATAGCATTGAACCTTAGGGAAAGGAATTTAAAAGAAAACAAATCACTATAGTTACAGTGTAGGGTAAGAGAAGTGTTCCCTGTGTGTGTAAACCTGGCTTGGGCAACCTTAGCTGCGGCGGACTCCTGAGATGACACTAAGCTGTGCAGAGCCAGCAAAATGAAAACAAGGGAATATGAGCAACAAGCCAAGATATTTTAATGTCCAAGGTCACACAGTACAACTGGTGCAAGTCAGATACCCCTGCAGAGCCCACGAGCTCAGTGCAGAGGGTTCAGTGACTTGTAGCCACAGCAGCTGGAGCCCACACACTGCGGCAGTGCTGGCAGCGAAGGTGAACATGCTGCAACCTCCACTGCTCGGCCAAGCACCTCTACCAACCCATCCAAACAACTTACCAGGCCACAGCTCAGAGTCATGATCCAGCAATGTGTTTAAGCCAGCATTAGGGTGCCTAGCACCAAGTCAAATGCCAAATGGCACAAAGAGTTGATAAATTAGCTCTAGCTACTCATGCTTGTTTAAAATTGTTAGTGAGTTAAATTTGCATGAGCATGCTGGGTGCTGGATTAGATGCCACTTGCTCATAATGCTCTTTCTCTCTGCTGCATTACATCCTCCCACAAATGGTGTAAAGGCAGCATAAATTCAGCAGCTAATCTGACAGTGGTGTGGTCATGTGCCTGCCCTTGGCCAGCACCTGTGGAATTGCAGCACAGGTTTATAAATGTGGCCAGGCTTCCCGTGGCTTGGTGCAAGAAGCTGGCAAAGGTGAAAGCTTGCTTCCCTGTGCACCTGGCACTCGGAGTAAGTTGCCAACACTCTGTGCTCCTTGAAGCAGCAGCTAGGCTATCACCTCAACTCTTGTCTTGCATTGTCTGGACTACACGAGTGCCGAGACTTTTGCCACAGCTCTGCAGTAGCTTCTAGCTCAGTCTCTGCTCACATCCAGGAGAGAGTGTTACAGCAGAAAAGGATCACAACTTTTGTAGCTGCTTTATTTACTCCTGCTGCCCCCAGTGCCACAGCACTGCTCTGGTTCATGGCTTCCCTGGCTTTTTGGTGATCCCAAATCTGACCTGGAGGAGGGTTCCTGCTGTATTACTCAGCCTGAGAAGAGGTGTTGCATCTCACTACGGCTTTTTGCCTGTCACAGCAACCACTATGCAACAAACAGCCCATGTGTAAGGCTTCTGGACCAGATGCAAGCTGGTTGTGCTATCAGTATAGTAAAACCAAAATAGAAACATTAGTCTATCCAGGCAAATCCAAAGAAAGTTCTTGGTCTTCTTTTTCATGCCTCTTGCACGCCTGTATTTGAAACCTCACAAGCACTCAAGTACCTAGTTACCCATCTTTCAACACCGTCTGAAATGATGAGACCCAAACCAGAAGGATGTTGATGTGGCAACTACTGGTACTATATGTTCCTGAAACTCTTCTGAGCAACATGGCCAAGAAAGTCCACGCAAATCCTCTAGCTCCTGAATTTTTAATTTTATTTTTTTGGGTAGCGTGGCCTTCTACCCCAAGGCACCTTGTGGCAAGCTATGGCTGGATGGAGCTTCTAACAGTGTTTGAAACACTTTGAAAAGGACAAATTTGAATAAAAGCATCACTTTCATGTTGAGTTCAAAATAGTGCCGCATAACTAAACTGTGATGAACTGATGAAAGTTTGTTCTGATGACGTAAACCCAGCCACGTTAGGTAACATTGAAGGATAGCATTGCCATGGCCACACAGATTTTGCAATCCTCCCTTTTCTAGCTTACTCAGACACTTTAAGTTAAATGCAGCTGAATTTGTCCTATTTTCAGTAAAGTCCATCTTTGTGTCTCTGACTGGTATCTTTCCTCTGACTACTAAGCAACAGTATATTCTTAAAGTTTAATTTTTACTGTACACAGGTACCAGACTCAAGAAACAGGTTCAACATTCAGAAGCAGTAATAAATAACTATACAGAATAGTAAATTTACAATTGCACCTTGCACTCAAGCCAGTGGTGGGTTTCTGTGATGTGAAGGAAGATAGTACAGATGCTTTAGCCCTCTAAAAAGCATATCTGTTAACATAAGCCAGTGCTATGACTGCTCTGGTGTCCCAAATTTCTCCCAAATGCTAAATCAGCATTTCAGCTATGTAGATTTTAACCAATTCTTTTTTTAAAAAAAAATCAACAGTTCAAATCATCTTACTAAAATCCCCTTCAGCTTTCACTTCCCACTCTTTTGACATCATCTTTTCATATCTCTTCAGCCACCACAGAGTCCAGCCAGAGAGGAAGACTGAGCAAATGCAGAAGCAGACAATGAACTTTCCCAGAATTTCATCATCTGTTGCAAATAAGTCAGTCCATAAATGCAATGGGAAAGGACAAGCTTTTTGCTCTGTTTTCAATTTGCTACACATCTACAAGACCTGAGTTAAAACTACAAATGGTTACACCACATAGCAGAACCAAATGCATGACTGAGGTTACAAACACATTTTATTGTTTACATGTGGCCACTGAGTGACATAAAACACCCAGCTATTTATTTCCCCAAACCAGTTACATCAACATCAGAAGGCACTGGCTATTTTGCAGTCAGTTGGGTTTTTTTTCAGAACTATGTTGCAATATAGTTTTTAGCACAGAAATTTATCAGAAGTATTTACAGTTGTTTAAAAGTTCAAAGGGGCAAAATAGGAATTAAGATTAACTGGAAATCTAAACAAATGTAAAGGAAAATGAGGATCAGTTTCCAAAACCCTTCAAGTCTACATTGTAAGCGTAACTAATGTTCTTGATTTGTGTTGGCTGTTAAAGAAGTGTAAATTCCATGATAAATTGATGTAGCTCCTGGGATGAATAAAATCAATACTGTAGTAACATTGAGTTAATATCATGCTGACATTGATTGAGAGTGAGTGCATAGAATCTGAAGTCTCTTGCCATACACAAGGAGATATTACTAAATCAAAGCCAGATTGCCAATTAAACCTTGTTATTTCAGGGCAGATGAAAAAAAATAATGTGTGGTGGAGAAGGTAGGCTGAGAGTAAAGCTACTCAGGTCAAAACTGAGTTTTCCAGAGAGTCGCTGATTCCTGAATGGGACAATGTGAAGAAGTCAATAATGCCCTCAGAAGGCTTACAGAATCTCATCGTTTCTGATGTCTTTTCCCATAGTTATTTCTATACAGGAAAAGCCAGTGGGAATAGTTTCAAAGCAAAAGACTTTTACTCCAAGGAATGGTGCTCCAGTTCACCAATTAGTCTTCACAATTTGTGAACAATTTAGACATAGATTGTTGCATTCCCTTAGCATATGATGAAACTGCTGATGAATGGGCCTGTTCCAGACCTGTTCCCTGAGCATGTTCAACGTTGCTGCTTATATTTTACACCAGTCAGGGGTGGAGAGTCGAAAGTGAGTGAGCTCTAGTCCTCTCAGGATACCCTGATGAAAACAAACAAGGGCTAACGGGAGGAATTTTTGGTTGCTAGTATATTAACTTACACTTCAAATCCTGAATAAGGTTTAGATAAAAAGGAGTTATGAGAAAACGCACAGTAAACCCAACATAAAACAAGTGTGTGCAACAGAATGAGCAAATGAAGCCTCACTGCTTATGTCCCTCTCTCTGTCCCTTTTATCTCTTCACAACTGGGATCCTCTGATATCTGGTAAGACCTCTCTCTCAGCACAGGCAATATTTTAATTACTCTCTCAATTTTCTGGAAATGTAATGTAACTTTGATACCTCTGAGGCCTCTATACCTAGTTGGAGTTGGGTATTAGGGTAGGAGTCACTGGGAGGTAGACACACATACACAGGGCATGAACCGTAAGCTAAGTTTAAAAATGTTCCCTTTATTATGACAAATTAAGTGGTTTTATGTGAAGTAGGGAATGGAGAATGACAGTGAAAGCTCAGGATTCCGCCAGGTCTCAGCATATACCTATCAGAGCAGATGTAGCAAGGCTGCAGGAGCACCATAATGATGGGATTGACGTGCCCCTAGGTATGCAGAATGTTATCACAGAGCCAAACCTCAGGTTTCTCACTTCCAGCTCTCTGCCCTGAGAAAACACAAACAAAAGTCTCTCTTTTCCTACAGCTGTGAGACTTACACATCAGCTGGATGACTGCTCTGATAAAATATTTAGACATCCGTTCAGACAGATCACAAGCTCACCATCCAAAGAAAATCTCTCCCAGGCAAAGACTCCATTGCTGCCACAATGAGCGATTCTCTTACACCTGGGGTTTGCAGCAGCCTCAGACTCTCTATGATGACTGTCCTAGGATCCATGCTGCACATACTACTGGTGGTGAATAATTACTTGACCAGTTACCAAACCCTTCAGACAGACTCCTATGCGTGTACACCCTCCCCAGCTGCATTGGATCAGAAGATTTCACAGTATGACCACCTGAACTTGCTTCAACTTGATCCCCTGGAAGTTTGGTCACCAACTTCAGTGGAAAGGGGACATGAACTCTACACAGTCCCTAGGGTTTCCAGTGTCTTCTAGTTGCAGTTCACTGCTGTGTATAAATGTAGAGGCCAATAAGTAATGAGGGAGGGAAGACGTCCGACATAAATGCCCTTGAAAAGCTATCCTAATGATATCATGTTGGGATCGAGAGAAGCACATTATCCTCAAGTTGTGTGAATGAACTGGGGCTGTTTGGCAGCTCTGTAACTTGTTCAATTTTTTTTCCTCTGAGTAAAACACCAAAGTCATTCATTATAGTTGGCTTCAGGGCTCTTGGGAGCCACCCTGAAAGCTTTCCATCCTCAGCATGGACAGCTAATCTGGACAAGCAATTTCAAACAGTTTAAGACACAGTTTGACCCCCTAGGTAAAATAACCAAAGGTTAAAGGGACATCTTGGTGTGTATCTGTAAAGAATACAAATTGAGCTTATTATTCTTTCTCTCTGGAGCCTGTGCAAGGTTCAAATTCAGTTTATAAGCTTATCACAAAAATTCATTTTATAGAGTACCTTTAACATAAACTCCCACTCAGTTCAATCAAAGCATTTCCAGCTTGAAGCAGCTGAGCTACAATCGGTTCCCTTGTTCAGTCAGCCAAGTCAATGCTCTTAATCACTATAAAAACATTAGAAGTCAAATGGTGGTTTTTAATAAAATGGGTTTGATTAGCTTCCAAGGAGGTGGCAGAGGTCTATAGAAAGAAACATTCCTTCCTGCTCCTAGAAAATGTGTATGAGCCCTGTAAAATGCCAAGCTCCAAGAGGACTCTGTGGCTTGCTGATGACTGACCTCGTTATGCTGGGAAAAGGGCACACTCCCTTCACCCTGCACTCTAATCCACCTTCAGCCTGAACTCTTTGACTTCCCTCCTCCTAAAAACTCATTTATCTCAGCTCCTTCCATTGGATAATAATCAAGCCCCTAGGCTGTTCCAGAGATCAAAGTATGATTGTTCTAGTAGCGTCTCTTTCAAAATCTACTGCTTCTTTAGATGCTGTTGTTGCTTATTCAGACAAAGTGACCTTGTCCTGGAAGGAAAGCCCACAACAGCTGTGAATTAGAGACAGGGAAATGCTTAGGAAGCGATGTATGCAGGGCAGCATCTGTCTGTCTTTCTGGATGCTTGCTCAGTTGCTTAAGAGAGAGGGGACACACACTCAAGTGCACCACACAAACAATGCTGTCCACAATGGCTGCTTATTGGTAGCACTCCTACAACTCTTTTCCAAACACAGGCCCAGAAATAACAGCCTCTGCTCAGTGCTCATGCCACATACATTCAGATGCGCCCCACAGATCAGCACATCTGGCTGAAAGCTAAGGTCCTCTTTTGAACTTACAAAGTCAATTGTTTCAGCAATAGAGGAGGAGTTCCCTGAAACCTGTACCCCACAGACAGGGAGAAAAGCCATGTCCAGGGCTGTCTCATTCAGAACACTGATCACCCTGAGCACACCAGGAAATCAGTTACACCACCCAAGGCTTAAGTTTGATTTGGGGCTGTCAAACAGATGGATCTTCCCACATTACAAAATGGAACAATCAAGACAACGTTGTCTTGCAATCATGTCTCCAATGGACTCCCAACCTTTCCAATGTTTCTGTGCCAAAAATAATCCTGTTCCAAAAGTCTTCAAGCACTGACTCCCAGAAACTGTTTTACTATCAAAAGAATAGCTCAGGTATGTGCCTCAGCATGGCTGAAATACAGACGATCAAGAAGCATTGATCACACAGAGAGTAAGAACCAGGGAGGAAAATGAGGCTGTTGCAAAATAAAATTATTCTCTGGAATAACTCTGGACTTCAAAGATTTAGGGCCAGAAACTTAATGTGAATTAAATTGTGACTCATGTAATTAAGTTGCAGCAACAAGACAGCAGGACTGTTTTAGATTCATGTGCTGGGAAAAAGACCTAACTAATGAAGATGCACTTCTGCATTCTTAATGTCCTCTCCTCCCTCCAAAAGGCTTTCAACAGAAATGGGGAAATAAGGTCAATGTAACTGAGATTGTTCAAGGAAGACAGTTTATCAACAAAACTGATTCACATATGCAAATCATCAACAGACATTTCAACTGGGAAAAATAACCAAATTTAGCAGGGGAAGCCCTTTTTTTACCCCTGGAACTATGTTTGAAACTAAGCATCACTTGCAGTCATCAGCCTTTTTGGACACATCAGTACCCCATGGAGTTCAATCGCGAAGCCACAATCTTTCTTTAGGATAATTTGGGCAGCTTCTTCTCTCCCCAGGGAGTCACTGGGAGGCAGAAGAGATGTGTCCACACACTGGCTGGTGCAGGGAGATGACTGACAGGAAGGAATCTCCAATCAGAAGGTTGTACTGGGGAGGAAGGGAACATTTAACAGAAAATTTACACAACTCCTTATTTATATTTTGATGGCTTATGCATCTGCAGACATATAATTTTAAAAACTTCAAATAACAGACAGTAAAAGTATCTGACCCATCCTATCAGTCTGTTGTGCATACTACCTGTTCAGGCAAGTGGAATGACTCCCACAAAGCCGGAACAACTGAGTCCTACTCCATTGATGAAATAAGAGCAGAATGAAGTCAGAGATTTCACACTTTGGAAAATAGAAGCAGTTCCTTGGGTTCCTCAAGACAGACTTGTGATGAAATTTTTACACTCATCAAAATCTTTATCGGATTTCCTAGCAATAACTTGTGAATAATCCCTAGCTTCAGAAACTACACAGATCATGCATTTTTGTCCTGTCACTATGGCTTTCATAAGTAGAGCACAGTTCTGGTATTTTTTTTTTCCAAATATCCAGCAGATGAGGTAGAGTTGAGGAGATGCACATGGAAACACACATATCTCAAGAATCTCCTTCCAGGCTGATGGCTACCTGCTGGTATTCCATCTTCTCTGCAACTGTGCCACACAGGCTCTGTAAATATACAGAAGTCTACACCCTTGGTCTTATAGTTCTTTGTAATATAATCAGTTACATATCTGTGCGTTCATGTATTGTTTGCCTGCATTTTTCACCTGTAGTACACAGTGACATAAAATGATTATACAGAGTAGTTGCTGGATTGTCATTAAAGAGATCAGCTAACCAACTGGTTCAGTTTACGTAAAGCTTGCCAACAAGGGTTAGAGATGATAATTTTCAATGCACTGTTAACTCTTAGTCACAATATTTATTGCATTCTATATGAGATAATAACAGGTTTGATACTGCACCTCTGAAAACAATATGGAGTTTGTCTTATATTTCAGAAGGAATAGGATGGGGAGGGTATCATTCTTCACTCTTATTTTAGCCAAGTAAGAAGAATCATGTAGGACCTAATTAGAAGAGTTTAGGGTAAAGTCTTCATCCTTGCCACCTAATTCTGGTCACTAGATGTTGACATAGTTAGCGAGCAACCCAGATATTGGTAGGATGTCTATGTTGAGTGATTTTATCTTTGATTTACTACAGTATTTCTTGCATCTCCTCTGCAAGCCAGTGCTCATCATTGTCTGAAGCAGGACACAGACTTAATTCAGTCTGGCCTAACGTAGCAACGTCCATCTTCCTATAAGTAAGGAGGGTGCATTTTTTCTTCTGCCTTCTAGACTGGATGCAGTGTTGAAGTGAATACTCACCAGACTGCTCTCTCCTTGCAGCCTCCACAAAATTAAACCCATGATTCCCACACTTGCAGCTCAGTGCCAGTCTGCCTCCTGCTCTGAGACCCCAGGCTTCCTGCAGAGCTGACTGGGCAGTCTTCAGCTGGCAGAGAGGATCCTGAAGGCAGAGTAGCAGAAAGGGAAAAAGGGTCAAGGAGGTGTAGGGGTTGTCTCACCCACCACAGACACAGCAAGCAGGACTGCTGCCTATCCATGCTCTGTTGTCCGCGGGGCTGCGTGTGGTGCCCCTCCCATCCTGCATGAAGAATGAGTTCTCTAATACATCACAGCTAAAGAAACCGGGTACCTGCATTTAACATGAACAGTGACAGTGCCACTTCTGATTGCAGACTGAGAAATTTGAACACAGCAGCTTTCATGCAAGCCCAAGTAATTACACAAGGAGTGAGGGTCACAAGACCTCTGATGAAAAAAGGAAGAGGAGGCATAGTCTGAAAATGTAAGGCTCGTATCCTAAGAGGAGGATCAGCTTCATAGAATCATAGAAACATAGTATCATAGAATCATAGAATCATAGAAAGATCACAGAATCATAGAACAGTTTGAGTTGGAAGGGACCTTAAACATCAACCAGTTCCAATCCCCCTGCCATGGGTAGGGACATCTTTCACCAGACCAGACTGCCCAAGGGACCATCCAACCTGGCTTTGAACACCTCCAGGGATGGGGCAGCCACACCTTCTGCAGGCAACTTGTTCCAGTGCCTCACCACCCTCAGCGTGAAGAAATTCCTTCTTATGTTTCATCTAAATCTGCCACTATCCAGTTTATACCCAACCTGCCTTATCTTATCACTACAAGCCTTTGTAAACAGTCCCTCCCCAGTTTTCTTGTAACCTTTTTCAGGTACTAGAAGGTCACTGTAAGGTCTCCTCAGAGCCTTCTCTTCTCCAGGCTGAACAACCTCATCTCTCTCAGTCTGTCATCCTATGGGAGGTGCTCCAGCCCTGGAATCATCTTTGTAGCCTCCTCTAGACCCATTCCAACAGCTCCATATCCTTCTTATGCTGAGGATTCCAGAACTGGACACACAACTCCAGATGAGGTCTCACAAGAGAGGAAAAGAGGGCTACATTCACTTCCCTCAACCTGCTGGCCATGCTTCTTTTGATGCAGCCCAGGATACAGTTGGCCTTCTGGTGTTTATGTAGCCAGACAGGTAGTTTAAAATGTGATTCAGATGTTTTTATGAGCCAGAT
The DNA here is from genome assembly GCA_013389865.1 of Piaya cayana. Lineage (NCBI taxonomy): Eukaryota > Metazoa > Chordata > Aves > Cuculiformes > Coccyzidae > Piaya > Piaya cayana. Next base: position 381,517 of record WAAB01004186.1, on the reverse strand, counting down.
CCATATAAGTAGAAACCAGATAAAGCTGCCAGATTTCAGTGCTATTCCGTTGTGCTTTAGGGAATTGTCACACCCCGATGCTCTGCTGGAGAGGAAGAAGGTGATATCCCCACAGGGGAAACATAGCTTGTCATGCAATAGCACCCATATTTTCCCAACCAAAGGCTGCACCAGCCACTTTGCCAGGAATGGGAGTGCCACACCCTATCTGCAGAAAACAGAGGGTATTGCAACAAACACCCTTTAAAAAAAAAGTGCAGCTCATAATGGCTGCAGGCCACAAGAGGCCTTTTTCTATCCTTCAATTAGCGATCTTCTAAATGACTCACCAGAGAGTATTGCACCAAGGGACCTGCAGTCTGCAAGGGCCATATCTAAATATTCATTGACAGGACTGGTACCACCACCTTTTTGAAGACGGTCCAACTTCTCCTTATAAGATCCCATTTTCAGTTTGCTTACAGCTCTGCCAATCGTCTATCTGTTCCAGCTCACATCTTTCAAGATTAGAGCCTGCCTACAGCTCATTGCCTGTTTGTTGGGTTTTGGGGGTTGGTTTTGTTGGGTTTGGGGCAGATGTCTTACTTTATTTCAGCTGTTTCTGAGACTGATTTGTCAAAAAAAAAAAAAATATGGGTTTCTTCTTATAAATGCTCCTAATGGCAGAGAACAGAAATTTGTCAGGCTGATGGTCTTCAGGTCATGAATCTGCCATGAATGTCTATGCCAAATGGACTCCTGGTAGTAATCAGATTGCAAACCAGCAAATCATTGTGGTTTAGCCCACACAGTAGGTGAAGCTGGTTGTTCCTTACAGCAGTTACTCCCAGTAACATGCACCAACCACGTGGAAGCACTGTTACCTGCCTACAACTCAGGTATCCTTGTAACCAGTCTGGCCAAAAAGAGCCTAATGAGAGAGGACTGAGGAATCTTGAGTCAGGCGCTGGGACAGAAGAGAAGTACTCAGTCACTTGAGGTTTCACAGAGAGAGAGAGAAAGAGAGAGCGCAGGCTGGGGGCCAACAGGGACTGTTCAGTCTCAGACCCTCTAAATTCATTGCTGATACTGCATGGCACCTGCTGCCTATTTGTGCAGTAGTGTGACAACATCATCACGAACAGCGTTTGACCATCTCAGGAAGGGAGCATTAAACTGAAAGGGGCACAGGCATTAGGCATGAGGAAGCAGGCTTGCAGGCAAGAGCCTACCATCAGTGTGCAGTCTGTGGTCAACAGGTGATCCGCTAACTCCCTGTGAGAGTGAAGTCTACTTGGACAAAAACCAAGAGAGTAACCTGTGAGCCTGTCCTTGCTCTCTGGCTCTGTCATCAGTTTTCTCTTAGTCCAGAGAAATGAGCCCTGCCAAATCATAGAAACTAATTTAGAAGAGGCGTTAACTAATTTCTGGAGGTTAATGTGTTCCGTATACTCCAGGAAGACACATGTGAATGATAAGACATGTGGCTACTTCTCAGACTTGGGAGATTGTTGTGCCAGAGAGCCACCATCAATCAATCAATCAGTTAGCATTGATTAATTAAAGGGGAGATGAAGGAGAGCAAAAATACTCTAATCCTGCTTTCTGAACAATGGATCTGAACATGTGTAATCTTCAAGCATTCCTGAACCATGGGCTCTGTAATATCAGGTGTCTGAAGTGGGATCAGAGACTGTGTGTGGGAATAGCATCCTAAGAGAAAAGGAGTTATATCTTGGAGGAGAAAGAAAGGCTTTCCGCAGTGAGAACAGGCAACTAATTATGTGAAGATAACAATAATAAAAGAGGATAGATGATAAAAGAAGTGAAAGAAGTTAGAGGGCTAAAACTGGAGAAGGAGAGTAAAGCGACAGAGAGAAACTTGGAGGCGGGAGTTCAATGTTAAGTGGATGGAGGAACAGTGACAGCCTTCTACTTCCATTCTCCTTGATTAAGGAGTAGGGAAGCTAAGACTAGCTCTTCCTACCATCCAGACCAGTCCCACCTCCATGGCGTATCGTAGGGCCCTTGCCACAGCCAGGCTGCAGTGGGGAAAAAGCAGATACCAGTTTATGAGTCCCATCTTGGGGTACAGGTTGCTTCCCACAACTGCAGAAGGATGTGATGGGATGTCGCCTGGACATGTATTTGCAGCACCAGATGGCACCAGACAGCAAGGAGCAGGTGTTAATGGAGTCCTTGGGGCTAGAGAGCTGAGGGGACACAAATGAGGTCTACAGAGCTGGAAAAGTAGACAGGAAAGGCTATAAGTTAGGAGAGTCAGGGTGATGATGTCAAGAAGCATACCTATTTTTTCATTTGTTCTTCATAACCAACTTTGACTAAATCTCAAGATACAAGACTTCTGGGATTTCTCTCTCTGCCCTGTCAAATTAAGGAAAATAGGCTACAATGCAAAATTTAACCTACCTCTTCTACTGCCTCTGCCTCCTTTGAACTGAGCAAGCCTATACCATATACACCCCAAACATTTACTTTCCAAGTGTGGTGAAACTTGTTCTGTTAGTCTGTATGGTCAGCACTCGCTTACAGTCCTAGAAACAATGAGACTCTGGGTAAACCTTTAAGCTCTTGCACTGTTTTATGCAGCCCATTCAGCCTAACACCAAAGATACCATCTGTACTCTTCCAGTGTCTGTCACTGAAGCCAGTAGCCTCGGTCATTTTTCTGCCCTCTGTTAACAACCCCAGTGGCAAGAAGGCCCAGAGATGCTCCCCATGACACAAATCTTTGCACAGATACGATATTTGAACACTGGAAAAATCAGGCTTTCTTTTTCCCTCTGTGTCCTTGTGCTCTGAAATTAGATTTCCTTGGATGTAGGGTAATTAATATGAGCCCTCTCTTCAAAAAGACATATTAGTCAGGCTACAGACCTAACTCTTCAGCTGTGCAACAGAGAGAAGTATTACATCCTTCCTACATAGCCTGCTCAAAATTCAGTCTCGGGGCTTTAATGTACTGTTGAAGAGAAGCAGCTGTGGCCAAAGCAGACTCCCGACCTGGGAAATACTTAGGGGAAGAGAAAATACCCTACCTGGCATGATGATTTATGGATGTGCTCAGACCAAGAATTTCAACTGTTCCCAAGCTAAACAGCCACCTTCCTTTTTCTCTACAAACTAGACCCTCTAAATCCCCCATATAGCCTCTTTCCCACTAAACGTTTTTGTGAGGTCATTTTGTTTTCAGCCTTGGGTTTTGCCACAATAACTGCTCAGAGCAATAGAAGCTTCTTTTGCAGAGGTCATCACAGGACCTTTCAGCTAAATTAGCTGCTCTAGTTCTGACACTCCCTCATCTAAACTCACAGCTCTGCTTGAGTTTCACAGCAAGCTGAGCCGTCAAGCCTGAAAGGATGTGGTCTACCAATCACACTGGAGATTAGAACCACCTTATCTCAGAATGAAAACTAAGAAAAATATGAGGATGTGGCTGAAAATTAAAAAGTATTCAGAAAACCTTGATGTGTCACCTTAATAATTTTCCTATTCATGAACACACTTGAAACCTCTCACAAGATTATGGTAAGAAGTCACTCACCAGTGTTAAAAGAAGAGACAGTGTTGTTTTGTTCCAAGCAGCAAGTTATAACGTGCAAGCAAATGCTGCGTGCAGAGCACTTTTCACCTCCGTGTTCCCAATACAGAACTGTATTTACCCTTGATAAATGATGAACTATGTCTTACAGCTGTGTTACATATTTCAGACTAACAAGGGTAGGAGTAAGGTCATACTGATTCTGGACCGCTATCTATTGAGACAAAGGCACTCAGGCTGCATCATGTGCTCTTTATTTCATGCAGCCTAGCCTTAGACTGTTTCCCTGAGTGCCTTGTTTCCTGGGGACGTGGCAACAGTTTCTGTACACTGTTCTGAAGACCTGGCCAGCTTATGTGTTTTTCCTTTCCTCTACCAAAAATTATCTCGTTCCTTTAAACCATGCTTAACCTTACTTTGGTTCCTGTTTCTCTGCAGGGCCCATACACCAACAAGAGAAATGAAAGCAGCTATTTCTGTTTCTTTCTACTGCTCTGAACACATCCAGAATGCCTGAAAGTGAATAAGGGCTAGAGATACATCCAAGAGGCTGAACGAACCTCCCCAGTTCCAGCTAATTCTTTGGTACCAAATTTCTAGCCTTTGTCTAATAATGGGAGTTTGCTCTGCTACCAGCCACACCTGGTCAGGCTGCACACCAAGCTGAACACTAAGGTTAGGATTCGTATCACTGAACATTAGCTGTCTAAAAAATTCAGACCATCATCTAGGCCTCCTCAGCACGCAGTGCAGACAGATAGGAAAAACAGGGTTCATCACACTTGTTTTATACCTGTTTGGGGCTAGAACAAATTGATCCTTGAAGATGATTCTGTCTCCATAGAAAGTAATGACGTGGGCTAGACGCTGAGCTATCAGATGGCTGGGGTTAGGTAAGAGGCATTAAAAACATCTTTAACACTTGTGTTTAGCTGGATCTTTTGCCATTTGTATCTAGGCTCTCCCAATGCTGTTACTTTGAAGGGATCCAGAAGGCTCTTAGATGGTGGCTAGCAGTGCCCCCATGTCTCTGTTGCTTTCTGACTGGTTTTATTCTCAGAAAGTTACTTCATAGAATCATAGAATCACTAGGTTGGAAAGGACCCACTGGATGATTGAATCCAACCATTCCTATCAATCACTAAACCATGCCCCGCAGCACCTCATCCACCCTTAAACACCTCCAGGGAAGGTGACTCAACCACGTCCCCAGAAAGCTTGTTCCAGTGCCCAATGACCTTTTCTGTGAAAAATTTATTCCTGATGTCAAGCCTGAACCTCCCCTGGTGGAGCCTGAGGCCATTCCCTCTTGTCCTGTCCCCCTTCAACAGAGAACATGATTCCAGAACTCCAAAGATGATGGGCTATATGAAGGGGAAAAAGGCGAGGGTGCATCTCCTCTGCTCTAAATATTATCTGAAAAGTGCCCCCAAACCACCCCTAAATGAGTAGTTCTGTGAGCAGTGTAACTGACAACTCCTGATTTCCTACAGATTTCTGTTTACAGTTAAATTCTCTGATGCTTAATAATGTAAAGTGTCTGGTGTCAGCTACGAATCCTGCCTGAGCCTTTCCTCCCATGAAGGCATGTAGGGGGTATGCCTCCTCCAGAAAACCAGCTACTTCCCTGATGGGAACTGGCCTTTGAGTTCAAAGATGACAGAAATACATAGTTAGTCTTCCAGCAAATACAGCAAGCCTCTTAATGCAAAAAGAATCCATTTATTCTGTAAAGAAGTAAACTTAAGAATGGAAATACATTTACCTCTGCACAACCTTCATATTAAAAGTTGTCCTCACTTCTGCCCTTTTTTCCCATGACATCACACCTTTGAAGGCACAGGCACAGCAGATGATACAAAGAGAGCAGTTGGTTTTGTTACTATTTAGATAAGGGACACCTTAAAGTAAGCTTTTACTGCAGAGTTGGGTGGAGAAAGCTTCCTGATGGAAAATTGTGCCTCTCTTTCAAAAAAAACCAAAAAAACAACACCAACAAAAAGAGGTACTTGGAAAGATAAAGGGCAATTCAGTCCTTTGATATCATAATACTGAATATGAAATAATTACCACAAGTGAGGCAACTAGTTCCTACACCCTCTGCAACCTGGATGACATCCTTCTGTGTCATCAGAATAAAATTTACTTGCAGAAAACATATCACTTACTACCTTATCTCAGTCACCTGAGCCACATACATACAAAAGGAGAAGACCAAAGTCTTCTAAATCATCTCTTTCTGCAAAGAAGTGAACTACAAAGATTTCAACTCTATTTCCTTCTCCAAAACTACTGGCACTAAGACAGGCATGTGATTTTATCCCTAAACAGGGTGTTCCTTAGGCTCTTTGCCAATTTAATTGGCTTATTCATATCCTTCCCTTCCAGATTACCTCAGGGTGATTTACATGTTGGAGGCCTATAAACACTGATGATTCACTGCATGAAACCCAAAAACATTGTTCAGTGTCTGACAGGGTCCTCACTGGTTTTTGCCCCCAAATTAATTGCTCTTATTGGAACAACCTAATATATAATCAACCTCTGACGTCATCCTAATGTTATACAGACAGAAGAACTTCTAAAATACAATGGAACTAATGTCATTTGATTTTTACCAGTGTTTCCAGGTACTCTGTAGGAGCAAGCAACAGGCAAGGTTTTCAAATGGGAAGATAGAGACGCTCCCAGCCTAGCATCTTCAGTTTACTGGCCATTTTGAAGACTGTGCCCTTCTGATTTTCCATGAGTAAACCACTTGGACTAACCCCTAAAGAACTGCAAATACAAAGACAATTTTTTCTTATAGCAGTTCTACAGCAACTTAATGTTTAGAATGAGCAGGTGGACTTCCAGTGAATTCAGATGATTTCCTTCACATGTTGAACCTGGATTCTCTAACTAGGAAACAGTCAGCAGGCCAACTTTACCTCCACTAGATACAGAAACAAACAAAGGTTTGTATTCATGAATTAAAGAAAAAAAAGGCTGAAAGAAGTTTGTTTTGCCTTTTTGTTCATTAAAATCTTGAACTTCCATGGATCTCTCTTTGTAACATGAGTAGTTTTTAAAATGTACCAGAAAACTTTACAGAACATACTTCTCTGTATCTTTGAAAACAATTTAATATATTCTTGTCTCAGTACTCTCACAAAAAGCAGTCACTCAGTCTCCCTTCAGGGGAAGATTACAACACTCCATATTCAGATTCCATTTTCCTCTTTCTTTATATGCCCCTGCAGTGCCTTTCTTAAGCAAGCTCCCTGCTTCTAGATCAAACCCATTACCAGCTGCATGGCCACTCATGCAAATCCAGCACCCTTCTGGTAAGTTCCCATTTTACTTTCAACAAAAATTCTCCATACACCCATCTCCCTAAGACCATCAGCCAGCACTTTTTAATCCATTTCACAGCAAGATTTCCATAATGTCTTTACAAGCCACAGGTTGCTTTGTAAGGCAGCCCTCACCAACGTGGGACTTGTTTCCACAAGGAGTTTGGCATATCAGCAGCTAGTAAATTTTGTATTCTTTAATAACAGAGTTTATGCAGTTAAATACCTGCCGGAGGATGAACACATCTCCACCATTACAGCTGAAGTATTTCAGCGTCCAGCACTTTTAAATCAGCACAAATGCCTTAAAACTAGTTTCCCTGTTTTGCACTGACAGTTGTGGTTACAGGTGTTACGCACTTACAGCCCTGCTTAGATATTAAAACTTGCATACAAATACCTTCATATTTGCATTCATTGTGTTTTATCTATGAAAGATCTGCAATACATTTGTCATCCCCACAGTGACTCTATATAACATGTTCATGCAGAAGTTCTAAGCAACATTACAGAATTATTACAGTCTACATATGTAAATGCAAATAAGCCACCACATGAAGCTTTTAATATATAATGCAGGAGAGCAAGCATGTAATGAACTGGTGGGAAGAATGAGGGTTGAACTCCCTAGAATTAAAGCATATACATATATAATTTTTATAAACTGCAAGAATGTTTCAATCCTACTGAACACTTAAAAAATATACCATACACAAACAAGTAATTAAGATTCAGATCTCACAATAAATCCATTATAAGACCTGATCATTTGAGTATTAGAGAGGCATCACCCAATCAAGATTAATAAACCCAGCCTGCGCTGCAGACTCGCTGCAGGAAAGTGGAGTGCTGGCATTCCCAAGAATTCCTCCTCTTTGATCCACAATGAAAAAGGATAATAAGGTTGTACATACTCATCCATGTCTAGTTTTCACGTTCTTCAAGGAAAAGAGTTATGCTGATTCAGAGCTCTAGTCATGGCCTGGGAGAATTTTGTTCTTACACTCCTCACACATCAAATCTCCACTGTTTAAAAAAGTTCTTAGGATTTTATTTCCCTTTGCTTAATTGAATCAGTTCTGTAACAGACGCTTCTTTGTTGCTTGTCACCCAAGTATTTTAAGCATTTTGAATCCCGTCTCGTTTTATAGTTATTTCTAAAGGAGTCAGTTCTGGCCTTCAGCTCTTTGTTTTCTTTCAAAACCTTATTGGATGAGTTGTGCTCCTCTGTGCTCACTTCAAGGACACCACATTTTCTTTTGTCACGATAACTCTCACTCTGAAATGTCTCAAACCTATAATGAAATGCAAAAATAAAACTCTCCCTTCCATTTATTCTTCTTAATAGCATCCTGATGACCGTGCGTTTCAGATAAGTACTTGAAAGGACACACTGCTGGTAACAATGCAGAAAATTATGCTGAATCTTTGCTTGTTGTAGCTCCGTCAAGAAAAGCCATTAGTGCATTTTATTTGTGGACATCCAGGTTATGTCTCTATATTTACAGTTTATGTTGCAGCAGCGCCTGACAGATGCAGTAGATCTGGCCCATGTTAGCAGTGCCTTTCCTAAAACATTAAATGTAAGCATGTGTCAAGCGAGCGTGGGTATTGTATAGAAAACCTGTTTCTGCTTCCACCCAAGTCAACAGGAAAGCAAAACAGTCTACGAGTCAGAGCTTTCCTTTCTTTACTCTTATTTAAATGTCAACCAGTGTTTTATGTGGTTGTTTATTAAATAATAATAATACAATAATGCCCAGAGGCTCCAATTAGGACTGGGAAGTCACTGCAGTGGGGTTGTGCAAAGGCAGAGGAAGGGATGGCGGGCTGGGAATTGGATGGCTCCCCAGCAGCGGGGAGCACGGGCTGGAAGCTGGCCCCTCTCAGCAGCCAGGAAGGGCTGCGCCCAGCACCCCCTGTCACCCGCAGCAACCTTTTGTTTGCATGGGAGTTTGATGTTACTTGGGTTTTCGGGTTTTATTTGGTGGGGGGGGTGTTAATGTCAAGATACAGAATAACCAAAAAGACATATAAAGAGGTTTTCTTCAAAGTAGCTGAGACCGCAAAGTGTGTGGGGGGGGAAAGTGTATGTAGATGTATATGCTAATTCATATTAATTAAAACCAGAATGCTGTGCTGGAGCCGTGCACAGGCTTTATTAGCTAATATTAAAACAAAGGGCTGATTTGCCTTCCACAGAAATCTCACCTGGTAAAACTCTGTTGGCTGCAGCAGAGTTACTCCTTGCTTTGCTCCAATGTGAGCACAGGATCAGGCCAGGTGCCCTCGGGAAGGACTCGTTGCAGATAACAAAACAAGAGGACAAACAGGAGGCACACAGGGAGGATGATCCAAAGGAGTGGGATAAGAACAAGCATGTTGCTCTTGGCAGAAAGCAACTGGCAAAAATTAATTGCTAGTCAGTCTCTCTCTCAGGTCTTTTTGTTTTGTTATGAAACAGAATTTGTTTTTATCATAGAGGAATGGGATATACTTCAGCAGAGGAATCCGAGCTGACTAGGCTTTATGACAGAAGTACGTTTTATGGGGAGATCTGAATGAAGAGCAAGTGAATTTAGTTCACAAGACGAGTGCAGTTGTTCCAGGCTTAAACAAGGGCAGCATGAATGAAAGCCCTTGGAGGAAAACAGGAGGAAGAAAGGAAGGAAGAGATTAGAGGAAATCTGGGCTGGACCACAATGTGTGGGAGCAAAGACACAAATACTGAATAAAGGCAGAAGCAGAACAATGCCAGGCCCCAAAGGTGAGCCTGAACCCAAGAAGGGGCACAATGGTGGTGAGATGCTGCTACTCAGTGAGGAAGAAGTGGGAGGAAGGAAATGAAAACTTATCTTCTGGAATGGGGAACAGAGAGACCCTGACCTGAGTGGAAAGGAGAAGCTAAAGGTTTCCCAGGAGAAACTTCTAGAAAGCCAGTAATTTATGAACATCTTCAGGCTAGAGGTGACATAAGTCTGGGGTAGAATCATGGAAACGAGGTCTGAGGTGGGGAAACAGGTTGTTGATGATACTCCACGCAAGAACAATCACGGCCAAAACTCAGTGTTCATATAGAGGAGAAAAGGGAACAAACAAGCTCAGAGCACAACAGAACTACCCATGGTGATTTAGAAGGGAAGAAGAAGGGATTTGCCAGTAGAAGATGGTCAACATCTTCTGTTTCATGAACAGAAAATGTTTGCTAATTGAGAGATACTGCACAGGGCTGGTAGAGGGGGGAAAGATGAGGAAGTTGAAGGGTGGAGCAATCAGTGGTGGAGAAGTAGGTTAAGCAGGAGGTGTCCATAGATGGTACCATGCACATCCATGCTACCTGCAAAACCAGGGAGCATCCCAGAGGTCTGCTGCAGAGACAGGAGTTTTTTGAGAACAAAATGTAGCCAGATACTATCCAAAAATGAAGAGAGGGATGGAAAATACCAGTGAGACAGTGTCAGAGAAGTTGAACCCTGAGAAAATGACCTGGGAAAACATGAGTTAATTCAAGACCCCAGTTCTTTGTTGTTCTTTGTAGAAAATTGAGGTTAATAAAAGCAAAATTTTCCACTGGCTTCCACTAAGTTTCCATGCAAAATTTCCTAGGAAGCCACAGGTCTACAATGAACAGTACACGCCTCTTTCTTCAATGTGCACACAGGCTAAAGGGCTACGTGTTCCAAGTGAACAGAATGGACAGTGTCTTTGACCTCCTCCTAGACCTGAAGAAACTAGTAGGAAAGAGTCAATATGTCTGAGTTGTCACCCTGCCCTACACTGGTTCATTTACTGCAATACTGGTGCAGAAGAAAAACCTGATCTTCACTGCATCTCAGTCTACACCAGAGTAAGCTCTTGGAGGATGCAGGCTCCAGTCCACCACAACAGTTGTGATATTCACAACTCTTTGACTTAACTGGCTCTTAATTCACATGTTCAGTATTACTCACATAATTAATATTTGCCCTGTGATTTTTTTCATCATTCCAATTGAACGGATTTTTGGTTGACTCAGTTCTATTGCTCTCCAGTTAATATGCAATACCATATTGCTCTTTTACCCTTACAGTCACTTATGAAAAATTAATTGTTCTGAAAGATGTGATTGAACTTTTTTGGGAAAAAAAATTGTATAATAAGTGTAGTCCTCCTTCTGCTAAAGCACTGTGACAGTTTTTTATGATCAGAAGCAAAGCAGAGTTTAATTTGGTGCAGTGTTTCTCCAAAAATTTCAGGCAGGGAACACTATATATGCAGTTTAAAAATGTGAATATTCTACAAGAGAAAAGGAAAGCATGGTAGAAGATATGTATAATGTAAATGCTTGTGTATTAAAACATGAGACAGTGGAGGCCAAGAGTGTGAAGGACATAGGGATGTTATTTCTTTAAGCTGCAGTAATATTTCCAGTATCTCAAGACACTGCCCCCCTATACCCCATTACTTTTTTTGGTGAATGTACTCAATGTTGTGATTGATGACAGGTGGATAAGTGCACTGATCCACACTTCGATAGTGTTGATGGCTTCCTGAAATTGTTGAGGTAGCTGCAGTAATCAGAGCTATGAAATTTTGCTCACTGCTTCCTAAATATTCTATATCCAGGTCCATTAGCACAATCCATGTGTATATACGAGTGAGTTTAGTAATTTCCCTTGTATAGCCTCAATGTGTTACCCTGAATATAGGTGAACTGACTCAAGTGGGTTATTACTGCTTCACCTCCTTGCAAGTACAAAGTTTTGTTCCACTGTGAGTTCTTTCTTGTCACCTTATATTACAAAACTACTGCAAGGACTTCTTGTGTCATTCATGATAGTCTCACACTACTGCAAGCAACCATACCACACAATCCCTTTTCTTAAAATATTAAATTTTATCTAAAGACCGTCTAAGTCTCATCTAAATATTTGGGCTTGAATTTTATTTATTTGCACTCATACTACTTTTGCTGCTGGAAGAGTTCTCTGGAAACTCATTCCACTGGCATTTATTTATCTTCCTCTTATTTCCAGTTCGGGTGATGTAACCAGTATCAACATAGTCTACATCCCTAAAAAACAGATCTTAAAAATCTCCTGAACTTATCTCCTGTTTGTGCTTTAGAGAAAAATCATGGGTTTCAACAGTTATTCTGTTGGGCCAATAACCTTTAACTAACAATCCTTTAACTTCTTACAATAAGTAAATTTTCTATTTCTACTTTACTAATCCACTCAGTCATCTTTTTTTTTTTTTTTTGATAAGTTGTGATTCTAGTTAATCTTTTCTGAATTTGTAGGAGTGGAAGTACATACAGCATTTTAGAGGAAACAGGTGTTTTAAGTGTCTCTCACATTGGCAGATACACTGCTGTACTTCTGCTGGAAACACCTTAGTACTTTAGGCCTAAGAAACAGACCTGTCCTTCTGAAGGTCACTGCACGTTGCAGGTTCAGATCATAATTTTTTATGCTGTTTACCAGTATAAGTCAGCATCTAAAGAAGAACTGACCTTCATCAACCTCTAGCTTGCATTCCTGGTTCCTTTTTGACAATCTGTGTGATTCTATTAGCAAAACAGATTGGAAATTGGAAATCTATTCAGTTTTCTTTTGGCTGTTCTCTCCACCTTCCAGTCCCTGCACTGATCCCCATTTTTTAACACTTAACTAATCCTTTTTCACTCAGCACCACACAAACACTTCACTGAAGTTGTGACAGACAAACCCTGCTGCATTTTGTCTACAAAATCTGCAACCATAATGCACGCCTTGTACGTCAGTAAGAAACCTTCAGTATGCATGGCTAAATTCAAGTGGAATGACACTGCTTAAAGTGACTTTTGCTTACTTGGAGTGAGATGGAACAAGCCCCAGAAAACAGCTCAGCTAACTAGTATGTGGTTTTGAGTGTGAAGTAGGAGGAATACGGTTAGACTGTATAAAAGAAAATACAAGGACTGTGATGTAGACCCTGCATCAAATGAATAGTATGTCACAAGGAAAAGGAAGAGGAAGCAGAGTCAAGACTGTATATAAACAGAATGAAGGGAAGACAGCAAAAAGAAAAGAAAAAAAAAACAAACCCAAGAAACAATGAGAGAATGGAGCAATGGGAAAGGAAGGGGAAGAAAAGCGAATGCATCAAGACTAACATTTCGCCAACTACGACATCTCCATCACTGTACCAAAGCAATACACTGAAAGGGTTGTTTTCCCACTCCATTCAGAGCTGTATAAAGGTCAAAATATTGTCCTACATCTGGATTTGTCTTTTTAACAGGTGTCATGCTTGAAGTGCAGCTCCAATAAAATCTAGCACACCACCAGTTATAAATAAGCTCTCTCACTCCCAGTATTAATAAAATTTGTGGACATCACTTATTTTAAAAATATGCTTATAATATATCATTTTAAAGGCACCCCATGTAGCACATAATAGGACACTGCAAATCAGCTATATAATAAGTAAGTGGAAGAAAGAACAATATAAACAGTGCTTTGCAGCCTTGACCCTATGGTGTTTCCTGCCACAATGAAAGTAAAAACACATGTTCCCTGACAACCACCAAGCACTTTGTCACTGCTGCTGGACATTTTGCTGCCTTAGGGGTTGTCTACATGCAAAGCTACATTGGTTTAACTGGGTTTAATTTGCTGCAAAGGGCTGTGTGAATTCTTATTTTGACTTAAATCAAACTTATTTCACTTTAGCTCAACAAATTAAAGGTCAGATAAAGCCCGAGCAACTCTGCTGATTAGGGCAATCATGGTTCTAATCAATTGCTTACAATTACAGAGCTGCCTGTACTGGCAAAAGCTTGCTTTCTGGTAGCTTATCTTGATGAAGTCTTGCCTGATTGCTCAGACTGTTTTAATTGGCTTCAATTGTGCCTGAATGGTCTTTAGGATCTGGTGTCACACGAGTTAATGTAATCAAATCTTTTCTGCTTCTGAACACAGAATACACACACACACACACACATATATATGTAAAATAAAAATTAGTGTGAAAGTGTTCTTNTGTCACACGAGTTAATGTAATCAAATCTTTTCTGCTTCTGAACACAGAATACACACACACACACACACATATATGTGTAAAATTAAGTTCAGTGGGAAAGTGCTCGTTATTCTAAAATTTAATAGGTTTTTTTCAATATTGCACCCAAAGATGGGCACTTCCCCATACACATGAAGGCAGTAGCAGCTGTTTTGGTCTCATGCAGGCACAAGAAATTCCAAACTAAACAAGTGCATATGAAAAACACGTAGTTTCCTTAATTCAAAGCCTGCAAGAACAACTTTGCCTCAGTCTTCCTGGGTGAAGTGCTTGGTAAGACTACTTAAGAGTATTGCACGAACACAGGGAAACTTATCTGCTTAGGAAAATGTAATGGAAATGAAGAATTAAATGAGTGGAAAACCAGGCATCATTACTCCAAAGGAGAGTATCCACAGAAGGAGTTATACTGGTATAGTAATAGTAGGACAATTATAACACCGTCATAGCATCAGTGCATTTCCTAAGCCTTGTTATGAAGAACAAGAACTTGTCTTAGCTTTATAAAGGATTGTCAGCATCCTTCTTGCCAAGGAAATACTTCAAGTATTTCCTCTACAGCAGAAAAAGGTAATAGCAGAGGAGTCATTTTGCTGTCTTCTGTAATTCATTTTAGGCCAAGGCAAACCAGGCAAACCTAAGGAGAATTTCACCTAATTGTTCTAAAAGTGTCACAAGCTATCTGTCACAGAAAGCAAATTATTAATTACTATTTCTATTTTTGTTGGGCAGAAAGACTCTGCTAGGTCACCCCACCATCTGAAGCCTCAGCTATACTACAAGCAGCACAAATACCACATTGCGCCTAGACTGACTGGGTGCTGTTACAGCTTAATTAAGAATATAAGCCACACATCAAACATGTAAAGGAAAAACTTGGTTCCCAAAGGGTTTGTCTTGGTACTTTTTAAATGTGATTAGAATTATTTGAGTTGGAAGGGACCTTAAAGATCATCCAATTCCAGCTTATATTTCATAAAACAATAAAGAACACCAAGGCATTAGAACTTTGCATGAGCATATTCCTCATTTTATCTTCCAAATACAACTTATCTTTATGTTAATAGTTAAATTAACAGGATTAGATACAGAAAAGCTGAAGGTTATGAATATTTCAGGGCCTATCAGCCTTTTAGCTTTACCATTGGGGTGAACTGCAACACAGTTTATTCTATTAGGAAGCTGGACAGGGAAGGGCTCTGCTCTCCCATAAGCAGCTGCAGTTCTTTGAGCGAGGAAGCCCTTGAAGGACGGAACAAATCACTAAGAATAATACGAATAATAAGAA
Source organism: Piaya cayana (assembly GCA_013389865.1). NCBI lineage: Eukaryota > Metazoa > Chordata > Aves > Cuculiformes > Coccyzidae > Piaya > Piaya cayana. The sequence goes on along the minus strand of WAAB01004186.1, from coordinate 366,309 downwards.
TCAAATCTTGGCCAGTTTGCAGTAAGAATGAATATGATTCTAACAGGATTTAGCTTGTTTACTAGTTGAAACAAGGACAGTCCCCCAGCAGCAACAAAGGACAGACCTGAGCTCGCCAAGAGGACACAATGAGGAAGGCGATAAGATAAAGACCAAGAGAGGATTTCCAAGACACAAAGGAACTGTGATGTACATTCGAGAGTAGGTGATATGAGTTCTATGTACGTTTAACCAATATTTCCCAAACATGTCACCAGTATTTCTCAGAATCTACATGAATGCGTATGTTTAACCAGTACAAGAGTCCTGTAACCAGCCTCAACGGACACACATCAGGCAAAAAGATTCCCTGCGTGCCTGGCGTCGTATTATGCATCATGAAAGCAATACCTGCTTTGTAACCAAATTAGCATCGATTATCGAGTTTGGCCTTTTCGCGGCATCACCCTTTGCCCAACCGCAAGCAAATCGCTCGCCGCCAGCGAGACCGAAGCCCGGGCCCGGTGGGGCCTCTACTGCACCCCCGCCTCCCGCACGCCACCACATGCACTTCGCCGTCGCCCTGGAGGCGCGCGGCCACCGTTAGGCTCGCCCTTGCGTCACCGGGATCCAAGCCTATCCCCAAAGCCCCTAAAGATACATGGTGGCAGCAACAGCCCCCGAGACCAAACCCCAATCTCCCACCCGAACCCCACGCCGCAGCCTCCAAGGGGGGATTTAAACTAAAACCCGGAAGCCGGCGCGGCGGGCGCGAGGCACGCTGGGATTTGTAGTCCCGCCGCACGAGACCAAACGGCGTGGGTCGCCGCCTGTGAAACTACAATCCCCGTCGTCCCTCGCGGGCCGCCGCCACCGCCCCCACCCCCGCGCCGCGCAGGCGCGTTGAAGGGGGTTCGGTTTTTTGAATCCGCGGCGTTGTTTTTGACGCCATATTTGCCTGGCGCGAGAGACCCGGGGAGCAGCGCCGCCACCGCCGCCCCGCCGCCCGCCGCCATCGCCCTTCATCCGCCGCCCCGCCGCCGCCAGCCGGCCCCGCCGCCGCCCCGCCGTCGGACGAGGGCGGAATCTACCCGGCGAGAGCGGGGCCGGGCGGCGGAGAAGCCCCAAGGACCGAGGGGCGGGTGTCGAGCAGGGGCCGCCGGCGGGGCCGGGGCCGCTCCCCCCCGAGAGAGGCCGGCAGGGAGGCGGCCGAGGCCCTGACGCAGCCGCCCCCCTCGCTCATCGCCGCCCGCCCTCCCCGCGCCGAGGGGAAGAAGGCGCCTCCAGGCAGGGCCCGTCGCCTCCCGTGCCCTCCGCTCGCCGCCACCGCCGGCCCGCGCCATGGCTTGCGGCGCCACTTTGAAAAGGACTCTGGATTTCGACCCGCTGCTCAGCCCGGCGTCCCCGAAGCGCCGGCGATGCGCGCCATTGTCCGCCCCGGCCTCGGCCGCCGCCTCCTCCTTCGCCGCCTCCTCCCCGCAGAAATACCTGCGCATGGAGCCCTCGCCCTTCGGAGAGGTCTCGTCCCGGCTCACGACAGGTGAGGCAGGGCAGGACTGGGGCGAAGGGAGGTGGTGGGGGGAAAGAGGGGCGGCTGGGTCTCCCTCCAGGTGGGGCAGGACCGGGGCAACCCCCTTCCGAGCTCGGTGGGGGCCGGGGCGATCCCCTCCCGGGCTCGGCACCGCCGCGGCAGAGACACAATAGAAATGGCCGTTTGCAGCAGGAGAGGGGGAGGAGGGAGACGGGGAGGAAGGAGGGGGGGAGGGCTGAGCCGCTGCGGGCGAGTGCCCGTAGGAAAGGGGTCGGGGAGGGTGGGGGGGAGGAGGGAGATGGGGGAGAAAGGGACCCAAGAAGGGGGCGAATTTGCTAGCCTCGGGGACGGGTACGGACCATTCCGCCCTTCCCCTCCCCGGCGCTCTCTTCCACGGTGTCTGGATGTGGCAAGGAGAGCCGCAGGGGCGAGCCCGGCTGCGGAAAGGCTGGGGACAGAGAGGGTGCCCGTGGCTTCGGGGTTGGCTGCTAGACTGCGCCCCGAGCCCCTCCCGGCTCGACCCCCCTCGATCCCTCGCGGCCATTCCCGGCGGGTCGAGCCTTGGCCGAGCCGAGGCGGCAGCACCTCCTCCTCCTCCTCCTGCTCAGACATCGGGGGGAGGACCGGGGGGAGGGCGGGGAGCGCGGCCTGTCATCAATCACCCGCAAAACGCCAGTGGGAAAAGGCAAAAGCAGATAAAACAAAGGGGTAATTCCGCTTCCAGTTCCTTAATGCGCGGCTCTCTCCCAGATGACCCATTCTGTGGCATCCTTAAAGTTTCTTAGGAAAACCGAGCGATGAAAGCGATTGTGTGCAAGGGTGAGAGTTGCCTTTAGGGCAGATAAAATGGAATCGGGCCGTCTCCTCGTCTCGGAGACGTTGGGCTGGAACGAAACCCTTTTCCATTGTTAACGTGTGAGAGATGGGTCAACCAGTGGCCCCGAAAGCTCCAGGTCTGCTTGTGTAATTGATGTCAATTAAAAATCAGCCGAGTTTGTTTTACCAGCGAGCGGGGAGAGAAGAAAGGGATTGAATCTCGGCTGGACACACGGGATTGATTGGGCCTTTCCACGGCTGTGGATAGCTTCCCGTAATGCACTTAAGAACGGTTAAGCTCGCAGCCATGAGTAGCGCAGAGGTATGGATCCGTGTCCTTTGTGTGCAGGAAAAAAAAAGCCCTCTGCAGTTGTTGCAGCTGAATTCCTTCTGCTGCTGCTTGGTGCTCCCTTTTATACAGAAGTTGGCTGTGGATTGCTGCTAGTATTACCGAGCAGTTTAAATGTGCTTTCAAATTGCCATCTGTACCTTGTTTCGATAGTCTAAATCCTGAAAAATGTATAGTAGAATGAAATTTTTTTCACAGGTTTTCATCAAATAAAAAAAGAACTGCTATGGAGATAACATGGAGGTCATACAAAGTACTTGCACTTGGCATCGGTGCCTTGGTATTTTTTTGCACCTCTAGGAAAAGATCTTGAATGAGTCAGCGGTCTGGGATGAGAGTTGGTGATGGATGGCATTCCCTGGTACAGTGAGGCATTCATTGTGTATGCATTGAGATAGATGGTCAAAATCAGAATTAATTTGGTTCTTTTTAGAAGATAAATGTTGCTTCTTTGCAAGGAATATTTTTTTGTTTGTTTCTTTGGGATTTGGAGAGCTTAGGTTATGAATATTAAATATAAGTAGGATCCATACCCATGAATGTGTATTGCTGAAAACCAGCAAATCAATACAATTTTCAGCAGGGGTTACCTATAAAAATATTTGAGATCATACCTGAACTCCTGTCTTGACAATTCTGAAGCTCTTAAAATGTTACTGAAATTGAGCCAATACAGGTCTCATCTCTTGAGAAAATCAGAGGTGCAAGTGATAATCAGTGTGGAAAGGTGATTCTGTACTGACAAGGGTGGGTTTTATGTAGTCTATTTGTATAATACAATGAAAACCAAAGGGCAGTAATTCAGAATGTCCTTTACAGCACTAGAATGCTTTTGAGCAAAACTTGAAGCATTTATAAATTATGCAGATTCACAAGGGCTTTGCTTAGAATTCCCTCTGTGATTTCTGTTACAAGAAAAAAAATATCTTCATACAGTGCTAGTGCAAATGTGACTGTAAGCAGCTTGCTTAGTTTTAACTTTTGAGTTGAATTTAGGAGTATGATGATATTGTGTATATTTAATTTCAACCATCAGAGAACAACATAGAGCTTATAATTTTAAAGTGGCTACTTTGAAGGTTTTGTCTATTTTGTCATCTAATTTTGTCAATGTACATATGACCTAATAATTTTGTGGTTTTCTCAGTAGTCACTTGGAAGAAACAGATGGCTCATTCTAGAGCTCTGATTTAGGATGAGGCAAAATGTGCTGTAGAAATATGTATTCCTTTCCATTGATCCAGATTAATTTACATGACCATATCTGATAGAGATGTCTGCGTTTGGGTCAGATAAGTCTTGCTCTCTGTGTGAGAAGAAATCCAGTCTGATTTTAAGTGTTCCCACTGAGTCACTGTTTTGTTCAGTTTTTATATTGGGAAATTTTGTAACAATAGCCAGAATTCAATTAATGTAATTTTATGATTTTCTCTGTATGTTACTGTAATTGTTAGGTTTCTAGCACTTGAAAAGTGTCCATCTGAATTCTGTTTAATGAAAATTAATGGTCATATGAAATCAGAGCTCTGGATATAAAACTTGATACTTTTATTTTAAGGTTTGTGCTTAAGTATTTTTCTTCTATCTGGTACTGTCCTGGTAATTTTGAACTTCACCTAGTGGAGACTGTATCAGCATTCTTACCACATGGTAAATTATTTAAAAAATGAATTGGTCTGGAAGCAGGATATGGATTAATTGAAGGGCGTGCTGAGAACTAAGAATACAGTGTGGTAGGAATGAGAAGACAGCTGTCTTTATGGAGTAGTCGTAGACAAATAATCAGTATGTGTTTGAGAGAGGATAGGCTTATTCAAGATGAAATTTATCGCTCACAAGAGCATTTTAATATTTTGTGATTATTTGAACAGCTGTTAGGTTACTTCCAGTTTCTCAGTGAATTTGGCAGCCAAATTGTATTTGTGGATTTACCATCTATATGTTTTGTGGAATTGTACTTACTGGTTTGAGCATATTCCTGAGTGTTTGCTGATTTTGGGGTACTGTTGCTTGCATCTAGAATTATTTTTTTAAAACAGTGTTCACTGTATGTGGTGCAGAATGTATCTACGTGGCATAAGACAGGTTCAGTTCTGAAAGAGTGGCTCCTCTCAGAAGTACTACAGACGTGTTTTACTTTCATGTAAGTTCTAGCTCCTCTGTGTGATCCGAGTAGTTGCACTTAGGTCCGGATGCGTGTGCATAGTGTACGTGTTCAATTCCTGTGAGGTCCTAGTTGTGCTCTCCTGTTTCAGAGCTGTTAAATGAATCCTAAAAGGTGAAAGGAGGAAGCAGTGGCAGTATTTTTTTTTTTCTGTTGTCTCTTGGATGTTTTAGAACCATTATTTGCAGTTTCATGTAGGTGAAAGGTTATGAGGTAGGGTAAAGAGAATAAACCACTTTTTTTTTTTTAATTCAAAGACGGGTCACTGTTAGAAAGCCTGGCTGTCTGAATATTTCTGAGACTGAAGGTACAGTGACAAATACACCCCCAAAAAAATGGAAGGAGAGAGAAGGAAGAGATTATGTTGACAAATGGACATTAGTAGCTTTCTTCCATACTCTTCACCCAAAACAAGAGGTTATCTTACAGCTAGAACTTTGTAGAATCAAAAAGAATGTTGTATTTAAAGAGTTTGTGAAGTCACTGTGAAGTAAAGCCACAGGCTTTTGCATCTGCACGTGCAGCTTTTCTTCCACCTGAAACATTCCTCTGCCTCAGCACTTCCCCTGCAACAAACTCATATTGCAAACCAAAAACTGTAGTCGGTGGAGTTACTGAGAAAAGTTCTCCAACTCGGTCACTGGTTGAAATTCATGCAGAGATAACGTTGAATGTTTGACAGAAAATGGAAATTAATATTTATGCAGCATTTAGTAATGAGTATGCATAATGAGCATTTGCTGCTCTAATGGCACTTGTATGTCTTATGTTAAAGATGGCAAATGGAGTTGGTTGTAAGAGTACCTCTCACGATGGACTCTTTACAAACAGACAGTAGATGAAATTTATTTTAGTGTATATGCCTTTTTCTTTCACAGGATGATCTGGAAACAATGGATCTAATTAATGCAAAAAGGTCCAAGTTATTGCAAGAAAATAACTTGGACCTTTTTGAACAGGAAGACCTGTTAGTGTTCCCCATAGACTGTCCTCCCGTGACCTTTCAGTTCCCCTCTGGAGCAAACGTAACTACTTATATCTGAATGTTGGTCATACAGTGGCCAACTACAGGTTTGGCTTTTAAACGTAGCTTTGGAATGTGACATAGTAGTACTGCATCTCATTCTGCATAATTTCTGTTTTGTTAACATTTATCCACATGTGTATTTATTGCTAAATTATCTTGGTGAGTTGCCAAGTTTCTCATTGTGCTCCAGTACTGCAGAAATCATTAGGGTTTTAAAAAACAAAACATTCCCACTCTCCCCCCAAAAAAAAAGAAAAGGCACATAATGGCTGCATCTGGACTTGATAATTTAATTTATAAGAAATTTCTGTATAGATGCCTGTGGTGACTGTAAATGTTAGATACCCTTTGGTCATAGATGCCATAAAATGTTGAAGGAGTTTTTTTACTTCAGTGGCAAGTCTGATAAATGCAATGTGACGTTTTTGTATGTGAAGAGAAAGATCTAATTGCTGTGTCTAATATATTTTGCACTGCTTGATTTATTTTTCATTCCTCAACCCCTTGATCAGGAGAACTGGGATTTCCTGAAATAACACATTAGTAGAATGAACTAATGCATATGTGAGCATCTGACTTGTTGTGGGAGAACCAGAACCTTTGTCAGCCTGAGACCTTGTGTAATTGGATCTCATGAGGTGGCCGGGTCTGTGCCACAGAGTCCACTGGGACTTGCTTCAGTCTGTCTTTAGCAGCAGATATTGGCTGTGAAGTGTTAGTGTGTACCCATTAGTAGGATTCTCTCTGGTGCTTAGAGTGTGCTCCTCTGAGGTGAGCATGGTTTTTCCAAAAGTGTGCGTTCTGTTCCTGAAGTCTGACAAATGGTGCCTGATTACGAAGCATAACTGGAGTGATTGACACCTGTGACCAAAAGAAGAGAGTAAGAAGGATATCTGGAATATTTTAATTTCTGTTATGCCTGTGGATTCCCTGGTTAAGTAGATAGAAAAAGTGAATAATACTGTTATCCTTTGCTGCAGTGCTGCCCTTAGGGGAAGCTAGCTTCTTAATGTTGTATGTCAGTAGTCTGGTGGGGAAGCCAAAACTAGGAATGTGGTAGCATCAACTTAAGGTTGACTAGAGGTGATGACCTAATGGATATGCTGTAAATTTGAACTAGGACAGTGAAGCAGTTTTGCTTTACCAGGAGCTGAAATCCCTGATGATGTATGCTGTTGGCATCAGAATAGCATCTGATTGATTCACTTAGAAGAAATCTTGGGCATGGTTTGGATTTGAATGCATATGTTGAATGGTGACTTTGCAAACTGAAACCTGAGCTTTAGTTTCCTTTTCAGGCCAGGAAAACGGCTGCTCTGATTTTTCAGCCTATTGAGTCACCTTCCTACATGTTTTGCCAAAGGTTCCCTCAGCTAAATGAGAGTTGCCAGGAATTGTGATGAGAGATTGTAAGTGTAAAAATTAAGACATTCCAACCCCCCTACCTCTCCACCCACCCTCCAGAAAACAGGGGGAGGAGAGGAGGGAGAAGCCCTTTTAGGGTTAACAATCAGCACTTTCATCATTGATAAGATGTCATTAAAGTGAAGGAAATAATTGTTTGCCTTGTTACTTTTTCAAGTTGAACTGCTGTTTCTCCTGTGCATAACTTCTAGGTAATTACAGGTCATGATAGAGAATTAGATGACAGAACTTTGCAAAAGAATAACTTGCCTTTTTTATCATGAATTAGAGGAAGTAAGACAACATCACTTCTTGGAAATGAATGTTTGGCCTTATAATCTATTAGCATGACAGATCACATTTCAGATGCCAAACTTGAGTTCTGAATTGCCTCCATGTTTCATCCACACATCGTTGGGTGTGAAAGCAACTGAAATGTGAAATTTTGGTTCCCCAAATCATACCAGATTCTGAAAGAAGACTGGTATGAACACTGTCCCTCATGTTAACACAGTGTCTCATGAACCTGTGTACTGTTTTATGCTCTTGGTACACAGAGCTCAACATTAAAAAGGAGTGTCTGTGCATTTCATTACATTCAGGTGGGTTTAACTGGATCTCCAATGCCTTCAGTGGCCATGGTGTGAGACAGTAACAATCTTTGGTTGTCATGCTTTACCTTAGCCTTGAACCTGAAGGAGGAGAGGGCAGCCTATGATAGTGTCTTTTGTAACTGGCTGGGATTCACAGTCATCTTGAATTTGAAATGTCATTTATGAAGTACTGATGCATTTCAGTGTGCTACGAGTATGGCTTTTTCTTGCTACTACCCTTGATTCAGCAGGCCTGATTTTCACTTTCAGCATCTCTGGTTGTTTCCTGTGAGCTGGCTCCGTGCATCCAGGGGTACCTCTAACCAGTAGGAAACACTGAGCACAGGAGATAAAGTGAAACTGAAAAACTGAGGATAGCTCACAGTGACATATGTTTGACCCATGTTAAATATATTCCTTTTGTCATCTCATAAATTGCCTGACGTACGGTGTCTGATTTGAACTTCAGCACCTATAACATGGATTCAGGTCCATCCAATGAGATCTAATATATATGATTCAAGTTCTCACTTCAGTTTTACAGCCTTAGGGAAGCTTACTTAGATTAAGTTTTCTTTAATGAGTGCATTTTCAGGTTCTAAATGTTTATATATAAAATCGGTTAATTGAAATGCCTGTCAGTGTTGAAGACGACAGTTTGGGCCTTCTCATAGAAGAATACATAAAAACCTGTCCTGTGTATGATGCCAGTTAAATGTACATTTTAATTCAGTTCTCATCTGTGGAGAGAATACTCAGAGCTAATTTGAAGTAAAGGAAGTTAAGGAACTGAACTTGAAAAGGCAGGAAGGTTTTTTTGAATCAAAATTAGGTTGGAGAATGGTAACTTCTAACTCCAAGCTTTGTTTAACTGGGCCAGTGTTTTAAAGGGCTTTACAGTTAGATGCCTTCAATATAAGGATTGTTCAAAAATTCTGGCTTGCACTGCTTTAATATTTCATGTCTTCTTTCAAGTGCTGACATGATGCAAAAACTGAGCTGAATATGTTTGTTCACCCGACATATTTTTGTGGGTTTATTAGGCAAAACTGTGAATGCTAGAAGTAACATGGTGTATTTAAACAACTTTTCTTTTTTCTTTTGGATTGCTTTAAAAAAAGGACACTGTAATTCAACTTGACATTCACATTTTCATTTGAAGTCAGTTAAGTATTTACAAACTTGCATTTCACTTCAGTGTTGTGGATTTTATGCTACTGTATGTTACTAAAAATGTCTGCTCAGTCTTTGCTACTGCAAAAAGGTGTGTGCTTAACATCAAGCATTACTAATCTGATCATTCATGCGAGAAGTCATTGAACAGTTGGATGCTATGTAAAACTTAGATTTCTTGACTCTTAGTCTCCATTTTACAAATGGTGGAGATTAGGAAGTATGAGATGAGTCCTTCTCACAGTCATCTTGCCTACCAGCAGCACTGAGCTAAGTAGAGCTTGTAGTCCAGTTCTCTGTACTGAGCAATTGTGCCTTAAATCTCTCAAGTTAGAGTAAGTAGAGTAATGCTGTTTAGCAAACCACATTGTGCATTTGCTCAACAAGTGCTCGGTCAGGACCTCAGGCTTTTTTCTCCTGGTGACTGCAACACACACAATGTGTTGCCATATTTGAGTAGTTCCCTCCTCCATTCGACTTTTGCTTAGTTTTATGCCTTTACCTGAAGTTGTAATGCTACAAACGGTCAAAGTGATTTTGTCAAATCCTAGTGTATCTGTCAGCGATTTTGATTCTTAGAGCAAGATCTGAAGGTGGCAAGTTAAAAAGTGTTGCCAAAGTAGAAGCGCATGAAATTACTGTAATACCATTGAGACTTCTGTGTCCACAATTTAACGTAATCTAAAGTAGAATGATACATCCTTGGTGTACAAATCTTAATTTTTCCATTCCTGTTGTTACTGTTTTCCCAAAATCAGCACCTGATTTCTCTACCTCCTCTCCATGTCATCATGCATGCTTCCACCCACCCTCATTACTTTTTCTCCTTCTGTTCTAGCTGATATTTTAACATTTTATCAGAATTATTCCCTATTTAATTTGCAGGCTGAAGGAAACCTGGCTGATGGCTGTCGTTTTAGCTCCTGGAGTTTTATCCATCAACCAGAGTGTATTTAGGGGTTTCTTTATTAATGATTTTGGTGGTTAATGTGGTTTGAGACTGTTTCTGCAAAAAAAAAATATAAAGGAGAGCTGTAGAGAAGGTTTTTATCAAAGTCGTTGTACCCCAAATTTGGCTTATGTTTTTGCAGCTCACACGGGATTTGGGAAGTATGCCCAAGATGGAGTAGTAGTAGTGAAGGATGCAGATGATCTGTTACATTCTTCCGTTAATGTAAATACAGTGGGAATGTTTGCAGTCACGTTTCTCATACTGTAGATATGCTTTAGGATAGACTCTACCTTATGAGCTAATTTGGTTCCTGCTCGAAATTATACTGTCACTTCAGCGCTTGATTCTGAGAAAAAATATTGTTTTACCACCATAACGCTGTTGTGGGGCCATTCTCCTACCAATGCAGTGTGTGCATGTGACAAATTCTACATGGGATTGTTTAATTTTGGAAGCCTGACTGCATATTGGTTTAACCTGATTTATGTATTTCTGTACCACACTGGAGTGTAGCGTATACTTTGTACTACAAAAAGAATGAATCCTCTGGCCACCCTTGAGTAGTTCTTTCCCCAGGTTCTTGTTCTTTTCTTCTCTTCATTTCTCTACTATACTTCAATCTTCTGCATTTGCTGCTTCTTTAAATGATTATTGATCCTCCTTTAGGGAGCTGAAAATGATACAAGCACTGTAGGCACAGGACCAAAAAGGTGTAAACTGCAAGATCTTCATCAGTGAACAAAATTCAAACAAGATGCTCCTTTGCTGAAAATGCTGGTGTTCTTCTTGAAACAGTTTCCTCTCATTTTATGAGTTTGAAACCTTCAGACTGATTTAGGGAATTGAGGAACCACTGCAATAGTTAAACCTCTGAACTGGGAATTGGCGAATGGTTGCTTCTGCTTGGTCTAGCATAGGCTTCAGCCACTGTCTGATTAAACTGATGGCTAAAGTACTTGCTTCACGTGGTTGCCTACTAGAAAATGTTCAGATAAGGAACCTCAGTAGCGTGCTGCTCACAAACCTGAAAATTAGTTGAGATGTTTTTGTGGTTATTGTATTGGTAAAATGCCAGACAGAAGTAGGAAGGTGCTGAGTGAGCGAAGTCCTTTGCAACTCTGACATGATCACGTTCGTTTGTGTGTACCTGAGATACTGAAAGATGTTTCTGTCAAAAGTCGAGAAATCTCAGTGGAAGGCAGTACTCTAGGGAACTTCTTATAAGTGCATTTGAGCATTTGAAAGTAAAAATTCTCATAAAGGGGGAGCCTTTGGAAGTCTATCTCTGAAAGTCTCCTGTGAAAAATAAAGTGGCTTTTTTCTTTAATATTTTACATTGCTAGAGGATATGTGATTAGGACACAGATGTACCTGAGAGCCTTTTGGTACCTGGAATTTCACAGAATAGTCACACAGGATTAATAGTTTTATTACAAGGATTGTTATTTTTCTTGTAATTCTGCAATCAAGATGAGATTATTAAAAGTGCTTACTGTGTTTTGTTCAATGCAACCAAATTCAGGACTATGTATTGCCATGTTCCTTTGAAACAGAGTATTGATCCATCCATTGTTTTTAATTGGCTAGAACTGAGGCCATCAGAAACATTGTGGAAAGCTTTTGTATTTTGATATTTTAAACAGTAGTTGCTTCATGCATATTCAGTGTAAATTGTGGTTTTTTTCTCCCCTCTTTGCTGCCTGTATGCTAGTAACTGTATGGAGAAGAATGGTATTTAATGTACATGCTTTTTTCTGGAGCCTTTTGTTACCCTTAACTATATGAACAATAAATGCTGTCTGGTGGAGAAAGATGATTGCGAATTTAAATGTATAAAGGGAAGATGAGTGCCAGTAGAAGTTCTGTATCCTAATTTTTATGTGTGCATATTGTATAGTGGATGGTTTCTAGATTTTAACCTTATGCTGTTTATTTTTGTTATCAGTGCTCTAGCATCAGCACCTGACCCTAGCTAACAACATTTTTGCTAGTGTTCTCTGGGTGAGAACAGTCTGGAGTTACCTTTTTTTTTAGTTATTTTCAGTGTAGGTGTCTTACATAAAACGTGGCAGGTTTTGCAGGTTGTGTTTTGAGAGCTTAGCTTTTACCGTCTCTTAGTTATCTACAGTGTTTGGTGTTTGAGTGGAGATAGAAGTTAAATGAAATACTGGTGTGTAACTACTGTAGGCTTAATTGTCTTACTGTTTTTATTTTAGAGCAAATTGTGTACAACATAAAACAGGAGTACAAACGCATGCAGAAGAGGAGACACTTAGAAAATAGTTTCCAGCAGACAGATCCCTGTTGTTCTACTGATGCGCAGCCACATGCATTTCTTCTTACTGGACCAGCTTTGCCAGGTACCCAGAAAATTCTGTGTAATTCTGCTGTGTGTTCTTAGACTCTGTTGCATAAGTCATTTTGCCTAGTTATCTAGTGGATTATGGCACCTTCTCACCAGTTACTGTTGCTTTTCTTGGCAATGCTGGCATTGATCTGGAAGCTCCTAGCTTTTCTTTTTGAGAATAGTTAGGATGCAAAGCTTGCATTGTTTTCAGATCATCTTGCCTACCCTGCCTCTGATCTTGTAATAGGCTTTGGCAAAGCAGCTGTCTTTGCAAAAATATACAGTACTGTGATTTTTACATAAAATAGAAGCTTACATTTGTAAATGGCAACTGCCGTGTAAAGAGTCTTCACAGCATTTGTGCAACTCTTGATATTTTGATACCTGTATGTGTTGTTCAATATTATAGATGTCTTCCTTTTGCTGTAATAGCAGGTAAAGTGTTAATATGACAGAGAGAGACTTCTCCAAATGTTTTGTAAAGTTCCCTTAATGTAAAAGATGTGAAGAAAATTGATTATAGAAATGGTACTGAATTACTTGCAAGTGTAAATTGGTGTGCCTGAATGTTTATTCTTAGGTACTTCATCTGCAGCATCATCACCATTGAAAAAAGAACAGCCCCTGTTTACTCTCAGACAAGTTGGAATGATCTGTGAACGCTTGCTGAAAGAACGTGAAGAGAAAATTCGTGAAGAGTATGAAGAAATTTTGACCACAAAACTTGCAGGTATGCTATAGTTCAAAATAATGTGTTAGGACGAGTTTGAAAGCTTAAACCCTTATTTCATTTTTGTGTTATGCTGTTTGTTCTGACTTAATCTGATTAAGGAGTGAGATTACATACAGGACAGAAAAAACCCTATGTGTAGTCTCTTTAATAGGGTTTTTTTTCCTTCTGTGCTGCCTTGCATAGAAACTATGACTCCTGGGTATTACTAATCAATGGAAACAGTGGCTTTATTTCAGACAGAGCTTTCTCTTGCTATCATGTTTGCATTGATCATTTCCTCTTCAGTTTTTGCCAGAAAGACTTTCTATTCTACTGGCCTAAGAGCTCTTTGTGAAGGACCTTTCCCCCCCCTGCCCCCCAACCCCTGCTTGGGAAATGACTTCCTTTTTCTGGAATTTGGCAAGAATACAGTACCTAAGATTTCCCTTTCTCTTCCCAGTACTTACCACTATGCTGTTGCCAGCAGTGTTTGGTATCTGCCAGAGCATCAGTAATTTAGCTGCATTTCTGGTGCTTTGTGCTGAATTGTTGCATTTCACATCATTTGGCTGATACTTTTGGCACCTTATGCCAGCTTAAGGATCCCATTAAATATAAACCTTTTATTGTAAATATAACCTTCATTTAGTTGTTGGAGTTCTCTACTTCTAAGCATCTTGTTAGCATTTGAGCACCTAAGTCTGATGCATTCAGAGACTTTATTCATTCATTGTATGCATGCATACAATTCAGCGTCTAATTTAACATTTAGTGTGGTGATAATGAACCTGAGAGCAATCTTCAGCAACAAACCTGATTTTGAATACCTATGGCTGTTCTGCTTCCCCCCGAAAACACATCATCATTAAAGTTTGGGAATAAAACCTTCTACAGGCATGTCAGTGCAGAAGGTCACTAGTCGTGCGTCAGGCTTTTGGGTTGCTGTGACAACTATCTCTGAACCTGAGCCTGTTCATGTTCTGTGCTCGCTGAGCTGCCATTGCTATGTTAGAAATGACTCTAGGTCTAGGTCTCTCTTGCATCTACATCTATTTACACCAATAACTAGAGCCCTAAATACTTCTCTTGCTTGGCGCCTAATGATCCATTTCTACATTATTCCTTTTAACCTGCTTCAGACTGATGAATTAGGACTCTGTAGAGGTTTTTTTCTAACTTATGTTAGGAATTCTGTATTTTCTTGTATTCTCTTAAATGCATTCTAGTTAGCAGTCATCATAAGCATTTGAAGACCATATATATACATTTGTTCCAGACACTTTCTGAGCACAAACTTGTAGTTCTTTACAGCAGGAACCACTCTGGCAAGTTCCTTCCACGTGCTCCATCTGTCAGTCCCAAAGGGAACTTTTTTTGGTTTGTTTTTTGGAAGGGAGTGGGATAGTTTGTTCGGAGGGTTGTGGTTTACAGTGAGATAAGTTTACTTGTTCTTACAATGGCAGTCAGCAAAAGAACGATGAGAAAGACTGTGTTACTGTATCCCATACATAAAGCCAATAATAAATTTTCAGCATTATATGGGAATTCGAGAGAGACTGCCAAAAGAATTTTAAAAAGCCTTACATAGAAGGCCTGTTATAACTGTTCTGTCAGCAGAAACATATCTTTTTCTCAACTTTGTACAGTAAGATGATACTCAGAAACTAGTGAAGTCAATGGAAGTGTAACTGAAATTTCTGTAATAAATCTCAGTTGAATAGCTTCTTTCAAGTGACATAATTAAATGTTTGGTTCTCCAGTGTTTTCCTCATTCCTTTCTGAATCATGGTTTTCTTGCCCTTTTTTTTCCTCCTCATCATGTTCTTTGGGAGCCGTTCCCTTTCATGCAGAGTGAGCACTTGGTAAATGGAAAACTCAGATCACTGTAATGCCTTGATTTCTACCCTCCTGCTCCCGATACCTGAAACTGCTGTGGTAGCATAAACTTGGGTTTCTGTGATCCTTTGCAGATTTTAAAACCTGGAGGAGTGCAAGGGGCTGAGGGAAACTTTAGCTTGGAAGGTTTTATAGAACCTGTTTGTGAAAAAACACCTTTTTATACTTAAAGGTTGAGTCTTAGAGTTTAGTAATCACGTTTGTATTCACAACATTTAGCCATCTTTTGAAGTAAAATAGATACTTAGAACACATATGGTATGAGATGTTTGTGGTGTAAGTATCCTTACAAGTGTTCGCTTAAATTTTCAAACAGTTCACTGTAGGTTGCCCTTTTGGATTGCTTAATTTCCCCAATCTGAATGCCACAAGAAAGGGGATCTTTTTAGTAACCATAGATTCTTAAAATTTCCAAAGCTATAGTTTAAACAGGTGATGCTACAAAGCAACTGTGAATGTTGACTTGAACCTTTAAAGAAGAAAGCCTCCAGGTTGGTTCCTGGCCTTCAGTACAAACTTTGAGGAAAAAGTTCTAGTTGCTGTTATTTTTGGAAATGGATTCTGGGCAACAAATCCTTCAATCTGCTTTGTGTTATTTTGTTGTTTGGCTAAGATTCTCGCATGGCTGCTGAGAAGCCACCAGTCAGGACTGCAGTGAGACAGAGGTGTCCTGCCTGTGGGCTGAGGGGGCCTGGCTGCCGTGACCCTGGGCCCCTCGGGTCAGGGCTGAATGTCCTTAAGTGGCTGGGTCCGTACTTGGGGCTGCTGCTGCACTGCTTGCTGATTACTGATACCCTGTTTACTTCGAAGGTCAAGCTCATCCCTGCAAGAGGATGGGGACTTTAATGGGGCAAACCTGTGGGACTAGGAACCACTACAAATCTAACTGCATTTTTGGTTGAAGATTGCCTTCTTTGACCTTGCCCTTTTCTCAGAACACCCCACATTGCTGCACATGTATTTTTCCACAAGGGAGGAAGGGGAATGGAGAGGAGCGGCATCTGGTAGATATTACTCTCCTTGTTCAATTTCCTAATTCTGAAAGGTGATATCCTGCTGATGAGTGCAATATTAAATCTGAACAGAATACTGCGAATGTATGTCTGCGTGTATGGAAAGAGTCATCTTTTCTAGAAAACAGCAATGCTTAGTTTGAAGCCAAATTAATACATTGGATATCTAAATACAATTTCAGATCAGACTGTTTTTGTGAAGTCCACAGTAAACTGTCTCCTACTGTGGCTACTTTCATGATTGTTCTTAGTCAAGTTTTAGTCACTTAGCATTTCATCCTTTTAGTTTGTCATTTGCTTTTGATTTTCTGGTGGTCACCAAAAAGAATTTCTAACTTGTAGCAACTCCCTTCTCTGTGCTTCTGTGTCTGTTTCACCAAATTAATTTTCTTACATCTGGTAGTGATAGGAGCAGAGAAGTTACATTTCTAACCTTAGAACCGACCCTAATGTTTACTTAACTGCTGTGCCCCCCTTATGGGTCTGTGAAATGGGCACACTTGATTACTTGAAAACGCAATGTTTTGATGCTTAGCCAGGTGTTAGGTATACTGAGGGCTTTGTGTATGTGCAGCATAATTCTCTTTGAGCATATTACCGTCTTTCCCATGGCACATGTTTCTAAGGGAAAGTCTTTTAATTAAAGGGACATGTGCTGCATTGTTCTTGGGGCTGAAAAGGAAATGGCAGCTGTGAACTGTGTAAAGTCACTTGGAACTACTGTTAGTGGATGTGTGTTTAATTTTTATAATTTGTATGTATAAAAAAAGTAGCCTTGATTATTTTTCAGCTTGAGGTAAACTTTATGTATTTATACTTCTAATGCTTCATACTTGCAGAACAATACGACGCATTTGTGAAGTTCACGCATGATCAAATCATGCGACGGTATGGAGAACAGCCTGCCAGTTGTGAGTATCTATTTATTCTGGTTCCTGTAAGCATTAAATTACTGAATATTCAATAATTTAAGCAGCCATTGTTTGTTGTTAAGTTTCAGCTAGACCCAAGATAAAATACTGTAAATTGGTAGTACAGAAGACTGAGGTTGAAAGCAAGATGTGAGATAAAATGCCCCTTTTGTTTAAAGCACCTAGAACTGTCTCCTGTAACTTGCTGATTTTCATTTTTGAAGCAGGTTTTGATATTGCCGTAACAGGATTGTGACAGAGCTGGCATTTGTTAACACAATCACTAACATTTTTTTTTCCTCTCTCTTTCCAGACGTTTCATGAATCACACTTTCTGCATATGTGGGCTGCCCTGTACACCCTGTTTTATTGTTGCAAGCTGTCCCAGTTAAGACTTGCAGCAATGCCATATTTTCCCCCCCCCCTCCCCGTGAACACAGGTTATTTCAAGCTTTTGTCAGTGGCAACCACTCTTATGCAGCAACTGGTTTTGGAGTGCTCCCTGATGTCAGTACCACCTGGATGTGGACCTTTGCTACCTGTAATAATACCAGTGGCCTCATTTGCTGTTTCATTACAATTTGGCTTCTTATGTTAATAAGTTTGAAAAAGTAAAGGATTAAAGCTGGTGTTCTAGCAGTTGCCCTTCACTGGTTGTTTAAATAAAAACGTAGAATGACACTTCTGACTGAAGTTAGTGTGGTTTTCATAACTGTGCACTACAACAAAGCTGTAATCACAGTTACGTTAGAATGTAATCCCAGGACAATTTTAAGCAAATAGCCCACAGTACTGCCTGTGAAATAGTGAAGGAGGGCATTTCTGTATTCCATGACCTTTTTGGGGGTTAAGAATGGGTTTATATGATTTCTCATTTTTGTAGTTTTTATTTATTCTATCAGTCTTTAACAAATGTTTATTGCTGCAATTTTTCAGTGTATCATTGTTTTACTGCCCTTGTAGTACTGGAATTTAGTTGGAAGAATAAAACATTTACTTCTAATCTGTTTGTTTTTAATATGCAGGTGGAACTTTTGCTGTATATGAATAAACTTAAATCTGAGTGTTTAAACGAAAACTTTATTTACGAGCAGTAGTGGGTGGGTCAGAATTTTAGATCATGAGAAAGGAGGTGGATTCCTCACAGGTGATTCTTCAGAGGCGAAGAAATCTTCCTTAGGTTTGACTGTGTTGCTTCCTGTTGTGGAAGCGTGTTTGGTATGGAACTGACAGGAAACTGCTGATTTAACTTGCTGCAGCTGACTCAAACGCTGCACTCATCTTCCTTCAGATTTAAGTGACACATCAAAGGGAAGCTGTTCATAACGTAGAGCAGGTGCTTACGCCACAAGCTGGAACTACCTAGGTATTGGAAGAGCTGAAGGTGTGTAATCCTTGTGTTCAGGGTTGAGGAGCTTGATGTTGGATGCATTCAGCTTTGTCAGTGCTGGCTGCGCCATTCTGAGCCTCGGTGTGAATTACTGAAAAGTTACTCCATGCAAGCCCAGATCTGTGTGCTGTAGGGTAGAAATACTGATTACCAGATGCCTTGGGGTGTCTGCTTTGGGGACTTCAAAGTAGTTTCAAAGTAATGCTTTTGATTATAAATTGTTGCCTTCTCTAACTTACTGTCAGCTTCTGTTTAAGTGGATGTCTGTTGTGTGGTAGATCTTTGTACCATTTCAGATAAACAGGAGTTTTAGTTGAAATGTAATTGAAACTTCAGCTGGTAGATACATGAATTAATTGGGTCACAGTAGTGCTTATCCTTTCAGAGAAGCCTTGTTATGAGCTCTAGTTCTTAGTGAATTTATTCACTTAGTGAGATTACAGATTCAGAATTAAGCACATCACAACAGTATTAGAGTATTTTCTGCTCACTTTCCTGAAACCTCTCTTAACTAAGTATTGGATTCTTTTTATGAGATTTTCAGTATCTCAGAAATGGGAAATCTCTGCTACTCTCTCAGGTCTTGTTACTGAAGATAAAACCAAGATGATAGAGGGATATAACTTACGTTGTCTGCCTCAAGGTTCTCTGTCCCTCTCTTTCCTGCTCCCCAGTTTTTGACCTCCTTCTATTGTTAGCTTGCCCAGGGTAGGAAAACCACTGCTTCTAGGTGGACCATTATCCAAATTCCAGCATCCTGATACATTTCTTATACCTTCTGTGTTCTGGAAGGTCCTTGTTCTGACTTGATAGAAATGTGTATGCCTAACTGGTAATTGGAGATAGAATTAAGATACCAACCATTGTGGTTGTCTCTGCATCTCATCTTATCTTTTCCTTTGGGATATTAAGAGTTGTTATATATAAGACATGATGTCATGTTAGCACCCAGCCACTCCTGTGCTGCTCCAAATAAATGCATAATAAGCAGTCTTCTGGCAGATTAAATATAATGCCACCGTGGGTGCTTATTTACACATCAGTGTGGAATGCTTCATTTGTGCCCCTTTTGAAAACAAGGTTGCATTCTTTGCAATTTTTCATTTTTTTTTAACGTGCTGTTTGTTCTCTTGGACTTTGAACTGGCTCCTTTTTTTTTATCTCAGTGCCAATATCTGATGTGATGAATTGTGCATGAAAGGCTTAATTCAACAGGTGATTTATTCTTCAGCAGCAAAATGGTTGGCCGCTCAGTCACTGTTGAGAAAATTAGGAAAATTGAGGTGCTGTGCAGAGCAGCAGGCTGGTGCTTAAAAACAATCCTGCATTGAGAAGCCTTTCCAAAGGCTTTCCAGCAAAGCAGAAATTGGTAAGATTCAATAACTACATTTTGTGGTAGCCACATTTAGAATGGTTTTGCAATTTGTATGTAAGTGCAGTCTATCCAAAAGCAAAGCAAGCTGAGGACAATTAATTGCAGCTTAACTGTGTGAAACAGAAGGTCTCAGTTAACCTGTTCTTAAGGTAGGGATGGTAAATTCTTTTCAAGCAAAGTCTCGATTACTGTATACTTAAAAAGCAGCATTGTACATTCCAACTGCATGTTGGTTTTTATGTCCTGATGTGACAGCATATAGCTGTGAGATTATTCATCCATTTTCAAGATTGAAAAGGAAGGACAGTCAAGCTGTTTGTGTACTCTTGGAACTGCAAAACATTTAGCAGATGCTGGTTAGAAGCTACGTGTTGTGAAAACTGAGACGCAGAGGTGATCACAATGGCTGGTGTCTTAATTCTACCCTTATCTCCAGTTTTCAGTTAGGCATACACATTCCTGAGATGGGAATTGCGAAGGATTTAGCTCTATGATTCCATAGTGAGGAGGAGGAAAAAGAAAACCCAAGACTGATAAAGTATTAAGAGTTTATTGTTGTGAACCAGTGACCTTTGTATTGGGAGCTGTTCTCTGAGATGATAAACGTGAGAATGAATGTTTGGCTTTTTACAGGGCATCTGGCTTATTTTGGTATTCTACTGCTCTTGCAGGCTCAAAGAAAAGTTACCAAGTTTGTGTTTGAAACCACTGGTACAGTGCTGGAAAGAGGTGTAAAAGAACAGCACCTCTAACAGAGAAGCCCTTTCAGAGATAGTGCCACAACTCAAACATTTGTGCTTTTCCTTTTTGTGTTTTTGTTTGTCTTGTTTACTTCCAGTTACTTCCAGTGAACACTGCAAACAGAGGTGATTTCCTGGAGTATCTGCAGAACATGTTATTACTGTGCGGACAGCTGTAGAAGCTAACATTTTAAAATTACGTGTATATTTGCAGTTGAAATCTCCTGCGTGTGTATTTCAGCTATGGAATGGGAGGGTGAGTTTGGAACATGTACAACAAAAAGTAGTAAAATAAATTATATGAGGAGACAAATGTAAAAGGCGTCCTGTATAGCCAGGTTCTTGGTACAGAATTTAGCAATGTTAAACTCTTCCCAGGCAGCTGGGGCTCTGACTACACCGTCCAGCCTCTGAAGAAAGGCAAATGTTGTGTATGCCCAGTTTGTAGTTTGTGTTTTCAACTGCCTGTCCTTGCTCAAGAAAATGAAATTACACACTTACTTCCTACATAATTCAAGTATTTCCCCTTCATACAGCAGGCAGGCTCAAGTGCCAAGTACCAAATGAAAGATTTGATCCCAAGAAACTATAGTTAACATTGCAAATGTGTGAGTTAGTGCTTCAACACTTGTTATTAGTGAAAAGGAATAAACAGACATTAACTTACTTTTTTTCTGGTTAATGTCCTGTTGCCCAGTGCCAAGAGCCACCTGCTGTTGAGGCTTCTCTTTATTTACAAGTATTTCACCTTCCAAAAGTGTGAAAGTTGGATGGTGTGGGCTTATCTGGACATGGGTGAGAGGAGGGGAGGTGCAGCTATGGGGAGGTAGGGTGGTTGCACAGGAGCACTTGCCTCCATGTCCTGTTGCTGGTCAGCGAGACATTTGGCTGTTCTGCTCCCTTCCCTTTGTCAAGTGCATTTCAAGATTAATAGGTGGAGGACTATTCAGCAATCCCCTCCTGAAATTACTTTCTCACTTCCCTCTGTTGTGTCAGATCCATAACATACAGAGGCCACTACACAATATAAGCCTCTTGCTTACTCTCTGGAGTGAAGAACAGTTGAGTTTGTTACCCCTGTGTCTTGGTGGGAGAGAGGAACTTTTGCAATGGCTCCCCTGTGATCTCAAAAGGTCTTGCTCTGACTTTTGCTTAAATTTCCCAAGTTGCACATCCAGGCAGAATAAAGGCTGATAAACTGCTTATCCTCCTCTGCCCCTTAATTTGCCTGGCCAGATAGAGGACTGGGCCCTCCCTTAAGTACAGCAGGAAGTGTTACTGTGTCCCTGCAATTACAGCAATTGGAGAATATGTAACTCCTCCCCTCTCCCAGGGTGTTTAAAACAAGCCTAACCCATCTCCTATACATTTCTGGGTAAACAGCCTGATAAGTTACAGGCTCTTCTAAAAGGACCTGCCCCCTTCCTAGTACAGATATGGTTTATGTGATCTCCAGAACTCCAGGCAATCATTTTTCACTTGTGGAAATACCTGGATTCCAGTGACAGCTAAACACATGCATGAAGAGCAAGTCAAATGCTTCAGATAGAAGGAAAGTGAAGTCTGTAATAGCCTCTCAGTCAACCAAGGAAGTCTGAGAGCTTTTTGGTGGTAAATAAATAGTCGTTTACAATAAACTTAAGTAATTACAGTTCAGCTTCCAAGTAGGCTGAGAGGGACAAAGTTTAAGCACTAACTGCAGCCCTTTCCTAAGTGATAAGACTGACTGGGAGTCTCCACCCATGCTGCTGAAAGGCACGTGTTGTGGCCCTTGGGACAGTTTATCAATATGTAGCACACCTGCTTTTCTGGAGAACACAGCTTTTTCCCTTCGGTTTGCAAGGTTTTTTTTCCAAGTCTGGAAAACATGGGACACTGATATTGACATAAACGCATTTTTTATCCCTAAATAGAGTGTGAAGGAAGGTGAAGCTCAGCGAGGCAATATCCACACCGTAGCTTTCAGTGCCAGAGAAAAAAGCCTGGGCTGGGGAGGATGTACCCATGTTACTGTGATACTTGGAATAAGGTGCAGGTTTTTCTTAACCTCTGCTTCCATGGGCAGCAGAACTCCAGCAACAGCATTTTATTTCTGGCTTTTGTTGCAGTGGCAGGCACAGAACAGCAGCTTTTTGGGCAACCCTGACCAAATCCAAAGCAGCTGTGAGCCCATTCCAGCCCAGTTCCTAGGGGGAGCACAGGATTTGTAACCTGTACTTAGGTGCAGGAAGTTCTGAGGGTGCATCCTGGGCTTGTGTAGCGCACTGAAGATATGTCAGATAAGCGCTGCTTTTAACACTCTCAGCCAATAGTTCTTTTCACACAGCTGTTTCCTTTGCTTGTGTACAGTACAAACCCTCAGCAAAAATTACAGTGTGTACTTTAGGTGTGGATTTTACTGCCTTCCTCCAACGTGCATGAGTGCCACATTCTCATTTGCTGTGTGCTGATGCAAGTTGCCCTGACAGCAAAAGTCAGCCAGTGCTCAACTTCACTAGAAAAAGGGAATGATGTTAAACAGGTTGCTTTTGCTCTTCTCAAAGAGCAAAAAATTATATCTTCACAATTATTCTGTCCCTTTCTCCTCCTCAGGAAGGGCCCAGGGAGTTATGGTCACTTTTAGGTTTGAAGGACATGCAGCAGAGGTTGAACATGGAAGCTACTGTCTTTTTTAGCATACTGGTATTATTTATTTTTAAATCTGTAGTTCGAGGCTCTGGAAGGCATTTTATGATGATGACTCAAATCCTGTCAGCTTATAAACTGCTTCATCGCTTCTGTAGCTTGCCCAGCCAGTGCTGTCCTTTTGGCTTGCTAGCCTGAGTTCTATCAGTACAGCGCTAAATATCACACATCAGAGAAGATTAAAACTGGCACAACAATGCAGCACTCTGCACAGGAGCATTACCAGGGCAGTACAGCACCCAGGGAGGCCGAGGATTAAAAACAACATCGCTATTCAAGTCTGTCCAGGCACTCAGAATGTGTCTCTCAATGTTAAGTCAGCGTTGACTTTGACTCAGTTTGCCAAGTTAGTGAGGACTAGTTTAGTGGGAACAGCCATTGCACAATGATCTAGAGAACAGGTTTATTGGGATCTCAGTGGCACATTAACAGCCTCCCCATGTCAACCTTGCCACGTGATCAGCTTTCTGCTTGCTGGGCTTTATGAAGCCTAGGAGCTCCAGTTCTGAAACAGCTCGAATAAAACGAGCACTGGACACTGCAGTGAAGGAAACCAAGTACGCTTTTTGATGGAGAGACAGTTCTCAAGGAGGGGAAGATTTTTAGGTCATGGTGAGCACAGATTACACAAAACTTCATGTTGCACACTAAAATGACTGAAAATGAGGGCACGACTGTTCAGTCTAACTAGTATTTCTTTGCTACAGGCATACAATGTGGCAATGAAGGAGGAAATCCTTCCTCCACTGCTAAGAGAAGCTTAAGGCCTACAAAGATACTCATTGTGTAGCCTCTCAGAAGAATTTATACTTTCATGTCCCCTGACAAGCAAATGTGAGGACATATTCAGAGATTGGGTTTTTGAGGTTTTATAAAACAGCATCACCTCTCTTCTCTCGCTAGTCACACCCTTCTGGCTGCCTTTCTGTTCAACTGGTCGTGTCCTCTCCATGGCAGCACTACTGTTGTAGCCAGCAGTTTTGGTTCTAATGCTGATCCTTTAAAGATCTGCAGACCTCACTTGAGAATTGTGAGACAGTGAGAAGCAGAATGGATGTTTTGTGGGAACTAAAATTCTCAACTGTAAGGTACTAGCAACTTAAAGGAGAAGAAAATGTATCATGGTACAAATGGAGTTGGAAAAATCAACCAAAGGCCAAAGTAACCAACTAGAATTCATGGATTATACAGAGACAGTATTTTCGGAATAATTTCCTGTGCTAACGTTTGCCTCTTCCTCAGAATGTGCTACTCTCTCTAGTTCTCCACTTGCTCTCTAGGGCACAGCTACCCTGTTGTCTGTAATGCTCTCCCCTGTACAGCAGGTGTACCAATTCTCTCTGATGATTTAACTGAGTTGAATAGCTTCAACTTGTTTGACTTGCTTCAACTTGTTGGTTCTGTGTGACCCAAGTGGCTCCTACAGACACAAGCTGCTCTCTTACTTTGCCACCCCCAGCCCAGTCAATCTATTTAGGTGACATTCTCAGTTCATTAAGACTGTTTGAACTAGTCGTATTATTTTTCTGGAACTGGTTATCAGTGCATGTGAACTGTATTTTAAAAATCCTGGTTTGTTAATCCTGTAAGCATTTGAATGTCAAACCTAAGAGAAATGAGAAAGGATACTGGATAACATCATCCACCTGGTCTGAGGAAGCTGCATCTGCATTTGGATCCTCAGGTCCCGTCACCACAGTTGAGAAAGCCTAGAAAGGGAAAAACAGCAGATTTTAACACATTCCACAGACAGAGCTGCACAGAAAATAACAGAGCTCTGAGCTGATGACTGCGACTCAGGAGGAATGAGATCCTGGAACTCCATGAGAGTGTCAGTTCAGCAGCAATGGAAAGAGCAAGCTAGGTTACGTATTACCATGGCAGGAATGCAGGTAGAAAGACATCACTCTAACTCCTGCATCTCCATTTTAAATCCCAGTACAGTTCTGGTTCTTGACTCATTCTGAGGAAAAAATACAGAACTGAAAGGTGTTCTTAAATCAAGAGTGCTTAAATGTTCTGGAAAAATGAAGGAGCCAAGTTGGCTGTGAAGAAATCTTTAGAACTGAGGTTATAGCAAGAGGCTGGGTAGGGGTCTTCTGTCCACTTTCATTAGAATAGAAAACAAGGCAGCAGCAAACAAAACATAACAAGTAAAAGGAATGTCCTCTGCACTGCGCATAGTTAAGCTACAGAATTTCTTGCCAAAGGATGCTACGGGTGCTGAAAAGCCGTATTGCTAAGGTAATCCAGGTGTGCTTATGAAATACTGAGGAAACATTCCAGTTGAGGAAACTTCAGAGCTAAAACATGACTGTTAGCCTAGCAATACTTGAAAAACATATTACATTAACTTATGTTCTCTTCCTATTCTGTCTTTGCTTTTGGTCATGTTATGAGACAGGGTATCCAAGCTAGAAGAACCTCTGTTCTTCCCCACAAGCATTCTCTGCAAAAACCCTGCACTTGCAAAGCAGCAGCACTTGCCTCTTGCTATAAAAACGTCACAGGATACGTAAAAAAAGACAAGGCGGGGGATGGGGGAAGGTAGCTTTGTGAAGCAGAAAAATCTGATCAGCGTGAAGCATAAAATGGAAGCAGAAGCAAAAGATTTTCATCACAGAGGAATAATGCTGGAAATAAATGATTCACAGTAGTTGGAGGAAGACTCTGTGGGCTGGAATCACAGTAACTGTGCTTGCACAATCACAGCTGAAATATGACATAACTTAAGCTGTCAAAAGGGGCACTAAAGAAAAGCAGACATGCAGCATAACAATAAATCCTAACGCTGAAAGCAGGTAAGGGTGCTGCTGGCATTGCCACATACCTCTAACCAATCGGAGAGATTAATCAGTCTGCCACACTCCAAATGAAGCTTATACACAATGCAGATGTCAGGGGCTTTATTAGAAATGCTTCCTCCATCACTTTTCAAAGCCTCATTCTGATAAAAAAAAAATGAAAGCAGTAAATTTGATAAGTTTTTAGTCTCAAACATCTCTAGGGCTAGACAAAACATTACTTCTGGAAATTTGTATAATAAATATTTTAACCAGCTGTTGTCTGGTTGTGTGTTTAATGGCAGGTTGATGGCACAAAGGTAAAAAACCCAAACACAAGAAAATAAGATAACATACGATTAAAAATCCCCACAAAACCAACGCTTAGGTACTTCACTCCTAGTGTTCCTTCTACAAGTACGTGCATTTAATCACTCATTAGAGACTGCATATCTGATTAAACTTTCCCCCAACTCTGTTACTAGTTCTGTTTACGTATCAGAGATAAATATTCTGTTCTATGGATTCAGGAAAAGAAAGCTGTTAGTACAGTCTAAGGCAAATCCTACGTAGAAAAGGTAAAAAGTGTCCCTTCCCCACCCCTCCAAAAGGAAAGGAAGTCTGAGTATAGATCTATCAGATGCACTAAAAAGCAAAATTGCTTTCTCTGATATCACAGTTTTATCTTTGAAATGTAACCATCATTTCTCTCTGCCTCGAAACTCAGCACCTATAAAGGAAAAAAGTATGATTTCTCACAAATTATTCTATTGTTCACTAAATTTAAGTCCTCAGCTCTGAAACATTCATGTGAGAAGTAAAAAAGCCACTTGAGCCAGAAGCAAAAGTCTCTGTACAGCTGCTGAAATTCACAACAATTCATTTAATTTTTTTTTCCCAGTTTTCAGTTCATGTGCTCTAAGGTGGCAACTCTTGTAGCAGGGAAAAAAACACTGATCATTTCTTTCAGGTCACAGAAATTTTTGCTGAAGTGCTTTTATTTGCTAGTGAAATATGCAAGTCACTTTTGGCAAAACTCTTTAAAGAGCTAGCAAGGATCCCATACAAATAAATACCTCTCAAAACAGGAAAGAAAGTTGGGCAAAGAATATAACTTTGCTCAAAAATCTCTACCTTGCTTCCCATAGATCAATCCCTGCAATTTGTGAGTCTGATTCAGTTTAGACTCTAGCGTTCAGGCTGGACAATAGGAAAACATTTTTCATGGAAAGGGTCATTGGGCACTAGAACAGGCTGCCCAGGGAGGTGGTTGAGTCACCTTCCCTGGAGGTGTTTAAGGCACGGGTGGACAAAGTGCTAAGGAAAGTGGTTTAGTGTTTGATAGGAATGGTTGGACTTGATGATCTGGTGGATCTCTTCCAACCTGATGATTCTATGACTTATGAGGCATTTCCAGAAAGCCTAGCAATTTTCAAGTTTGTTTATTCTGTAGAAGGAAAAGAAAAGCTGCAGATGTGGGGTTTATGTATGTCAGTTCAGTCCAGATGGTCTCCAGATAAATTCAGAGTAAAGTGGCTAAACCCTCACAATGGCACAATCCAGATGTTAATTTACCAGACTCCAACACCGGAGCCTAATGCAAGAGTTTCAAGTGTGACTGTGTTACCAACAGGCACAGGTGAAGTTACACCTTCTGGCTGACCTAGCAGCTCACCACTGCCCAGGATAACCCTACATCTTTCTCTTTTCCCCTCTGCTACTTCACCCAACTCTGTCTTTCTACCACTCGCCCACCTGCCAACTCTGCCATTGCTGGACACTTTGCATTGATTTTCTAACCTTAACACCAGAGCAGTTATCACAACTAAGAGACACTGCACTGTCCTGGAACAAGTTGATCTGTAGAAATTATTATCTAGCTGGACCCCACAGAAGTGCCAGGACTGATCCAGGAAAGATACAACTGGCTGGCACTGCAGGATCTCTGCCAGCACCTGAAAGAATTCAGCCTCACGTGGGATAAGCAGGCCAAGCCTTTACAGCAAAGCAGGGGGGAGCTCCAGCTGCATGCAGGGAAACCTCAGCTTCCTGGGGCAGCAGCACATGCATTGTCCCCAAGAGGAAACAACTCGACTGAGAAGCAGGAAACTGCCCTAGAACCAACAGCCAGTTGTGAAACCACCCATACAGCACAGAGCTGCCGTTTCAGAAAGAGGAGGGTTGGGGAGTGGGAGCTAACCAGAACGCTGCTGGGGAGGGGTTTCTCTTGTGTTACACAGGCCCCAGACATGAGTCAGGACAGACTCGTTCCTCACTGGGAAACCAATGTTACTGTCTTTCCCACAGACCAAATGCTAGGATCCCCTTTTCCCTGATACAGGAGCTTAACTGCAACTCAAGGAACTTTGTTTCATAGCAATCAAGGTATTTTCATGGGTAACAGGACTCATTTGTCAAGATCAGTGTGAAACACTGCCCTTCTTGCCCAAGCTCAAGAACAAAACTTGCAAGACCATCTAAACCCTAGGAAGATCCAAGGTCAGATTTCCTTGTGCAAACACAATACTAAGTGGTGCCTTGCTGGTTATTCCAAGCTACAACTTGGTGGATTTTCCAGAGATCAGTGAAAACAGAATTACACTTTTTGATAGTTGGTTGGGTTTGGGGTTGTTTTTTTATTTTTAGTATATGATCCTTAGTTTACCTTTTGCCAAATAAATAACAACACTAGATTCTTGTAAGAAACGCATCACATGTTAATCATTTGCTGGTACCCCACTGAAGCAGATCCATTTCTGTCCTAGCCTTCTGGAAGGAAGAGCTCTAGAGAACTTTGCTCTGGTCATGGCCCAGGAAAGTACAAGCCACGCAGATGTTGTGGATACAATTAAGACAAAATATTTCCTTGACTCACATGGATTAAAATGCTAAGCAAGATACTCAGCCAATACCGCTGCTGTTAGAAACTATGCCAAACCTTCACAATCTACTCTGAAAACATCAGAAATACATTAAAATAAGTTAAAGAACAAAGTGCAGGATGACAGAGGGCTTTAAATCCTGTCCGCTCATCACAGACAATACTTACTAAACACCTCAGCAGCTAGACTTTGTTAGCTCTCCTAATCTATATTTTTACAGGTTTTCTAAAAATATAAATTACTGAGGTTTGTATTAAGTATCTACTAGGGCTCACTTGCTAACTACTGTTTTCAGAAATAAGCTCTTTAAGTGGTTTTAGAAATAACTCCTGCACTCAGCAAAACTGACAACCCTCATCCACATAAAGGCCCAGTGCCAACAAAACTGATACAGATGAGGCTGTGGATTTTAAAGACTCATTTTTATCAAGTATGGTTCCTGGTAAGTGTTTGCTTGAGCAATATATAATCACTCAGATACAGCTAAACCCAATGTTTTCTTCAAAATTGTAATCACAGTTGTAAGCAAAGTGTTAAGGCATGAGGAGAACTCCAAATAGCCTTTATAATCAAGGTCGAAACAAAATGTATGTTCACTCCTTTTCCAAATCCTGCTCAAATCCCTTCTTTCCATGATCCTGTGAATTCGATTTATGAAAGCCAAAAAGGGGGTGCTTTTCTTCTCCAGAAAAGGGCAAGGTTAACTAACAAAATCAATGACAGTCCTTTTCTTGGACTTCACAAAGGTAAGATGTCGAAACACAACAGATATTAAAATAAACGTAACAAGAAAAACAAACAACTCCTTTAAATAGGCTGTACTTAAGCTGTCATTAATGTCGTCAGTCGGCCTGAACAGAACCTTCACCTTACAGCAGGTCTACACAGTGACAACTAAGCACCAGCCCTGTAAACAAAGTCTCTGGAAAGAGCCACAGACACAGTATTTTACCCCACGGACAGTCACCCCATTGTAATGGGGGACAAAAAT
Source organism: Piaya cayana (assembly GCA_013389865.1). Classification (NCBI taxonomy): domain Eukaryota; kingdom Metazoa; phylum Chordata; class Aves; order Cuculiformes; family Coccyzidae; genus Piaya; species Piaya cayana. Next base: position 336,596 of record WAAB01004186.1, on the reverse strand, counting down.
GACTTTTCTGCTACACCTACAGGAAAAAGAAAAGATCATGACTTAGAACAGGCTCTGGGAAATGGATTTCCCTTATAAAATTCTTTCCATAATAAGCTGCTTTATTTCAACCAAACAAGATTCCCTGGCATTTTGTCTCCAGCTGCTTATCAGCACTAACTTGCTGGTTCTCTGCAAAATAGCTGAATGAGTGCCAAGCTTCATGAAACAGCAAAACTAAGCCTTACATCATCCTCATGTGCAGCCTTCAGAAACTACCCCAGCACTAAAACTCACTTGTTTCTTACCTCCAGGTAGGAGTATGGGTTATTTAAAGCTGTATGAAGCGCAATCCTAGGGGCAGCATTCAAGTGCTCACGGAGAACGCTGGCTGTGTTGAAATACATTATCTCATGCAGAGTCTTGTGGTCTGCAGGAACAAGGTAATTCCTGAAAAAGCAATGTGAGGTATGTGGAAAAGGGGAGACACAAGCTTTACCTTAAGGGAAACAACAGAATTCTCCTGCTGTCAGGCACTACGAGAATGCATTTCCCCAAAGTACTAACAAATCTCTGAAAAAAACAAGATTAACAGTGCCAAAATCAACTTTTAAGCAGGAAATTCAGTTATTATCAACCCTACATCTAATGGAGTTAGTGTAGATCTCTAGCTGGGCCACTGACAAATTAAAAGCTAAGGCAGCAGCTGAAATCCTAACACCAGTCATGTACTCTACTCCACAGATCCATCTTGAGGACTCCTGATGAGTCTTTACTCATCACTGTCTTCACACTTGAAGCTTTTTTTCCTGGCACAGTCATACTTTAGTTAGCTTCTCTGCCTCCCCCTCCCAAGGCTCCATAATTAACAAGTGCCTTCATCTCTTCCCCCAGCCCAAGCCTGTCACATTTATTTTGCTACAGAGCTGCCTCCCAAGCCCTATGTGCTACACCTTGCTCACCAAAACAGTTCCCGAAATGGACAGGATATCACACTTTGACATCTGTACAGCTTCATAAGTAGAAAAGATGAGCAAAGATTAGGGTGAAAAGCTCTCGACTTTATTTTGCCACATATACCCAGTCCTCCCCTCAGCTTTTTTTTACATCCAAAATAAGCTGGTCAATTCCTGTGCCAATAACTTCTACCGATTTTTAAAAATATATTATTTTTAGAGTCCTTGTCAAAGAAAGAGTAGGAAGGGAAAGAAAAAGTGTCCTTCATACCGCAGGGACCGAGACAATCTTGACAAGATTAACACATTAACATGTTGGAGAGAAATTTCTGTTGCAATTTATGGTGCAAATTAATGCAGGAATATAAAACGGGAAAGCTCACCTTACAAGACTGTCTATATAGTCAACAGCTTCAAATCGAAGCATTTCAAACTTAGTCAGTTTCTTAGACCGCCTGGACTCCTTCATCTCCAACAAACTCTTTAAAAAAAAAAAAAAGCAGTTCATAAACACACATGGAGGTAGCTGCTCTCTGGAGGACACAATCTACATGTTTAACAGGTTTAATTAATTTTCTGTCTTCACTGTCTGAAAGTGTGATTATGAAGTTATTTTTATTTAGGCCAGTATATTCAGTTCTCAAACTGGTAGGAGTTTAGGAAATCCAAAGAAATGCGCGTTAGGCAGAATGTGTAACTTACAAGTTAAATAAGAAAAAGCCCCCTGATTTGTATTGTAAAACCCTACTTTATGACAGATATTTTCTACAATTCTCTATGCGTCAAGTGGCTATGACATACATTATTCACTCATTTTAAGAAGAGTTACTTATACACAACCTCCCCTCAGGCCTCCAGCAAGGTGGGAAGAACTAGCCACAGATAAATTCATCTTAAAAGATTCAGTTAAGGAACTAGTCAGTAAAGCCTACGCAGGCCTAACCTTTTGAAGATGATAAAGGTCTGTCTTCTTCTGGAGCTCCTTTTGTGACGATACAGACACATTCTGCTCTTGGATAGCTTCTTCTACTGGAAAAAAAACTGGTGCTTGGTACGTGGGGTAAACTTTTCCTGACTACTTACATAACCCCCTATCCAAGATGTGTTCAGTTACTTGTTCTTAAAGACCCGAACATAGGCAGCTTTTGAGTCTTGCACCTTGTAAAAAACTGTTAACAAAGGAGTCTGCAATGCAGCTTAACCAGCAGGAATTAAGTAATTGAAGCAATTCAGCCCTGAGCAAAGATCCAACACAAGCCTTGCACATCACTCAAATTCTGCATATGTCATCCCAGGTCATACTCTCAAGGTATGTAAACTGGACCGATTAGTTCTAGAAATTACTATTGTTTTATTAGTGTTCAAAAAGCATCACACTGTTTTTTTTAACTTGTTGTGCAAGATAACACTAAGAAATCAAGTTCTCCCTACTTAACCAGAAACTGTAAGCACATGAGCAAAGCATGCAAAGATATTTAATTGTCTAGTTACCAGCTTAATATACAAGAACACTCTGTTTTCATAGCCATGTAGTTTGTTGATCAATCACACCAAAAAACCAAAGAAGCAAAAACTCCCAAAGCACCATCCATGACAGGTTGAGTGACAATCAAAATTAAAACATAGCTAGATTTCTTGCCTTAACTTATGAAGAAGGTAGTTACACAGAGATTCCACTTACAGATCACATGTAAATCTCCAGCCAGCAGTAACAATCATGATATGTAAAAGCTTTTTGGTGACCTACATAGGATGAGTTCATACTTTCCACTGCCCTGTGAACATTCGTATTTGTGTTTAAGACTTCAAAACTGAGAACTTCCTCTCTCCACTATTACACCAATATACCCTGAGGCATTTTTTATCAAATAGATTGAACACAAGCATATTCTGTTTCATCAAGTTTCATGCTTTTATTTTTTCTGTTTCAGTCAGGAAGATGAACTTTGCTGTTGTTAAACCAGGACTACCCTTTCTCTCTAAAGGCTCTGTGGGAGGTCGGGTGCATTCCATTTCTGGCAGACTTCTGAAAACTCTTGCTGAATATCAACACAATCAAAGAAACATACAGGAAGAAGTCACCTAACTCAGCAGCTTATTCATGTAAAGTTTATCTTAACTTCCCCTTCTCACTTTCTCATTAGAGTTTAAACCCACTTTGAAAACAAATGAAGATAATTCACGGATTCATTAGATCCTCTCTGCTTTAAATACTTCTTAAAAAATAACTGAAAATTAATACTGCCTTTTTGTTTTATAGATCTGCGTGTCCCTGAATTGCCAAAGTTTTTCTTTTTATTTATTCCCTCAAGGTAAAGACACAACTACTAAAAAGCCTTTTGCTTCAATTCAGTTTTTTGGTCAGAGCAGATGAACTTCCAGGCTTTTCCACCATAGTTCAGATTCTTCAGTGACATATATAGCTTTTTCAAAGTGATCACCTATTTCTCAGCCTGGCTATTACTACACCTATCCAAAACCACACAGTATAGGCAAGAGCTAAGAGAACAAGCCTCAGTTAACCCTAAAGTGTTACGTGCCTACTCTAATTAATATTAGACTGCACTTGATGGCTCATTCCACTTGTCCAAATGCTGCACACTGATACAGAACTTCATTTAATATGCATAAAACACACCAGGTGATAACCACCTAATATCTAATCTTCAAAAGGGAATCATTAGGGAACACTTCTCTGAAGTTCAGGGGAAGCAATGAAATTCCTGTTCTAGAAACGCTGGAATATGTCATACAGCAGTTTCTGTGAGCCTGCCTCTGAAAGACATAAGGCTGCTACTCATTTGCCTTACTAAACTCTCAAGTATGTCCTCTACCATGAGTAACCAAATATAAGGACCTGACAAGTTAAAGCACGTCAGCAGAGCCTTGCAACTGGCACCCAGTGTCCTAGCTCTTATATGAATTTAACTGGAGGTGTATCTAGAAGAACTTCATACCATGTCATAAGGAAGTCTGCTCCTATTTACTTTTCAGTATCTATTTATTGAATGTTTTTAAATGATTGCTCAAAATATACACATGACAGATTAGTGAGTAATGTTTGCTGATCTGTCCAATTTCCTATCTTGCATCACTCTTCTATATTGTAAAAACCATAAACCACACACCAATAAAGCACAGAAACATTACCTGGTTTCGTGCATGGATTTAAAAAAACAATCCTGAAAAATCTGACTGATACAATGACAGGATATCACCAGGGAAAATGATACCCTTTGGTGAGATTATAAAGCAGCTTTAATAAAATCTGCAATGGAACGTATGACGGTACACACCCACCTTCTAGTTGCTGAAACTGGGTCAAGAACTCCTTCAACTTCTCTATTGTCTTATCAAACTCCTTTCCAGAAGATGACACAAGAATTTCCACACATTGCTGAAGCACGGTTACCAAATCAGATTTATTCAACATCCTAAAAGACACAATTGTTGGCTGAGAAACACAGACTGATGAAACAGCTTTCAATGTTTAGTTGGAAAAAAAAAATTAAAAAATATTTTGAAATATTTCCTTTTAAAAGAGAAAACCACTGATATTTCAAGCACTCAGTCTTGCATCAAAATCATTTTTATCCTTGCAGATAATGGAAAGAAACAAATCAAATCAATCTGGCTATGACCCTCACATTCTCCTGCAGAACTGAAAATAAAAGCTTTTCTGATATTCTATTTTAAAATATTTGCTAGATTCAGAATTATAATTTTTGAAACCATGAGCCAGATTTGAGAAAAAAAGTATGGCAAGGTTTGTAACTCACTCCCAAGAACAGTAAATTAAACAGCAAGAAAACCCAACCCACATATTAGTATGTATACAATACATTAGTATGTATACAAACATCCACAAAATCCATTACTCTGTGTGATTCAGAATGATGCTCAAACAAATCCTGAATTGCCATTTTCTGTATTAAAGTGCTATAAAGCTAACCTTCACTAGAATCAAGAATCATTTAGGTTGGAAGGGACCTCTTGAGATTATCTAACTTCCAGCCTAGTATTTATTTACTATTAATTACGTACTAAGGCATTTTATAAATGTCACCAAGCACTGCTCAGTCTAAAAATCTTCATTTAAAAGATATCAAAGCAAGTCCTAGCAAGTAACCCAGAATTAGACTCACTGTGTAGAGCCAGTACCATTACCCGTGCATGTAACTATTGTAGCGCAGAGGCTCCCAGTGCTAAACACTCTACTAGCCACTGTTAATAAGAACCTTCCCAGCCTGATCTTGTGTTCTTGCTTTGTCTGATACAGAACAGAGGAGCTAATACAAAAATACAAAACAAAGATGCTAATAGTTTAAGGATTTTAGAAAACACAAAACCCCCACACGATTACACAAAAAGGCTACATGACAAAAGAATCAAATGATGGTGATCAGTGTGTCAGGAAGTGGGTCTCCATATCAACCACCTAAACATGGACTAAGAGAGATTTAAGGAAGAATTTAGAAGAGACTGGGGAAGCTTTATGGATGCCTGGAGGGACAATTGCAATCTGAGCTCTAGTTTCTAACAGGTGACAGTTGATGCTAAATGCTTATAAAGGCTAGAATTTGAAACTTCAGTTTATCGGATTCAGGGTCATGGATTTTTGCAGCTCAGGTGTTTACTTCAGATGCACTTGTTTTGTACAGAAAAGCACCAGGAGTTAACAGAAAGGTTGACCTTGACAACACAAAAGGCTACAAAACATTTTCGAACTGTCTTACAATGCCTAAACAAGGCAGCCTTCTTCAATGTCAGAGAAAATACTGCGCTAATTAAACCCCTAGGATGGAGAGAGGATAAATTGAGAGAGGATAACCAGATCCAGAGATCTGTGACTGGAAAAGAACAAATTTATTTTAGTAATATTATTCAAAAAGAATTTGCAACTAATTTACAACAACAACATAATTACAGGGCCCAAAGAACAGGCAAGAGGATCGTTATCACCTATCAGGAGACAGTAAAGGATCCTTTTCAAGCTTTTCGTTTTGAGATTACTGCAAGGTATGCCAAGGAGAAGAGACCGGGGTTAAAATTCTAATTCAGCTAGGAGTTAGACTTAGAGCAGAAAGGAAGATCTCAAATCATCCAAAGACAGTAAACAGATCTAACTCTACAGACAACTTTTGAAAGAGAAGAAAGGAAGAACTGATGAACTACACAGAAACTCCTTCTGAATGCTGAAATGAGGAATTATCTGAAAAAGTGATAACAGAGATTGGTCAGCAACAAAATGACAACAGTAACGGAAGGGCAGGACTGAGACAAGCAGCATGTGATTAATTACAGCAGTGATGAGCACACAGAAACAGAATATACCATCTAGACAGAAGACAATAGGTCAGACAGTCCACCTAAAATCTTGTCCAATGTCCCAGTCAGTTAGCTCTTCAGACTCAATCAAGTGAGACACTCTCCAACACCTCTTAATCTTATCACTCTACTGATTCAATTAATCCAACGTGAACGAAAGCTCACACACTCTCCCTCCTGTCTCCCCATGATATTTTTAGACTCCAGACAACCAGCTTAAAGTAGAACTATTGTCCAGATTGCTAGTTAGATCACCTGAAACACCATTGCTTGAGAGTGTAACAGGGAGAGGACTTTTAGCAACAGGGAGAAAAGTCAGTCCAAAGAGAAGATGAAGTACAGGAAAAGTCAACCAATCACAAAAGGAACTCAATACAGCAACTGAAAACCTACATTCAAGCAGTTCATGAAGGGCAAAAGAGACACTTTGTCACAAATGGAGAAATAAGGTGATCAAAAGCTTCTCTATCTTTTACTTTCTAAATACAATGAAAAAACAAGGACTCAGAAAAACAATGAAAAGAAGAACAAAGGATGGGAAAGCATGAATATAAGGATATCAATAGGTGATGTGGCCACTGGGAAGACATAAAGAACAGTGGATAACCTCTATAACTGAGCAAACAGGAAAAAAAAAGATGATTGTGAGAAGTAGAGAGAAGATATTTTATCATTTTCTTCTGAAAGACAGCAAGGAAGACTGTACACAGAAAAAGCAAAGAAAAGAGGAAGTATGTGTAAAATGCAAAAGGGAGAAAAATTTAAAAGCTGAAAAAATAAAAAATCACAGCTAGAATTCCAAGTATTTGAAGGAATCACATTGAAGAAGTTTTGTTAGAAAAATGAGAGAATTCTTGTATTAAAAAAGAGAATCATTTATGTCCAAGATCACTGTATTTCTATCAGAAGCTCTCACAGTAGGAGCCAGGACCAGAGGAAAAACAGGAGGGGGATGAACACATAAGAATAAAAGGGCATCAAGCCCAAATAAAACAGCAGCATCAACTTTGGCAGAGGAGAAAAGGAAAATCAATTCAGAGTGGCAGAAAGCAAATTAAACATAGGAGGAGAAAAAGGAGAGGAAAAATGGCCAAGAGTTATTAGAGATTACGGAACAGACACTACAGGAAAGCAAAATGACACCTTTGTGGGCAAGGGCTGATAGGTAATAGAGTATTGTCAAGATTCAGGAGAGTCAGAAAAAAATTAAGAAGGAAAGACTGTGGGATGTAATCTTCTAAAAGGGATGAGGGTAAAGCACGTAGCGCAGTGGTGGTGCACAAGAACCACTCAGTATGGCAAAGGTACAGTCTGACAACTGCTTTCTTGTGTATATAAGCCCAGAAAGTTGTCCTCCACACAGCACTGACATGGTTTTTCTAAGCAATTTTACTGTTGGACACACCAAATATCACAAACCCAGAGGCTCTGGAGGCAGCTACATGGCAGTGGTGTTGCACCAGCTCCTCGTACGAGAGAACTGAGATACTATTTGAATAAATAAATGTCCTGCAACACTGCAATTGAAAGAAAATTGGCTTAGATTACTTTTCCACTTTGAACACTGACAGACAAAACAAGTGCAGGCTTTCCTGAAGTCCTAAACTCACAAAACACACAAAATTAACTCAATCCCTGAACAAACCGTTAGTCAAAGGAGGCAGGGAGGCAGTAGCAAAATTGAAAAATAAGAAAGGCCTCAACTACTCATTTGGAACAGATTCTAATTTTCACAACATTAAAATTCAAGCCAACTAAATTTAAATTGGTTGATAATATCTAACACAATCATACTTTAAAAAACAAAACCCAACTGACATTCTCATTTGCAGAGAGTAATCTCAGTGGTTTCAGCATAATTACTTGGGCATAAAAGGTATTAGAACCTGGTTGAGTTTCATGGGAAATGGTAGAAAGACAAATTGAAAACAGTAGTCAATTATACTTGCAAACAATTCTACAACTAGCTGTGAACAGGTAATACCTCAAGCCTTAAGTTTCAGAATAACAGATGACTGATATTCTCCACGTGTACAGTGGTAACGAAATGGAGGAAAAAAAAATCACCTTGCTAGCTGAAGAGATGACTCATACTCCTCTGTCTCCCACACTCGGTTTTCCAAACATGCACAGTGCAGCTCCCTGATCTGTTATGCAGAAGGTGAAGAAAGGATCAAGTGTTTTACAAACAAAGCAACACAGAACTCTTACAACAAGTTTTTCAAAGTAACGTGCAATTCATTTGGTGCTTGTTTCCCAGGGATGTGGAATGATTACAGAAGAAATGACAGCATTTGGTACCTTACAGAACTAAGCTCCTCATGTTGCTCTGCAACAGGTTTCAAACAACTAACATTCAGATGAAGATATACATGGAGAACAGAGAGGAACCCCAATCAAATGCTCTAGCTAAAACATCTTTTCATTCTCAAATACTGCTACAGTTCATGCTGATTTTGTAGTTAGGGACAGACTCCAGTAACAGTGTGGAATACATTGGGAACCGACAGACAAGTGCACATACACAGAATATATTGCTCTTCTAGCAGCAGAAGAAATTGCTTAGCACGAGAAGGTGGATTTAATGACAGTAGGGCCATATGGTAATTATCACCGTTCCCTTACTATCATTTTGTTCTGCACAGAAGGCTGTTAAAACTCAGCCTCTTCACTTGAATTTGACTCGTGAGCTAAAAGGTGGTAGAATACATTGTCTGCAATGCATTCAGAATATCCCAGGTGGGGAAAGGAAATGTGTGGATTCTTTTGCTGATCCGTGCATCTGCCTCCTCCATGAAACTCCTTTCTGTTGGCTGACAAGATATCATCCATGCCACTAAAGAAATCACATGCTGTTGCCCTCTGACCATAGCAAGAAGGCATCTGTCTCTATTTTAAGTAGCGGGGGCAAAGCAGCAGAATAATAAACAAAAATAATAAATATCTACTTAGATGTCACACTCTGAAACAAAAAAAACCCCAATGTATTTCACTAAAATGGAATAACAGTACATCACCTGCTTGCCCAAAGGATACTTTGGAAGAGAAGACGTGAAAACATGCAGACATCTTAGAACTGGAATGTAATTTTCATGGTAAACATGCAAGTCCTCCAGCAACTTCTGTACTGTTTCCTGCAGTGACAGAGTAATTGTTTTAAGTCATTCTGACACCAATTTATTTAAAACATTCATAAAGCATTTAAAATTACACTGAAGTTTTGACATTGTAGTGAGCTATGACTTAAATCAGCAGAGTTAAATTAAGACCATTGTGCAAAAAAAAAAAAATTTAAAAAAACCTGTATTTCAACAGTTTGCTGCAATCACATTGCATATTGGTAACTTTACTTTCTTCCTCCATCTCATTGGAAAAGTATTATTGATCAGCAGTATTATTTTACTACTTTCAACTATATTTAGCCTTTGGATTTGGTGTGTCATCTTGGAAAAATAATACTATACACTACACTTTTAATGGGCAATGAGAAACTATACAGCTACTTGTACTTGAATCCTTATTATTTGCATTTTTATGACACAAATGCACTTTATTTCTTATATTGCTATTTTTGTTACTTAGGTATACATGAAAATAAAATCAAAAAATATGCAATTGCTGCTCCTGTGTATTCTTAATTTGACTTCTTTTTATTTACAGATTGAGAAGTGCAGGAAAAAAAGTCATGTATTAGGAAAAAGAAATTACTAACTGCTCCTACTGAGATTACTGGATGGCATCTCACTATCACTGGCCTCCCATAGCAGGGTATGTAACACTTCTGGAAAAACAGGCAAAATTTCTGGTAGTTTTATTCAGAAGTACTTTGGGTTCATTACATTTAAGTTTGTGAACTGAAGATGTTCTCTCACCTGCCTTTGGTCAAAGATAAAGAGGAAGAGCCCACAGGATTCCATACATAATTTATTGCCATTTTGCTCAACTCTGAGCAAGCTGTTCCAAATTGAAAGAGAAAAATAAAAAGGAGCCACCAGAGTTCTCTGCAGTTAAACCGGGACAAAGGCTATAAATGCTTTAAGAAAAAACCAAAAAGGCAAAACTATCTGCAGGCAATATAAGTATGGACATGTGGATCATAGAATCAGTCACAGAATTGTAGAATGGTTTGGGTTGGAAGGGAACTTAAAGCCCACCCAGTTCCAACCCCCCCTGCCATAGGCAGGGACACCTCCCACCAGACCAGGCTGCCCAAGGCCCCATCCAACCTGGCCTTGAACCCCTCCAGGGATGGGGCAGCCACAACTTCCCTGGGCAACCTGGGCCTCACCACTCTCAGCGGGATGAATTTCTTTGTATTCTCTAACCTAAATCTTTCCCCTTCCAATTTAAAGCCATTCCCTCACGTCCTATCAATCCGTGCCCCTGTATAAAGTCCCTCAGCTTTCTTGTAGCCCCTTCATGTACTGGAAGGCCTGTGAAAAGATTAAGTATCATACTGCAAAGACTGAATGTAACAAAGACACCCAGTGCTGCAGAAAGCTAAAGATGTTCCAGATTATTAAAAACATTAAAGACATTTCTCCACATAGATTCCTCATCTATTAAAATATAAGGGTCACTGATGTAACAGTTGCTTAAATGCCTTCCAAGACAAGACCTTAGGGTAGACAGTCACAAGTCTGTATTTTAATTCTAAGTAGGATCATTAAAAAAAACCCCAACAAACAACAAAATATCCCCACTACAAAAAAAAGCTAAGAGAAGAAAACAAGTTTTCTTTAATGCTGCTCCACCAATCTTACTTCCCTACACTCAGAGCACTACAGCACCTTTTTCCTTCATCTTTCCCAGCTCAAGACTGATGCAGTTAATACACAAATTGCAATGCAGTGGGACTGCTTATTTTGCAAATAACAGTGAAAAGACATATTCTCTTTTAGAAGATTTTGAAAACATTATTAGAAGACTATGCAACGTTACCTCTCTAAATACAGTGTCATATTTACGTAACTTCAAATGAAATTTGCCACAAAAACTTTCAGAGTTGCAAGAATTAGGATGTAAAATTGCTTTTAAAACTGATTATTCTGAATAGGCGGAACTTTTCCCATGGTTATTAAAAAAGTGGTAACAACATGAATAGAAAATGCAGGACAAAGGGTATCAGGCTTAGGTGCTAAGCTTGAACAGCAAGTTTACCTGGTCCTGAACACGAACAGTAAATGTATACAAAGCAGTTCCATAGCGATTTTGAAAGTGTTTCCAAAGTTTGGAATGACACTGTAGATTAGCACAACATACAGAATAAACAGCACCTCATAAATGCAGCAGTAGGGCCTTTTCTCCCCAAGCAGACTACATTGCCAGCTTGGCAATGCAACAATACTCCTACCCTTATTGTAGAGATTAGAACAAATGCCTTCAGTTAAAATTTGTCAGAAGTGTGATAAACACATACATAGAAGAATTCCAGCTTTGTTCCTAAACTTGCAGTGTGGTTTGTGAGATAAGGGGTATATTATTAAACATAAAATTTAAAACACACAAATCTTAAGTTGATGAGCTGTTAGTTTTCAAAGTAGCAGCCCATTACATAGTCTTTAAACAAAGACAGAGTCTCAACTGCTCATTCCCTCCTCATCCTGTTATTTCAACAGAAGCATATACGTACCTGCAGAGCAAACTGCGTTGAGAAAATCACACAGCAGAAACAACTCAGCAAAGAAGTTCCTAAGTTTTGTCATTTCTTTTCTTTTGGTCAGATTACTTTAATTGGATTGTTTCTCAAATTACATACATTACAGGACCACTGAAGCATTTGTGCCAGCACATTTGCTGAGGTGTGAATAAATAGCAAAGGAATACCAGTAGCTTAAGCTGGTTTTGCCACTGAAGACTATGGATCATAAAATCATGTATAAATCATGTCTTGCCTTGACTACTATAATTGCACTGCACTTGCAGACTTGCCTGGTACCAATATCTCTTCCAGCCATTAACAATTCTCTTCGCACTTCAAAGTCCTCGCAGACCATGATTCTCTGTTACGATAAATTAATTGCTTTGTCTCTCATGGTACCACATGCCTGACTGGTTAGCTATAGATGAGATGAAGAGCTAGGAGAAACCCTTTCCCCTAAGCTGGTGAAAATAACCAACATATCTTTGTCAGTGAATTCCTACAGGTCTCACAATAGTGGTAGTTGAACTTTAATCACTGGACAGACCTTCAGATAAACATGTAACATAAATTACAAGTTTTAATTCATATCTAGTGTGAATGCATGCCTCGGGACCTAGACAGCCCTACTGAATTCATCCAGAAACTGCACAGAGGGTATGGAGGATTAAGAGCTTATGAAATAACCTCTAAGATGAATTACTGTTCAAACACTTCGCTGACTCTCCAAGTCAGTCTGAGTAAGCATTAGAAGACCAGACCATAAATAAACCCTGTAATCTTCTTTATAAGCAGTTATATTTGTAGACATATGTAAAAGTTGATGCAAGAAAAGTTCTGCAGCTTTGTATAAAGGCATACTTGGCAACCCTGGAGACCTGGAATTTTGACCTGCCAATCACAGTTCTCCATCACTGGACATGAAGCACATTATGTACTGTATGAAAGACATTATATAGAACTACCCTCTTAGTCTTGCACTATATTATGCTTGACAAACTAATATATTGCAAAAGATGTTTTTCTCTTTGAAGACATTCTAAAATTCTACCTTTAAGAAGCCATCTGCTGTCAGCAGTGCAATCTGTTTCTCTGATACTTGACTTTCCACATACCTGATGGCAAGAAAAAACAAGAACACAAAAATTATGATGTAAAGTATGATTAAAGATTACAGGGTTAAAAAAATTCAAAAAGTTTCTGCTGCTATAAGGATTTATTTGGAAAGATTTAATAAAAGGGACAGTCAAATCCAGCAAGTTGAAAGGCCACTCCAAACCCTTAGAGATAATGCTCCAAGTCAGTTTAACAAGTTCAAAAGTGATTTATGTCCATGTGTCATAATACCTAGTTCCTTTATTAAGGGCAAGACGGAAAAAGTTCAAGGGATTACATATGCCAGAAGCTGCACTCTCTAGACCAGAACATCAAGGCTTCCTGAAATTAGTTAGAACAGTCGTCCTTCTGATCGATTTACCTTTCTATAGAAAAATATACACAACTGATGTACAGTTTTCACAGGACTATATTTACAGATACCTTTTATCATTTTTTTTAAAGCCAACTAAATACAACATTGTCAAAAAATGTATTTTGCCTTTTACCTTCTAAAGGAGGGCAGTCTTCGAATGTTTTCACATTGACTATGTGATAAAGAATTCACCCTCTTCTTAGCATCTACCAGTTGGCAACACAGTACACTAAGAGGCTCAGAATAGAAATGCTCCAAAATACAAAGCTGAAAAACAAAGCAAGAGCCAGAAGTGTTAATAATATCTGCTATACCTACCTTTTTAATGCTTTGTTATTACTACAGTGCATATAATAGAATGGTAACAACGGTATTCCTTTAAAAAGATTCATTACAGTTTATAATTCTCCCATAAGTCACCACAGGACACTGATTATTCAGTTTTAAATACAGTCATATAATTACTTTTTTGCTGTATGTGCTCAAATGCTCGCAAATAAAAAAAACCAAAGATGTGAAAAGCAACTACTGTACACAAGCAAACTTATCACACATCCCAATTCCAACTTCTGTTTCATGTACACAAAACTACCCTGCTAAACTCTTACCACGCATAGGTACAAACACTTTATCACTGATTTCAGCTGCACTGAACGCATTAGAGCCTTGCAGAATATACTCACCACACCTATTCTTAAAAACAAAACAAAAACTCAAACAGACTACCTCGGTAATAACTTTTAAAACTTAAGAACTGTCAAAGTGGAAAGCCTTCCTGTAGGAAAAGTTAACATTGCTCCTAGACATAATGAGGTGATGGATCCCTTGTACCTATCACTTAGGAAATCTGATCTGTTATTGCTTCATCCCTAAATACTTTTAGCATATAATAACACAACCGTATGCTGTCAGGGCTAGGACTTGTATTTTTTTATCAGGCCAATGGGAAATTGTTAAATCCTGGTGACTCCTTCCAGTAAGAAGAGCTCAAATCTATGAAAGCTGACAGAGGTCTGTTTGCAGGAACAGGTACTACAGCAAAGATATTTTTCCTGCCCATGTGTAGTCACTGACTCTTAGATAGCAAAGAATGAGACACTTTAAGGGTATATGATACCAAAAGGGCATGTTTTACTAATGGGTTGACTCAAAGAAACGGGCAAGAAAGAAACAATTTCACAGTCCTGCATTAAAACAGATTACAAGGACTACACATTCTTCTGAGAACTTGTCTGCAATCCACACATGCTACAAGGAGGCTTACTTCACTCTAAAAATATATCTAGATATGAATACATATATATGTGCCAATAAAAATATAACTATCATGCTCTGTATAGACTACTTTTGAAAACCTTTAAGTCTTCCAGTTTGCCTCCTAAGAGGGTAAATAGAACTCCTGCACTACTGCAAAGCTTCTTGGAGCACAAGCACCACCTACTTCAAGGCATAAATTAAGTGACCCTACAGCTCCCATCTCCCTGAAAATGTAAGAAGTCTATACCTAGAAACTGTGCCAGAAGAGTTAAGGTGGAGAAGAGATGCTGCTGTAGCCTACTCACACCATGACAAAACAGAGTACCAGAGGATCAGAGCCGGAAAGTTCTGCTACGGATGTCAGAAGCTACAAGGTAAACGATAGTAAAATGAAGGTCTTTCTACCCACTAACGCAGGTCACCCTTTTAAATGCAAACTTTAAATATAGGTTTTTTTGTAGCAGAGTAATTTTTTACATGCTCCTTCAGACCTGTCCTACAACCTTTCCCTTACAACCCTAGCAGCTAAATTTTCAACATTAAAACACCCACCTGTTCACAGATTTAAGCTGTTTATAAAGATTTTTTTTTTCATCCAATTAACTGACAGCAAGATTAGGACCCAAGTGCCTCGTAATTACCCTCTGTTTTCACAAGCATAATTTGAGTTCTCTTTACCATTGCCTACCTGAAATCCTTTGATAAAATTCTGGACGGAAAAATCATGGTACAAGAATATGTTGATGAGAACCTGCATAACTTTCTCACCCAGTTTAAAGGGGAAATTGGCTGTCAGAAGCAGCTAAGGGAGACAAAAAGGAAAAATAGCCATAGTAGAAATTATTTCCCAACTTCAACTCAGCAAAATTTATATATACAACCTGATACAACTCTCAGCATGTGTTAGTATTTAACTAAATGAGATACTAAATATACCGCCAACTTCTAAAACCACTATTTCCACCAAAAGTCCAAGCAAAGATTGATTTTCAGTTTATTATTTCACCACATTTTTTGTAAGTACCTTTTACTAATATGCAACGGTTGAAGTTAGTTTTGCTTAAGACTATTTTTGTATTTATTTTTAAATTACTAACAACAGAACACAGATTGCTGCAACAGCCAGGGATAACACTACTTTCAGCATGAGTAACATTGATTTTGGAAATCCTGCACAAAGCAGCGCACCATGAATCGCGCAGGCACAGCATCTACATGGCTCAGCCATCTGGATAACTCTGTGAATTTCTGACAGACAGGCTGAACTGAATTTTTCCGTTTAAAGATATCTTTTTTTTTAATAAATACGCACTACTGCTATTTAGAAACAGAATTACCTTGTCAATTATAGTAGTCAGGTGCTCCTTACAGGAAAGGGACTGGAAAAGCTCTATGCACAGCAGAGAGGAAACAGAGTGAGGAAGTAAGCTGTGGATAATCATTGGAGATGTAGCAATTCCAAAAACCAGTACTAGAGGTAATTCATGGATATGCTGACTAGATCAGATCGGGAAAAGGGAGAAAAAAATACCAAAACATAATAGTTACATTACAGAAAATCATGAAACAAATCCATTGCATTTCTACTACAGCACTGATATTAGATGCAGAAAGGGATAAATTCAAAGACTTGTTGCCAATAAATCAAGAGCTTTAACATGGAGTAAAATGGAAAAGAACAGAAGCTATTTAAAGACCTAAAGTAGAAAAGCAAATTCAACTATATTTTAGGATTAAAATTACAGGAAATGGCATTAAAAAAAGCATCTTTTCAGTTACAGGACTGTACTGGTCCCATCTTCCCCCAAAGTTATATATTCAGAGAACTTAATCTTGTGAACTTTTTTTCAAAGAAATAGAGAAAAAGTAAGAAGAGACATTAAACAGTTAACAAATTTTAGTCCATTTAATAAATTTAAAATAAATATGAGACCCCTCTAACACTCTATGTTCCCATTATACTTTACAAAAAAAAAGAATTCCTGCTTCTGCAGATTAATTTTCCTCTTCAGATAACTTTTTAGTATATACTATGAGAACTGACAATGAGAACTGACTACTGTATTCCTTGTGAACAGCATAGAAATTACATAAAATACAGTGTTTTCAGCGTTATTTCATCATCAGTTTCCATTTTCATTAGTTTCAAGGAGATAAAAGTTCGGATATCCTAAATATCTCCCTGGTCAAAGTTGATAATTTATTCCTTTCCTCTCTTTTCACCAAAGCAATTTTTTGACTTCTCCATTTTAATTTTTGTCCCACAATTATTTAATTTCTCTAACTCCTCAAAAGTAGTTGCTAGAAACTTAAATAACAACAAATAATAAACTTCACAGACTACTGATAACATAAAAGAATATTGAAGAGTAATTGAATCTCATGATTAACAAAATGAGAAGAACCTCTCACATTTACTCACTTCACCCTTATTACTAAAGGTTTATGACTGAAACAGAACAAACCAATCTCTACAATTCTCTCAAAGATCTGTTTCAAGGTATTATGCAACCCTGCCAAGCTTCTATGTTACCACCTTCTACTTTAATCAACATAATCTTTAGTTATAGGATCATTTAAATCCTCTAAACATTTTTTCTGAAGAGACACACTCAATGAAAAAAAAGTATATTTGCAAATAGTAAAGTGACAGACATAAACTGCACTTCATCTACATTGTGCATGCTCATAATCAGGTGCTTATCCTTACCACAAAAAGCAAAATAAGGCACAACAATTAAACAACTAAAAGCTCATTTTCCCCTGCCTTATGCCGTAATTGTTTCCATAGAATTCTGCACTTCTGATTTTACTTCTCAAAGTGTTCCCTAGAGAACCCACCTGCCAGAGCTGAAGTAGAAAAACACTTGTTTTGTGGGTCTCTGAGCAATAAATTGCCTAACTCTTTTTGGATGTGCCGTCAGGTACATACACTGCAGCTGAATTAATTGTAAAAGTGCAGCCCCAGTTCCGCTGTAGCTTTAACCTGGCAAGATGCTCTTTTCAGAGAACAGCATGGGATTTTCATTAGAATGCATGAGATGCTACTAAGGAAGACATGTTAAGGAAGGACAGAAGCACAGGAGCACCTGAAAAAGCCAGTTACTCATTACAGGTCCTGGTCAATGCTGAGGAATTTGCCAGGTAAGTTTTATATATTCCTATTAGCAAGACAGTGAACTTGAAGAAGCACTACATCCACGATCATATTAAAAATATACTCTGAAAACAATTTCAAAATCACAAATTCCATAAGAACTAGTACAAATAAATCCTCTTATGTAAAGAACTAAATCAGCCACCCAAGATCTCAAGCCAGCCCTCAGGGACTCTGATTCAGAGTCCCACAGTAGCTTCAGGATTTATTCATTCCCAAAACCTAGCAAACAGGGGTTTTGCTTAACCACTGCTGCAAAGATGCAGCATCAATATTTGATTCCAACTCTCCACTAGCTTCATTGTGACACTTCAAAACAGCTGCAAATAGAAAAACGTGTAAAGGAGTGGACAAACTGAACTTCAGGTCACATTACCTGCTGATGACTATGAAGTCCTGAAGTACTCTTGTGGTGAAACTTTCCATGTCTTTGAATACAACTACAATTGGAGGAGATTGGCAGTGTCTAGAAGAGGAAGTTCTTTTTTTGCTCAGAGTTTCAGAATCTGTTTTCTTTAAAGCCATTTGTTATGCATTAATAAAAAGAAGACGGGAAAATAAAAGGATTGAATCAAATCTACAATATTATAATGCTCCAAAGTGACACAACAGACTTTTTGTTACAGTTGTTATTTATTATTACTGTCTAGAAATGCAATTTTTCTTCCTTCTGTTTGGCAGAGCAGGAAGCACAAAGAATAAACAAATTTTAAAAACTCACATTCAAAGACAAGAACAGGTCTGTGAGACAGAACTGATGAAATTTTGTTGGGATTATGGGAGAAGATTTAAGTTATGCACCTGGACTTTGCCTATTTCCTGTATCTTTACTCAGCAGCAAGAATATCGGGTACTCATTAAACTAATTTAACACACTGCTCTGATGAAGCTACCATAAAATCAGTTTGCAATTTCTCTTTATGATAGAAACAAAACTTAAAACTTCATTAGCTTTACTAAACACAAGGATACAAAAACATTTTGGAAATTATTTTCTCACTGCTTGCCAATGTGGCGTGGGCTGTGGATGACATAATGGCACATTAGCACTAATACGGCGCCTTTCCCCTGGATGGCTGTTCTTTCCTAAAGTTTTGTTTCAATAAGCAAAATATCTCAGCTCTCCCGGGAGAAAACCATCTGGCATGAAGTCAATACTGCATTTTAAGATTCTAGTTCCCAATTAAATATATGACAAAATAGAGCTTTTTGCTTGGGTTTCAGGATCCTAACACCAATAACTCATCAGAAAGTAACTCCGCATTTGTTACATATGCTACAGATTTATATTCAAATCAGCTCAATCTCAGTTATTTCTTAGTGTTAAATGAGAAGCTAACTCTTGGCATTTTTTTCACCATGGTACAGAAATCGGAGTTATCCAATTTCTCTTTTAAAACCATCTAAAGATCAGGCTTTCTTATAAACTGGTAATACAAAAAAATAAAAAAATCATACCTCTGTTACACTTTCATACCAGTTGATAAGAGAAGTCATTGAACAACGTATTCTATTCTGGGAAACCTGCACATAGTCCTCATCTTCCAATGAGTCCACATCTACATAGCAGTTCATCAGCTGCCCTATCAGCTTCTGCATCAGATTTTTTATGCCTTCGCGACACATTTTTAGACACACAGTAAAGACATTTGGTTATTCAATAACACTTCTCCAACTCATACACTAAAAAATTACACAAGTTATCATTTAATATTTTTCTATTCTCTAACTACTCTCCTCCTCTCTCTCCAGAAAACACATTTTATGTTCCAGAAACCTTGAAAGTGTTCATGATAAGACTGTTAATGCAACAGAAGTTATCCTATTAATTTTTCCAGATAACAACAATTCAGGTTGGGAACCGCACACCTTCCTGAACTCCAGCCACACACAATTAGAGCGACCTAAGAATAAATTAGGCAGCCAAATAATAGATCTAGGGGTGCCATTAAGTGATTTTTATCTTTTTTACTTGAGAAATAAAAAAAGGAGCACAGAGTGGAACAAAATTTTATTCTACGCATTCCCTCACCATAATAATGTGACTTTAACTGTTTAGAAAGTGGAATCACAGAATCATAGAATAACCAGGTTGGAAGAGACCCACTGGATCAATACATACATACACTGTCCAATTAAGCAAGAGGAAACCCAACCCCCAATTTCAACATGTAATACACCAAGCAGCATGCTCCTGACATTTATGCTACAACTAAGTAGTATTTCAAACTTAAATATTTTAATCAGAATTGGATACCTCTTAAAACACAGTGGGCATTACTGCTATGCTCACATATGATTGAGCAAATCTTCAGAAAGTCTTCAAGATCCCTCCATCCCATTATTCTTACATTTGGGGGCAAAAGCTAGAATTTCTAGTTAACTGACAGCTTATTCAGATGAAGAAGCAAAGCTACTGTAGTATTTACCTGGGCAATCTTTGGCTTCCAGCAAGGCTACGTAGGGAGTAACATTATTCTGAAGGACTTCTGAGAGACTTCTAAAAGTCAAGTCATGGTCCGTAACATTTACACCTAGAAAAAGGACAAACTTTAAAGGGCATTTTTCCTGCAATTTGTGACCACAGCAAGAGAAAACAAACTGAACAGCAGACGAAAAACAGGAGATCCCTTAAATATTCAAGGCAGGAATGAAAAGCACCATATTACCTATGAGGAAAGATGAAAAACTAGCACAAGATTAGACAAACATGTTAATATTAGCTGATTATAAGGAACAGGGAATCACTACAAATACTCCTCATGCAGTCTGGTTTGTTTTTTTTAATAAAAAGATTTCTTAAGGGTGCAAACATTGAAGGAGTGGGATTGGTTTTCTAACTTCCCTGCTCTTCATACCCTCAGAAGCCATCCACAGTTATTTAAGGCTGGCAGACAAGGTGGTGAAATTCACCCTCTCTAGAAGAGTAGTGCATACACCTGAGACACAGATCCTCACATGGTTTGCATAAGAAAGAAAATGATGAGTTACTATGAACTACAGCCTGAATTTACCATGAACTACTCAATATTTACTGGCTTTGCCAACATCTTTAGTTAGACAAAAAGAAGAACAAGCCCCTCCAGAAGGCAATTCACAGCATCTTCCACAGACATATTCAGAGCAGGAACTTCTCACTTTCTACTGCCTACCAAAGTAGGCTACCTTCCAGGCTTTATTAGTGCTCACATGGTAAATCTGAAGTACAGGCCTGATTTTAGACTCCCCAAAACGATCCACTGAAAATGCAGTCAGGTTGCTTCGACCCAGGTTTAGGATTAGTTACAACCCTCTGAAATAAAGGAAGGGGGAAAGGAAAAAAAAACAAACACAGGAAGGGGGAAAGGAAAAAAAACCAAACACAGACTTCACTAGAGTGAAGACAAACAAACACTAACTTCACTAATAAGATTTTCAGCTATCTTATTCACTCTCTTCTCCTTTTCCAAGATAACGACACTGCTTTCCTACATGAAAAGATACACTGTAAGAACACGTATCAGAAATACGGAAGCTGTGTAATTCCATGATTAGTCACAGAAACCACCAAATGCATTGGTGGCAGAAACAGGAACAGAATCAAAGCATCTCCAGTGCATCAGGAAAAAAATATCCAAATCACTTCCAGCTGCCTAAGACAGACCTTTCAGGGACTTGTTACCTTACTGCACTATTATGCATGGAGACAAAGTGGAAGGAGGTCTTAGAGTGCTTCCTCCCGTTAACATTGCTGAAGCGATATGGCTTGCAGTAATTTCTGGAAATCAGCAACGTATTTTTATTTGATCTCTGCCAGTTTTATGCACATGCACATAACAAAATGTATCTTTAAAAAATTACCTAACACAAGAGCTGCAGTAGGTATTTCTCTGGTCTTGATCCGACAAGTCCATTCTGCTCTCTTCTCTTGGAACTCAGAATGAGACCGCCTCAAAAAACTTACTAGGTTATCAAATAGCTGCTTATTCAAGTTCTCCTGTACTTGCTGTAAACAAACACAGAGAGATTTTATTTATAGAAGTGTGGACATCCACAATATCTTCCATTTCCTACCCTTTCCTGCATAATTTTTAAAACTTATAACTCCAGGGTAAAATTTTAAGTAACACTAAGTTTTCCTGTGAATTATAAATATACAAATTTATTTGCTGTGTGGTAAACAGAGATGTTTCCCCTCTTGAAGCTTCTGGTCAAATGCCTCAACAATAGTTTGGAAAGCAAACGAGCTTAACCATGTTGTCACATCTCAGGTTTTAAAGAGGAAAAAACAAAAACATACTGACAATGTGTAAGTGATGTAGGAGGAATAAAACAACATACTAAGTTTCTGAAGAATGTTCATGAAAATTCCTACTATGCTTAAAAACATCTGTAAACATTTTTCTAAGAAATCTACATGAGAGCAATACAATATGTGGAATATTTCATAGTGGAATAATTTGATTTAAGGTAAAAGTATAGTAAAGTTTTGTCTAAGCAGTTGTGGTTTTTCAAAGTTAAACAGAATGTCCCTCTGACAGCATGTTTGCTTTACAACGGTGTTTTCTAGACATTGTTTATTCCTTGAAGATGATAATGTTGTGTGTTCAGTATGATCTGTGCTGAACAGATGTCTCTCCTTCTGTAATCACCTCTGTTTGGAATTTTCATCTATCTCAAAGCCAAGGTCAAGCAGAGAGCTGGAGCCCACTCCAAATTAGCAAAAGTTTTGACCGTTGCAAAGTTTCGTAACATCAAATTAGACCATGGAAAGTAACAGAATATGCATAAGATTTCTGGGAAAATTTATACATATTAATTTAAGTGGGAAATATATTCTGTAACCAGTTCCTGTCTCATTGCACATGATTGATGGAGATCACTCCCGCATGTTTCCCAGGCCCAATAAAGGATGCTCGCTTTCTAAAACTGCAAAACGAGCCTTGGATGGTTTATTTGCCAGCATTTTCAGTATCGAGAGCAAATATTCAGCTCCATCAAATCTAATTCAGGATGGAATACAAAAATAAAGGAAAGCATTAAGTATACTTTATATGAAAAAATACTAAACCACATGACTGCCACATTTACTATACTGTTTTTTGCCCTTCAGGATGATTTTCGTACAAGAATACGTATATGCAGAAATAGATGGAAAGGCAAGAAAAAGCAGAGGGGATAAAACTTTTAAAGGCAGATACACAGAGGCAGAATTTTGTATTTCATTTATTAAATATGTGCCTTTGAAAACCTAATCCAAGATATGCCTTCTGCTAGAACAGACAAAAATATAAACTGTACTCTGAAGTTCAGGATACCAATATATACTCTAGAACAAAAGTATTAGCAACAAGATTAAAACCCTACCCCCAGTAAAATCACCATCAAGTTTTATTAGTAACAAGAGGTGACACACACTAGTGAACTTGATTTTAAATGAAGTGATAAAGACTGTCACTAGCAGCATTGATAAGGCAGCTACCAAAGGAGTTAGGTCACATCTCCAGGAGGTTGCACATGATGCTTGCTCAAAAATCTGAGCTCCATTTCCTCTTGATCTCCTGAACAACTGATAAAACTCTACATAAAGTAATCTTACCCTTTTTGCCAATTACTTATTAAAAATATTCTTCTGGCCTTTCTGATGTTGACTATGCACCTCTGAAGTCCCACCTGATAGATCTATGGCAACTCAGAAGAAAATATTAAATGACATTTTAATAAGAGTTTACACCATCAGCTTTAAAACTGCATAATAACAGCTCCTTTATGTCCCATAATATGTATGTATAGTATGTCCCATAATAATCCTCAGCGCTTCTGCTTCAGAACCCATCAGATCTTGAGCTGCTTCTGATCATTATTGTGCACATTTTCACTCAGCTGCCCTAAGAACAACCTAAGCCCTCACTTTGCATGGTTATAGTATACGTTATTCTTCCCATGCACACTCGTGACAATGGAATTCAGTCTACACTCGTACTTAAGCTTTCTTAAAATCTATCAGTCTTTTCTTCTCAAAACAACTTTGTTACTGGCACTATCTGGCAGGGTTCCAAGAAGCACACTAGGCTGCTCTGCACTCCAAGTGACCAATGCCATTTACTTGTATGACGCAGCCTCACTGTGGAAAAGCCACGCAAACTGGAAGCTCAGTGTACGACAACACTGGCTTTGGTCATGACTATCTGTTGTCTGGTGTGAAAACCATTATCTACACATTAAGGTAAACTTACCAGATTAAAGTCCTGTACTTAGGGTTTTAACACCCTGATCCTGCTAGTACAACTGGAATTTCTCACCTTATGGGAAGGACAACTACTACCTCCAAGTTTGCCAATAGTGGGATAAAATGATGGTAATTCAAAACTCAGTAGGAAAAATATCAGAGATTCCCCAGAAACTATATAAAGAAATTTCTATGATGAGCAGCAAATGTAACTGCAGATAATCTGTCCTTGGGCAAATCACTCTCTAAGATAAGGCCCAGTTAAGTTTGTCATTGTAGCATGAACTGTCTTCTATCAAGAGAAGAACAGAGGAAAGTATTTGGCAAACTCCTAGCAGCCTCAAAGGAAACAAGCGTGGGCAATTCAGAACAGGAAAGAATGATGATTTTGCAGATGGCAATGACTTGGTGCTTCTGAGTGGTTAAGGGAGCTTTTGCTATGAGGGGCTGTGCCTGTTGTTCTGTGAGAAATCCTTGCAGAGCACTAGGGAAAAAAGGAACACTTCTTCAGCTTGAAAATCCTGAAGCCACAGTTGGTGATCTAGAAACACTGTCTCAAAAGCCTTGACAATGCTGTCAAAGAAAGAAGATTGAAGAGAGGGTCTTCCAAGAGAAGCTACAGATTGTTTTACCTTCTCTGTAGTCAACTGTGTAGCTGACAAAGCAGCTTCTGGCACACCTGCCAATACTACTGCCAGTGCTGGTAGCTAACACATCGAGCTGGAGCAGCTGGCAGGAAGATACCAAATATTACCTTTACAAGCTTCTGTGTGTTCTCTGTATCAGGACCACAATGATTGCTCAGCCTGGCTAGTTGTGGTTTGAAAAGGGTGCTGACTAGTCAAAGCGAGCAGGATCATGGAATAACTGGAAAAAAACTAGAGGAATTTAGTCCAAGGGTTCACAATGTAAGCTACATCCAGCTGGCTTCTACTGTACATCCCAAAACAAACTTTGGAAAAAACATCTCATAATACCTAGAGCCCAACACCAGGCAGAGAAGTATGGAATACTTGCCCAGAATCCTTGACCCTGACTAGAGGAGGATATCCCTGCTCTAGGGAAGCAGTTATTCATACTATAACACAAGCCAGCTGGCTGTAGGGGCACAACAGCAGCATTCCATCTAACACACAACAACTATGAGACCACAGTTCAGTATGAAATTAACTCCAATTCCCACCTAGCCAGCCCCATTGACACTGTCCATAGTAGTTTAACAGATGAGGCTCACAGCTGTGTCATTCAGTATTTGACATCCATACAGCTGTATTCGTATAAATCCACTGTGAAACCTGGGCTGCTATGAACCCGGTGGTCAAGAGCAGCCTCAAAGTCTGAGAAAGCTGGCAAGCACGGAACTGAAAGTAAAACAACAGTATGCAATGTATTAATAAAAACGAAAATTAGTAAGAAGAGAATCTTTGAAGCAGCAGCTTGAAATATCAGAAGCACGTAGTTTTGTGGCTAGAAGTATTGTGTAATTGATGGTTTTATTATTTTATATTCTGGACAGGGATTTCAGTCTTAATCAGTATTTCTGTCCTTTTATTGCTTTACTTAATTGCCCTTTTATGGGTGTAAAAAAGATCTCCTGAAAGAAAGAAGCAAGCAGCAATGTTGTAAATGCAAACCACTGCTTTAATAGTAGGTGTAAGACTCACCTCTGTTTCCGATTTCATCTGATTCCACAGAGACTGACAACTAGCAAACCGCAACTCGACATCCTCTGAATCGTCATTTCTTCCTCTGAAATCATGATCTAGAAAGATAGAAAGCACAAGTAAGATTATTAAAACAAAACTTTTGTTGTTGTTGTTGAGAAGAAAGTGAAGCAGTCAACTGAAACAAGAACAACTTAATAGATGTATATATCTGACGGAAATGACTTCTCTCCTAACCAATTAATTCATTGCAGGTATATAGCAGAATAAGCAAGGGGACAAGCAGAACCTATTACCCAAGTATGCAGGCAAAAGATAAAGAACTGGCTTCCATCTCAAGTTCCAGATGAGCTAAAGGCTAAACCAGAGCAGACAGACTTAATAGTAAAATGAAATAAAATTATTTAAAAAAAAATCTTTCCCTTGCTTCAGAAAGTTTTGTGGGTCTCTTTGACCTATTAATAGTGAAGGAGGAGTGAGTATGTTAAGTCAGACACAAACCATAAAGTCTTGCAAGAACATGAAAATCCTTTCCATTCCCCTGAGAAGACACAGCTAGCACCAATTTCACGAAAATAGTAAGGTACCCTAGGAAAGGACGTCTGGGTTACGTGAAATACAGATACATTTATTTTTTGTAAAACACCCTTAACCAGGACAACTATGCCAGCAAAACTTTTAAGCACAAACAAGGCCTACATTTGTGGCTCACTTCTAAATCGTCCCTCACTTCTATATGTGTTGTTTGTGAAAAAGAAAAGGACAATCAGATCCTTTTAGGTAATACAGTGTCTTGGCCTATTTTCTGAATATATCTGGCTTCCCAGGTGCTACTCTGCCTCACTGATGTCAGTACAGAAACTCTCTACTCGCTTCCAACTAAGAAGGAAAGACAGAGCTGGGAGTAAAACAGGAGACTGAAGATAAAACTACTACAACTGAGTGTGATTTTTTTCATTGTTTTTCCTCCCACATTCACAGTCTACATTTCCTATAACAGTGACAATAAAAAAACACCTCACAAACAAAAAAAAAAGCAGCACAAGATTGGAACCACCACTCCCAGCATACGTTTAGCAGGCTTGGTGTCAGTTTAATGCTTCACTAACCCCACCTGGAAGAAGACTGAAGGTTAAGTAAGCAGTCCGTTAACTGCTGCTATGACATTAAACATAAAAACTGATTTTTTTTCTGAACTCATGCATATACAAAATTTAATTTGCTAGCCATTAATGTCCATGTGGTAGCCATTCAGTGGAGTAGCAGTAGTGGTCTGATGTTTAGAAAAGAGCCAGGTGATGAAAATATTCGATCTCCCAAAGCATTAAAAACACCCATAACAGCTTGCTGAACAGTGAACAAGAGCCATCCCTCACCCTCCATTTTCCCTGTCCCCCATAACCTAACATCTCATTTGTATCCCTACAAAAAATCATTTAAAATACATAACCCACTGATTACACAGGTCTTAGGCGTTTAGTTAAAGAAAATCCAGCCACTGTATTATTGGTAATGTTGCAAGGCATAGAATCATAGAATCACCAGGTTGGAAAAGATGTTATTTTTACACTAACAAAACTCAAATATACATAGGAGGCATTAATAGTATTATCAGTTATCGATGCTGTGATGTTTCACAACTGAAACCTCACACTTGACAGGTTTGGGCTTCAAAACTGCATGGATGCACATGAAGACATTGATTATCTAGAACATCCTTTTAACCAACTGCTGTGAGCAGCCAAACCACTCACTTCTGCTGCTCTTTTAGGGGTAGTTCAGTCACACTTATTTTTCTGTCTCAAAACATTTGTTAAGTAGAACAACATGTTTAGTACGATTTAACCAACACTACTAAGCTTGCAACTCCTCCCCCCAAATCAATATCCAGTTAATAGTTAAAATTTCAATGTGATTTAAGTGCCTCAGTCTTGGTTGCTGGTTTATTTGTCTTGCAAAGGGCTTGAAATGACAGACTGGATTTTACTTTCCTCCTCTCATTCCCTGAGCTGCAGATGTGCCAATTTACACATAAAAAATAATTTGGGATTACTTTTAAAGCAGGTGTTACAGTAAGTCACCCTGGTAATGAATGAGCCTATGGCAATTTCCACAAAAATCCAGCCTTACTACTTTCCCCTCCGCTTTTTTTTTTTTTAATACAAATTGTCACACCTTTTGACAGCTCTGGTGATGCCAAGAAAAAGTGTAACCTGGGAATAAGAACAGTAAGTTTCCTAACTGAGTCTCAAACAGCAACGATTCAGTTGGCGTCATTCATGGTCCCAACAAGAGCCAGTCCTTGTCAGCCTTCCTTAAATTCCAAGAGACCTTGTATGCACAGCACATAGGCTGGAAAAAAATATATGCAACAAATACTAGCAGACAGAAGGCACGAGACCTTCACAAACAGCTTTTCTTCTTTTCCTCAATAAACTTGGACAAAATACCCACAATATTATGAGACTTTTGAATGGGATTATCATTTCTGACTCCCATAGCTTAATAGTGGCTCACTGAAACTCTTCAGATGTGGCATGAAAAGAGTTCTATTTAAAAAAAAATTTGCAAAGACAGATAGCTCTATACAACCTTGAAGCCACCTACACTAATAAACAATTTGTTCCTCCAAAGAAGTGACTTTTCATCAATATTGACATCAAGGAGCAACAGAAATCCTCACATAGCTATGGCAGAACTCAGTCAGATGCAGTGAGCTCTCCAGGAACCTTCAAGCACAGGGACACATATCAAAGCGCACTAACCTGTTTCAGGAGACACTCTTCTCTTCTTTGAGCTTGGTTTAAAAACAAAGCAGCCCTAGAGAATAGCAAAAAAAAAACCATATAAACTTTACTATCAGCATCACACTGCCTCCTGAGGCCACTTTATTCTCCTTTAATTTCAGTGTGCCATTAAACAAATAATTTGAACTGAACTGCCAGCATCTAAAGAATAAGTTTCCATGTTGCCCCTTTATACTCCTGTTTCAAGCTGGCAAACTCATGAAAGCAGTATCCTATCATATTTGGGAGGAACTTTTTCATCTTTCCATTATGTTCTTGAATTCAACCACCTACTAGAACAGCAGTAGATTCTTTAAACATTTCATAACCTCCAACAGGTTTGGAATTATGAGGAAACAATTCCCTGGGGACATATCAACAGAGGTTTCTCAGTACAGTTTCAGTTAAAAACAAAACTAAAGAAAAAGCAAGTGGCTAGGATGCATAGAAAAGATCATCCAGAACAATGTAATGGGAATTATTAAGCCAATTACAAAAGCCAATGACACACCCTAGTTATAGAGGACAAGTGCATCCCAACTCGGAAAAGTAAAGATGGTTGGAAGTAGAATGACAAATGGTTTGGAAAAGGTTCAGGTAAATAAAAACCCTGGCTCCAAGGAAGCCCTCCAGACAGGAGTCATCTGTCATCTCATTACAAATGAGGAGAAAATAAAGCACAAGTATTAAGCTTTGAATTCTGGAAGATTTTTTAAATTTTTCTCTAGAAAATCTGAAATGTCTTCTCCCATATTCTCAAATTAAAATTAACGTCTTTGGAAGACTTATAATAATTTCCTTTCTGATACACACATAAAGCTCCAGTAAAACACTGATAACAACACGTGCCTCCTCTGAAAAACATCCTTACGAACTGGAAATGCCTTCACATACATTTTACCACATATATTAGCAACTACCTAAAACCAGCTGGACAAAAATTATAGTTGTTCTACAAAGCCTAAACACTTCGAAACAACAGTACAAAAAAGTTATGCTATGGTCTTACTTATGCTGCAGTACGCATAACACGTCAGAACAGTAATTCACATAAGCACAACTGGAATTGGCCAAAATTAGTATAAATCACTTATATAAAAGAATTAAAATGTCTGTTTAGGTCAAATGAAACACAAATATTTAATGCTTTGTAAGCACTGGATTTCCCTACACCACTGAATGTAGGAGAGACTTGAACATAAAATGGCGTAAGACACTGGACTCAAGACAGAGACACGCCTTTCAGTACCAAATTACTTAAGGGCAACTGCCACTTTTGAAAGGAACATCCACTTGTTCTGGATTAAGCTTTGACTTTGTTTGGAAGTACTTCCCTTTACTCCTGAATGTAATAACCTGCACAATGACTTCTGCACCAAAAGATCCAGCTGCACATCACACCATGCAGTGAAAAACAATACAAGGGAGAGGAGTCTTCTGATCATAGAATCATAGAATCACCAGGCTGGAAGAGACCCACCGGATCATTGAGTCCAACCGTTCCTATCAAACATTAAACCATGTCCCTCAGGACCTTGTCTACCCATGCCTTAAACACCTCCAGGGAAGGTGAATCAACCACCTCCCTGGGCAGCCCATTCCAATGCCCAATGACCCTTTGTGTGAAAAACTTCCTCCCAATATCTAGCCTAAATCTCCCCTGGCAGAGCTTGAGGCCATTCTCTCTTGTCCTCCTCCCCTGTCACTTGGGAGAAGAGGCCAGCACCCTCCTCTCTACAACCTCATTTCAGGTAGTTGTAGAGAGCAATGAGGTCTCCCCTCAGGTTGAGATAGTTGGGGTTGTTCATCCTGGAGAAGGCTCCAGTGGCCCTTCAGTACTTAAAAATCAGCCTTCAAGGAAGCTGGGGGTGGGGGGCGCTATTTATCAGGAGCAAGTGTTAATGGTTTTAAGCTGCAAGACAGAAGATTTAAATTAGATCTTAGGAAGAAATTTTCTCCTGTGAGGGTGGTGAAGCACTAGCACAGGTCACCCAGAGAGGTTGTGGATGGCCCATCCCTAGAGGTGTTCAAGACCAGGCTGGATGAGGCCAAGTGGCGTGATCCAGTGGAAGGTGCCCCTGCCCACAGCAGGAGATTTGGAAATGGATCATCATTAAGGTCCCTTCCAACCCAAACTATTCTATGATTCAGTGAAATTATTTTAGGGGGAAGACACAGTGAAAGTTTCAGTGGGAGCAAGCAATGCCAGCAGATTTCAGCTGAAGTGATGAAACCTGTAGCCACAGCACTAATGCTCAGTTCTAGGCGAGGTTTACTTCAAACATGAGCACTGTCTGTGTGCCAACACAGGACGGAGGAGTGGGGCAGGAGGGCTGAGCGCTCAGTGTGAGAAGTGGGTAAAGCTCATCTGAGTGGGCATCAGGGCATGGATGAAGGGCTACCAAGCCTTGACACAGCAAGGGAAGGGAACAGACAATTAAATAGGGCAACTTGGGCACAGGCAACAAGGGAAATGGCAGCAGATGAATCACAGAATGATCTGGGTTGGAAGGCACCTTAACACAGGCAGGGACATCTCCCACTAGATCAAGTGGCTCAAGGCCTCATCCAACCCAGACTTGGATACTTCCAAGTGATACAAGAAGTAGTTACTGTTACAAAAAGTGGAATACTTTTTAAGCCAAACTAAAGTTCCATCCTAAGTAAGGGTACTTTTCTGAAAGCTAGACAGAACATCCTTCTGATAGCATTTGTCAAACTGTGTTTTTCCAGTTTTCATTCTTTGGAGATGATAACATCTTACGTGAAGTATGATCTGTGCTGAACAGATGTGTCTTCTATAATCACCTCTGTTTGCAGTCGTCTTCTATCTCTAATGCAAGGTCAAGCAGAACTGGAGCCAGCTTCAACAGCAAGAATTTTGACTGTTGCGAAGTTCATAACAACATTAAAATTAGTCCTTGGAAAGTGACAAAACACATATAAGATTTCTGGGAAGCCTTACAAATATGTATCTAACTGGAAATATATTCTGTAAACAGTTTTTGTCCTTCTGTGACACTCAAAGTGCCAGCAAATAAACTCTATGAGATTTGGAGTTTTAGAAAGTGAGCACCTTTTATCAGTCTGGGCAACATGAAGGAGTGATCTCCATCAGTCGTGTACAGCGAGACAAGAGCTGGGGATAAGATGTATTTTCCGCTTACATGCACATGTGTAAATTCTCTCAGAAATCTTATGCATAGAATCATAGAATAATTTAGGTTGGAAGGGGCCTTAAAGCCCACCCAGTTGCAACCCCCCCTGCCATAGGCAGAGACACCTCCTACTAGATCAGGCCTTGGAACACCTGCAGGGATGGGGCAGCCACAGCTTCCCTGGGCAACCTGTGCCAGTGCCTCACCACTCTCATAGTGAAGGATTTCTTCTTCTAATCTACATCTTCCACTCTCCAATTTAAAGGCATTCCCCCTCATCCTATCATTCCATTGTAAAAAGTCCCTCTCCAGCTTTCCTGTAGCCCCTCCAAGTACTGGAAGGTCACTATAAGGTCTCCTCGGAGCCTTCTCTTCTCCAAGAGAACAACCCCAGTTCTCTCAGCCTGTCTTCGTGTGGGAGGTGCTCCAGCCCGCGGATCATCTTTGTAGCCTCCTCTGGACCTGTTCCAACAGCTCCGTATCCTTCTTAAGGATTCCAGAACTGGACACAGTACTCCAGGTGAACTCTCACTCAGTTTTCCCTCCTCGTGGGCTTAAAGCCCGTGACCTTCGATCACAGAATTGTTTGTGTTGGAAGAGCCCTTCGACATCACCCAGTTACAACCCCCTGCGATGGTCAGGGGACACCTCCCACTGGATGCACATGCTTTCCAAAGGCTAGTTTTAATATTATGAACGTCAGAACAGTCAAGCCCCTTGCTAACTCGAGTTTCGGAGCCAGCTCAGCGCTTGAACTCACATTTGAGACAGGGGAGTCGATTAGCACAAGACCCCAGTGTTCAGCACAGATCAGACCACACACAAAACGCTCCCATCTCCAGAGAAAGAACAAGGCCTGGAAAACAAACAAACAAACAAACCCCCACCATTTTGAAGAAAATACGCTGTCAGAGGGACATTCTGCTTTAGCCTTCTAAGAACCCAACTCCCGATGTGAAACCGAGCTCTGCTTCACCTTAAATCAGAACACTGCGCGTTTCCTCACAGCCTCCCAGCTCCTCCCAGGCCTGAGGAAAGGATGCTCGCTTTCTAAAAACTCCAAAAGGAGCCTCAGAGGTTGTTTGTTCGCGGGCATCTTCGGTGCCCCTGGAGAAGCCCGGACCCCGCGCTGCCCCCCTCGCCCCCCACCACGCACCTTGGAGACAGAACACGTGCTCATTTCGCGCCCCACCGCGCTTCTCCCCCCCCTCCGTAGGCGCGCGGAGACCAATGGGCTATACCGCTTCCCCCCCGTCTTGAGAATGGTACGGTCCGACCCGCCCCCGGGCGGGCTCACTAGAGAAAAGTTGGTGGGGGGAAGGGGGTAATTGTGATAAGGGAATAAATAAGCTCTACACTCTCATCCACCCCCATCTTAAGAATGGTGCGGTCCAGCCCGCCCCTGGGCGGGCGCATAGAAGAATCGGGGTTGGGGGGAGGAGGAAGGGGCGGCTGCCACCTTCCGCTATGGCAGCCTGTTCCTTTCGGAGGAGCATCGCTTCCCAGGTACGCCGCTCCCTTCCCGCAGCTTGGCTGGAGGAGGGGCGCCCCATAGCCAAGACTTTCCGTTTGCGCCCTTACCCGTGCCCACCCCCTTCCTCCCCACCCCTCCCAGTTCCGAGCGTGGGTCCGACCGCTCGCCGAAGGGGTGGGCGCGCGCTGCCCTGCACCGCCCTCCGCTCCCTGGCGGTGCGTGCCCCGCCCCCTCGTGGCGGCAAATACGGGGAAGGGGGGAGAGTGGGTGACACATGTTTCCCTGCCTCGTGGCATTAAATCCTAGAATAGTTTGGGTTGGAAGGGACCTTAAGGATCACCTAGTTCCAACCTCCTACCGTGGGCAGGGTCACCTCCCACTAGACCAGGGGCCAGTGAGCCAATGGTCATAGGATCATGGAGTGGTTTGGCTTGGAAGGGACCTTAAAGCCCGTATAGTTTCACCCCCTCTGCCATGGGCAGGGACACCTCCCAGTGGATCAGGTTGTTCATATCCTCATCCAGCCTGGTCTTAAACGCCTCACAGAATCATGGAATGGGTTATGTTGGAAGGGACCTTAAATGGTATCAAGTTCAAAACCCCCTGCAATAGAATCATAGAATCACCAGGTTGGAAGAGACCCATCGGATCATCGAGTCCAACCATTCCCATCAAACACTAAACCATGTCCCTCAGGACCTCATCTACCTGTGCCTTAAACACCTCTAGGGAAGGCGAATCAACCACCTCCCTGGGCAGCCTGTTCCAATGCCCAACGACCCTTTCTGTGAAACACTTCCTCCTAANATTCAAGGAGCAGTCTCACCAGTGCCAAGTACGGAGGGAGAATAACCTCCCTGGACCTGCTGGTCACACCATTTCTGATACAAGCCAGGATGGGCAGGGATACCTCCCACTAGGCCAGGCTACTTAGAGCTTCATGCAACCTGGTCTAATTGTGAGACTCCTCATCTGGGGAAGAATCCAGCCATTCATAGAATCACAGAATCACTAGGTTGGAAAGGACCCACTGGATCATAGAGTCCAACCATTCCTATCAATCACTAAACCATGTCCCTCAGCACCTCATCAACCCGTCTCTTAAACACCTCCAGGGAAGGTGACTCAACCACCTCCCTGGGCAGCCTCTACCAGTGCCCAGTCACCCTTTCTGTGCAATATTTTTTCCTAATGTCAAGCCTGAACCTTCCCTGGTGCAGATTGAGGCCATTCCCTCTTGTCCTGTCCCCTGTCACTTGGGAGAAGAGCCCAGCTCCCTCCTCTCTACAACCTCCTTTCAAGCAGTTGTAGAGAGCAATGAGGTCTCCCCTCAGCGTCCTCTTCTCCAGGCTAAACAACCCCAGCTCTCTCAGCAGCTCCTCCTAAGGCTTGTTCTCCAGCCCCTTCACCAGCTTTGTTACTCTTCTCTGGACATGCTCTTTAGAGCGGTCCTGGCATGGTGAGGGCTCCTTGTTCCCCTCTTGCTGGGTGCAGGAGAAGCTGAGTGAGGTGCCACAACGCATGAGTCAATAAAGGCATGCAGAGATTTGATGGGATCCTTCACTGGGATGAAAAGCAGCTATACCTGGTATTTTGTCTTGCTTTCGTAAGGCTCCTTTGACATTTCTCAGGTTTATATTACTACTTTTATTTGTTTGTTTGTTTTGTAGTGCTCATAATAGTTACTAAATATTTGCTTTTTTTTTACCTGGGTTGAAATTTGCTTTCAGATACAACTGATACACCCCCTACATGTATTTAAACAAGGAGCAGTATTTTTCCTGGATTTTTTTTGCTGATGCCACTGTGTTCTGTATCAAATTTAGCTTTCAAAGGTTTTGGATCTGCCGCCAGAAAGTTTAGTAAAGTCCATATATGCAGTTCCTGTCTCCAAGAAACGGTACTGTTTTCACTTTATCTTACAATGTTATGGTTTTGTTTTGGTTTTTTTTTTTTTTGTTTCGCTGATTATTTCAAGAGCTAAGCAGGTCTTTAGAGAAAAAGAAATAAACCCCAAACCTATGCTAATATGCCAATCCTATTACAAAAAGATACCTAAATCTAATTAAATGGCTGTATTTTTTCAAGCAAGCTCAAAACAAGTATGATTGCTTAAAAAGCAGTACAAATTACAGGCAATGTTTAAATGGCAAATGTTTTAGCAATAATGATCTAAATGTGCAGTTGTGGATTTTTTCAATATCCTGCTTGAGAGGTGTAACGATGTTAACAAGTAAATTATGTTTATTCATAAGCATAATTTTTGTTCATTCTAAAATGGTGTTCGCACCACAGCTATTTTCTGCTTGCATTAGTTAGAGCAAAGGTGATATTTGTCCTTCTGTTGCAGCTTTCTAAACATACTGAACTTCCCGGTATCTGTGACCGGTTTGTGCTTACCAATTACACTTGTGATACCCAGAGTCTCAACAGTGTGGGTTGTTTTTTCTGATTTTCATCTATTTTTTTTTTCAGGCATGCTGCAGATTTCCAGCTTTCCATTGCTTCTGTTGCAGAAGATAGTGCTACTAATCACTTGGCACAAGATCTTCAGCTTCAAGCTCAGAAGCTAGCTGAAAAAGTATGCTAATGCATTAATCATACATATTTGAGGAAATAGTAAACTTGGGGACTAGAGATGCCACAAGAAATTATATTCTTTGTCCGTGCATCTGTTTGGTCAGATTACTTTAATTTCTGCACCTAGTGTAATTGTCTGCAGAATCTGCACAGGGAATTTCATATGAAATTATTGTTTACAGGTAGTTTGAGAATAAATATTTTTTTTGAAATTGGGAGGATATCTAAAGGGTATGTCATGGTCTGTACTGTTGCCCAGAGCTTCAGGAAACAATTGAATGTGCAGTGTCTTGAAAAATCAAAACCAGCAAAATCCAGCACCAGGATGGCAATGGAGAAATTTAGCTTGTGGGTCAGACAGGCCAGATTTTCAAATCTTAACTGCCTTGAATTGAGGTTTCTTAGAACACCACCTTTTCACATATAAAAACAGCTGTAATACTGTCTAGAATCTAAACTGTTTGTCTGTTTCATTCTTCACTGCTGAGATGTTGAAGAGATCCCTGTCTTGGATGCATTCTTGTAACAGATGACTACTCTGACTCAGGAAAGAATAACTGATGGTGCATAGATGTACCACCGAAAGTTCTGAAACAACTAAGAGATGGTGCAGTTATGGAATCACAGAATGGTCTGAATGGGAAGGGACCTTCAGAGGTCATCTAGTAGAACCCTCATGCAAAGAGCAGGGACGTGTTCAACTAGATCATGGTCCTCAGGTTGTACATGATCTAGAACAATAAAATAATTCAGGTTGAAAAGAACCTTAGGAAGTTATCTGTTCCCATCTCCTCCTTGGTGTAAGTTGTCAAGGGTTTTTGGATGAGGTTGCTAAGGACTTTTGAAATCCTATGCAGTTTTGAAAGCTTCCAAGGCTTTGACAGCCTCCTTGGGCAATCTGTTACAAGGACTGTAACAGCATGGTGACAGTTCTTTTCCTTGTGTCTAGTTTGTCAGTATTCACAGTATTTAGAAAGCTGCAAATTGTCTCTTTCCTTTATTGCTT
Source organism: Piaya cayana (assembly GCA_013389865.1). NCBI lineage: Eukaryota > Metazoa > Chordata > Aves > Cuculiformes > Coccyzidae > Piaya > Piaya cayana. The sequence continues at coordinate 299,931 of WAAB01004186.1, read as the reverse complement.
TTGTGGCACGTTGAATAAACCTGAGTCACCTAGACCTACACTTTTACATTGAAGAACAGTTGTAACAGTAAAGAAGAACAGGTCATCAGTGTAAGCTACAAAACTGAGTGGACCGTGGTGGTTAGACAAAGGAAATAAGCTTCATTAATCTCCAGGAATGGGTTTTGTTGGGTACTGTTAAAAGGGTATGCATTTAGTATAATTTGTTTAGACTGGTCATGTCATCCACAAAGATAAGCAGTGTAGAAATATGGCTACATATCAAAAACTATCAGACAGAAAGATGTAGGCAGTTATCAGGTTTTGTCATGATAAACAGTTGATTGAGTACCATAAGGTTTGACAGCATGTTCATAGTCATTTTTGAAGAAATAGGTCACAATATTCAAAATACAGGTATTTAGGTTAGGCAAGAGATGGAAGTATTTGTTGTTGACTAAAATAACCTAAATAATACAGCGACATGGTACTCAACGAAACATAATATGCTCTGATGTGCTGAGAACTGTCTGTCAGCATGGTCAGAACTTGTCGTGTTTCCCTGGGCTTTTGATTTCAGCTGGCTAGCTGATTCTTGTTCCATCTTTGGACTGTTATGTTTTTGTGGAGGGGACATTGTATTGGTTTTATTTTCATGTGCTTGTGTCCTGTAGAGTGGCCTTCTGGTCCAAGCCTTAGGTGTGGGGAGATCTGTTTACTAAACAACCTCAAGGCGCTTGGAGGAAAGGTTGTTAAGGCTATGGAGGGGCCAGGTGACCACTCGTGTTAACGAGAGACGAAAAACACTGAGATGACAAATGACAGATTATGGAGAAAAAAGATTTAGTGGAAGGAATGATACGGAGACAGTGGGAATTTCTGTTTTCTCTCAGTGTCATAAGTAAAAAGGAACTTTTGTAAAATGAAAAGGTGGGAAATTTGAAGTCAATACAAGGAATGTTTTTTCATGCATTTCATACATAAACATTGGATTTTGTTGGCATTGGAGCTTGTGAAGTTTAAAGAATATCAAGCCTAACTATGATTTCCTCTCCTGGTTAAGTTAGTGCGTCAGCTGGAGACCTAGCATGGGGATTGAATTTCTTCTTTCCCCCTTTTTTTTTTTTTCTTTCTTTCTTTTTTTCATTTTCTGTCTTCCCCAGGCAATTTCTTGGCTATGAAAACCAGCTATTATAATTTAATAAGGAACTCTCAAACCTGACAGATTGAGATCCAAAACTCTCAGCCTATGAAGAGACCAAAAATTGTGTTAAAAGGTGGTTGACATTAGGTTTTGGGTGCCCAAATATTCCTTATGGGCTCAGAATTTTCAAAACATGCCTTCTGGAAATTGTATATGATATGTTTAATAAGTTTACCTTTAACATCTTTATTTTTTATCATTGGACACTGCAGAACATTGTTTCTTGAAGTTTCTGACTTCAATGACAGCGACTTCTATCTCAGGTTTTCTTTAAGACATTGATGTTGATTTTGGGTTATTTTTCTTTTTCTCCTTTGTTTTAAGTGCTGTCAGGTACTGAGTAAGTTGCCAAATGTTTCTCAGCTTTTGTGTGTACGAAGAGATCACTGCTGCAGTCAAAATAAGACACAGACTGTACACATGCAGGGGCTGAAGTAAAACGTATGTGACACTTTTCAGGCTAAGTTACATTGAGAGCTGTTAAGCACGGACTGGAAATAAAACTATCCCTTTTCCAAGAGGGTTGATTAAACGACCTGTCTGTGATTGCGTCAGACCAAGAAATAACATTTAATGTGTATAGTGGATTACATTAAAATTTATAATGGATTAGATTACGGTTTTCCAACTTAACTGTTTTCACATAGAGTTTCTGTGGTTTTTTGTTCTTTTAGCTAAAATGTGATGCTGTAGTGAGTGGGATCAGTGCTGGGCCAGGAACAGTGAACTTTACAATAAACAGGGAATTATTAGCAAAGGTGAGTACTGTATTTCAGGTGCATTAAGGTGCTTCTAAGACAGACTACTGTTGTCTTAGAAAGGTATTTTCTGTGTAAAACTGTCTTTTGTAAGTTCTCCTCGAGGATTCCTGTTTCTGATTTATTGTGTAGGCCTGTAATTCAGATTGAGGCTCACAAAATTTTATCCTTACGAGAAAATGAAGATATCTATTGCTGATCATAACTCCTCTTTTTCTTCTCCCTGCTTTAAAAGGCAGGGTTGGAATCTTTGAATTTCTACAGCATACCACTCAACAGTTTTGATCTGCATGTAAAAGCTCTTATTTAAAATAAAGAATGATAATAAGATAACCTGAAATAAAAATATTTGACAGCATATCTCTCATTACATCTGTCTTTGCTAAAGAAAGGAGAGGAAGGTATATTCCTCAAAGTCCAATGCCTGACTGAGATGTGAAGCTTGATTTGCCAAACCAATAACTTAATGAAAGCAAGGTGCCACAAGTCTACAAGACTAGTGTCTCAGTTGTAGTCTCTCTGGGTTATTTGCAAAAGCTTCATAAATGGAAGTGGATTAAAGTGTTAGACTGGGAACTGAATGAAAACTTTGATAAGCCAATTCAGCTGGTTTGTGGTGCAAGCTATGTCATGGTGTTGTTTATAGCCTTAGTCCGTAAGGTTAGCAACTCATGGAAAATGATATTGCAGTCATAGAAAATTAACCACACATGAATTAGAGGCAAGAAATCAGGTCTTGCCTAACACCGGTGAAGCCCTTTTCATATCAGGACATCTACTGAGTCCCTTAAGCTTATGTTCCTCTTTTCTTGTGTGGTAAGATCTTTTTTTCTTGTGATTTCCTAATGCTTAGGCATGCCTATCAATCAGTTGCTTTATTTATTGCCTAAAATAATCTCTTTAATTTTTCAATAGCTATTTATCTTGACAAAAGACTGTCTGCTCACTGAAAGGTAGCTTCATGGATGGGATTTCACAAAGTGCTGTAGAGATTCTAGTAAGCTTAATGGTTCAAGGAAAAATATACGTCGGGCCTCAAGAGTATTGCTGGAAAAAAAGAGTATTTAGGACAAGTAATTTTGCATTATGTCACTGAGGAGAGAGGGGGAGATAAAACCTAGCTGTGATTTTCACTAATAAGGAGAATAGGTCTGTGGGTAAATCTAGTTGTATGTGTGTCTGGTGTGCAGCTTACCTTATTAGATGCCACAATAAGAACAGAATTATCTTTGTTTTGGTTTTTTTTATTTATTCAATATCTGTTGCAGGAGAATTTTAAGGGTTTTTTTTTTTGAGGGGAAAAAAGAAGAGTTTCCACTGAATGGAGTGAGATTCCTACTTTAGTTCACGTTGTTAAAAGGTGTCTGTTATCTTCGGGAAATTTGTCCAGAAGAAACAGCTTCACAAGTTGGGTTTTGTAGTATATTGGCATCTGTGTGACAAACTGAAATACATAAGGTCTGATCAGGGACCAACCTGGCTGTATTGATGCATTACTGATGGTATGATCAGCATAGGATTCCTCTTCCCGCAAACTGTGTTCAAGCTGTTGCAGAAATCTTTTAAGGCATTTTACTCACTTTCCATACTTTCAACGTTGATGCACTTTTGTGGGACCATTCACAGTATCCCTACAGACTCACAGGTCAAGTAGGGAAGAAGGGGTGTTTGTACACACAAGGACTGAGTAGTTGTATTTCTTTGGCACTAAAGGAGTAGAAAGCAGGGTGATTTTGGTGCCTAGAAAAACTTAGCAGTTTTAGTAGAATGTGAAAGTGGTTTTTTTTTTTTCCTCTTCCCTTTACAGACTTAAGTGCCATGGTAGTTCTAAGGAGGCTTCAATTCTTGCAAGGTCTCCTGTTTTTCTGCTTCCCTATTGTATATACATGCTCTCTTCCAACAGAACAGGAAAAGAATGTTAAGCAGGTGCTATTACTAAAAAAGATTAATGAAGAAATACAGTGGACAGTGATGTTAAGTTACTGGAGAAAGGTAGAAACATTAATCTGCCTCACAAACAACGAAAACAGTTTAAGTTAATACTACCAACATTAGAAATAGCTAAGCCTCTTCTGTCCATGTCACTTAATCCACTGGTTGATGTTTAAATATGCTGTTAGAGTTATGAATGACCAAGCTCCTTAAGCTGCTGTTGCAACCTAGCTGCAGTGAACTGATGGGGAGGATTCTGTAGCAGTTATTTTGACCTTAAGTTTGCTTTAATGATAATCATTAACACTAGAACTCCCGTACTTCTGTGTGAGATTTCCTGAAGCAAAAGAAATGTTCTCATGTGCTGCTCAGGTGACCTGCATATGCATGGGAATGCTCGTGAAGTCAAAGCTGACGGGATTTCTCGTAGGCCCTCAGTCACAAGGAGAGTGTGGGAGGTCTGATAGGTCCCAAAGTGTTGGACCTACGTGACCTGTGCACAGCAGGTGTCTCCTGTATTTACATTTTGACAAAAGCCTTGGGTACAGATCAACACTCCTAGGAATTTTAGAGAAATAACCAAACACCTCAAACTGTGCCTAGATAAGATGTGTTTGTGGGAAGAGCACACTTTTGAGGAAGCCCAGAGGCATGGTAGGAAGATGTTTTTATTTAATTAAAAAAGAAAAAAAAGCCTACTGAGAGCATTTGGCTCCACAATAAGGTACATTCTCTAATCAAGTTTACTGCTCATAAGCTCTCCTACTTTTTCATCCAAGTGTGTTGTCTAGTTCTGCAAGGTGCTCTTTATTTTAAAATGTGTTACCTGAGTTAGGAGAGGTGAGGATCCTGGTTAGAAGCCTGTTTTCATAAGAACTCTTTCATTTTACATGAGTTCACTGTTCTACCCACATTCTTGGTCTTAGTTTCCTTTCCTAACCTCCAGTCATCCCTGGTTTACTCTCTTGCCCTATCACGTTATGTAACTGAACAATGATAACAACTAAGCTTTCCCCTTCCTTTTGAATTCCCAGCAAAATCAGCCTTGATTTTCACTCAAATCTCTGCCTATAATTTCTCCAACTTTTTAACTGATCAGATGCAGCTTTCAAAAGTTAATGGCATTTTCATCTGCATATGAGATCTTATTTGCATGGCAGACCAGCCACCTAATTGCTGCAGTGACTAAAGGCTGTGGGATCAGACTCTTGTGTGGTTGGTAAACAGTTTTCCTGATCATGCTTTCTGTTGATGAAACAGATTTTCCTGGTTTTTTTTGTGTGTGTGTTTTTTTTAAAGACTGTATTGCAGCAGGTGTTGAAAGATGGCTCAGAGTATGGAGTAAAAAGTGAACTTTTCTCAGCAGTGCCTAGACAAAAAGCAGTGATTGAGTTCAGGTAAGTGCATGTAATGAATACTTTGAGGAAATTGCCTTGTCTGCTGATTGATATGCATTGCTGTAATGTATGATGCCTGTGAAATTAACCATGTTTATAGTATTATATTTAGCTGTGTCTGATACTCTGACATATTTGCCAAGTAGGATAAAAGTTATGTTTAGGGAATTTAGACTTTTTCCCAAATATATTTTTGGTATTTAGAAAATGCATGCCTTGCACTGCCCTCAGCTAAGCATATTCTCATTTAGTGCATAATAGCATTCATTTTTTTAATTAGGCTGCTTTTATTTTGTTATCAAACATGATTTTTCAGCCACTAACCTATTTCTTTTTCACCTTATTACCTTCCTCCCTAACTTGCTAAAGTAGCCAAATTATCCCAAGTGTGGGCCCCAAAATTTCTGTCCAGTGCAATTTTGTTCATGGTCACCTGCTCATGGAATGAAAAATGTCTTGCTTAGATCTCTTTATGTATAAATATTTTTGTTCACTTAAACTCGCTCTGCAGGCTTCCCCAGTCATGGAAAGTAAGCACTTGGCTTTAATTTGCAGGGTGAATTTTCACAGATGAACTTCTGTTTTGTTATTGGGGTAAACAGTTGTGGGTACGAGTTCTTTTTGAGAGGCCACTGTTGGTAGAATAAAATGCAGCTCCAGTTGCTGATTCTTGTATATGAGGTCTCCATTTATGATATGAGATCTATCTCTGACAGGTATAAGGAGAATCATCTGTATGTCTAAAACATGTAAAAAGTGAGGAGGTAGTGTAATTCCTTTGTTCACTAGTACAGTTGGATCTGGGAGGTTTCTTTGGTGTGGGGTTGTTTTTCCATTGTGACAGTGGCTGTTAATTGACGTTGGAGGAGAGGCTGACTGGATAGGAAAATCTGCTGCCTAGAGCAAAGCCTGCTTAGGGAGTGTTAAGGGAAAGTTGAAAACTGGTTTTGTTTTAGTTCTGTTGCTGTATGCATGAGTTGAATTCTTTTGGCTTAATGATCTGACAGTCTTGTACCTTGAACAAACATTTGTGAAAATTTGTTACAGCTCCCCTAATATTGCTAAAAAGTTTCACATAGGACACTTGCGCTCCACAATAATAGGTAAGTAAGCATTTAACTGCCTCCTAAATGGGCTGCTTTGTCTTCCTGTTGCACTTGGCAGGGGAGCACTGCTAACCTTCCACCCTTTTAGGGCAGTCACTGGATCAAGCGCACCTTGCTAATTAAAACCCTTTTGCTTATTATGCAGTGAAGAAGAGTGTGATACGTTGCTGGCAGATTTATTAAGTCACATGTAATATAGTTCTGTGACTGTGAACATTAAATGAAGTAGTTTAAAATTGTTTGAAAAAGACACCCAGGGCAGTTTTCATTGAGGTGTTATGAGAGCCCTTTGAATTTTAAATTTCCAGTTGGCACTGGATTGCTGAGCAGTCAGATAAGTTATGTCTGGTGGCTGTTCTGCAAAAAGCTTGCTTTTATATGTTAATTACTTTATGCCAGTATTTATAACACAGTTGCTGTCATCTGTAGTAGAATGATTAATAAGTTTATTGTGCAGTACTGTAATGGCATATGGAAAACACTATTTCTCCTTCCTTTCCCTCTCTTGCATTAGAAACTAGTAGGTTATTAGCAGAAGATCCTACAGCATCTGTTCAGCTAATAATGTATTAATTTTTAATTATATTTAATGTATCGTGTGTAATTAATAATTCTGCCTGTTCGTGGTCTGATAGTTGAGTGAAATTAGATGTTTTTGGCTCTTTGTGTTCTTTCTGGACCCTTTGCTGTAGGAAAGAAAAAGCCCATTTTTGAAAGTTTGTAGCTCAATGTTTGTGCAATAGGAAGAGGATGAATTGACTTCAGAGAATGGATTTGAAAGTAATTGCAAACTCTATTATCGTTCAGAGTAACAAGAGAAAGCTTTTTTGCATCCTTTTACATCAATACTGTAGTTAAAAGGTACCCTTGAGGCACAGGAAAATAAAGGAAGGGATACAGGTGTTTTGTCTTTTTAATTCTACAGTTGTAGCTAAGCTCAGGAGAAAGATGAAGGGCTTTTCTTGTAATTACAGTTAGAACCAAGATACGCTTTTGTGATATGGTGTGTTTTGAGCATCTCAGACCCATCATGCTCAGTACTGCTCCAGCAGTATACAGAAATTCAGGATGATGTTCTCTGTTTAACATCAGAGTTAACAGCAGTTTGTTAATTGGAGTGCTTGCTAAACCTCCTGATATGAGGTTGCCTAGCAGACCATGGGCATGGGCTGCACCAGATACACCAGCTGCGAGCTCCAGATGCAGCACATGACAATCCCAACACTACACACCATCTCTCCTGGCCTGGAAGACTGTTATGACAGATGAAGCCCAAAGTCATGGATTAAATGAACTCAGCAGAGATTTTAGAGGGATGGCCCGTGGACTGAGAGAATGTTATCTGTGTATGTATACCAAAAGATAGGAAAAGCAGTGGTGATTAATTTGAATGTATGGGAAAGTGTGGGACCTGAGCATGGTATAGATAGTATAAGATAAGGAGTGGATATTGCCCTGGTTTTGGCTGGGATAGAGTTAATTTTCATCCTAACAGCTGCTGATTTTGAAATTTATTATGGAAAAAATGTTGCTAAAATTCTGAAGTTTTCAGTTATTGCTAAGAAATCAAGGATGTTTTCAGTTTCCTATGGTTAGCAAGTGTACAGGTGCACAAGAAGTTGGGAGGAGCAGAGCCAGGCAGCTGATCGAAGCTGGCCAAAGAGATATTTGATACTGTATAATGTCATGCTCAGTATGTAAATGGGAAGTTGGCCAGGGGCCAGAGCTTGCTGATCTGTGATTGCAGCTTGCGGTGGGCTGCACAACTGGTTGTCAAGTCATCAGATGACTAGTAACTGCATTGAATTGTGCATCACTTCTTTTCTCTATCCCTTATTGTTATTCTCTCTTCCTTTCCTGTCCTTTTAAACTGTCTTTATCTCAACTAACAAGATTATTTTACTTCCCAATTCTCCTCCCCATCCCACTAGTGGTGGAGAGTGAGTGAGCAGCTGAATGATTCTTGGCTGCTGGCTGGGGCTGAACCATGATGGTTGTGAGGCATTTTAGCAGATGCTGTGCAGTAGTTCATCTGACTGCTGTTCCTCTTCATTTTTAATATAGATCATACACAGGCTGAAAACTGTTCTCTTGGCATAAGACCCTTCCTGCATCTGAATAACAATAATGATAACAATAATGACAACAGTTTTGTTTCCTTACCAGGGAATTTCATAGCAAATCTCAAAATTGCACTGGGACATGAAGTAACAAGAATAAATTACCTTGGTGATTGGGGCATGCAGTTTGGTATGTTTTGACATTTGCTTCTCCTATTCCCTTTTCTACTGTATAATATGGTCTAGGTTTCCAGCTTCAGTTTTTGCAGGCCTGTTGGATTCACTCTGGACTTGCTAACTCAACTTATGCCACACTTGTCCATAAGAGCGCAATAATTTTAACAAAATATGTATTTTGTATTTGAGTGTCTTTGTGTTGCGCCATTTTCTTTACCTGTTTTTTTGTTCCCTCTGGAAATCAGTTCATTATTCATAGAGCATAATTAACCTCCACAACAACTACATTTTCTTAGAGTCATAGAATCATTTGGTTGGAAAAGACCTTTGAGAGCATAGAGTCCAACCATACCTGTCCACTACTATACCATGTGCCTGAGCACCTCGGCTACCTGTCTTTTAAATACCTCCAAGGATGGTGACCTGACCACCTCCCTGGGTAGTTCAGTGCCTGTTAACCCTTTTGGTGAAGAATTTTTTTTCTGATATCCAATCCGAATTGCCCTTGGCGCAACTTGAGGCTATTACTTGTTACTTGGGAGATGAGACCAACACCCACCTTGCTACAGACTCCTTTCAGGTAGTTGTGGGCAGTGATAAGGTCTCCCCCCAGCCTCCTTTTCTCTGGGCAAAATGACCCCAGTTCTGTCACCTCCTCTCATAAGACTTGTTCTCCAGCCCCTTCACCAGCTTTGTTGCCCTTCTCTGGACACACTCAAGCACTTCCATGTCCTTGTAGTGAAGGGTCCAAAACTGAACACAGGCAGATTGAGGCCTGCAGAGTTTCAGTCTTTAAAGAGATCCTAACACTTCTCCCAAAATACTCTGTTTGTCTTTAAAATGTAGCATAAGAGAGATGTTTAGGTAGAGAATGCACAAGTGAATAGACTGTAGAAGACTGTCTTTGCATGCGTGTGTGTTTGCCCACACACTCTTACTTCTTCTGAAATGTCCATCAGATAGGTGAGGACTGAAAGATCCTGTCATGTGTAGCCCAATGTGGATTGGTATTTATTCTCTGACCAGAGGTCGTTTATGTTTAGTTGATAGATGCAAAAATGTCTTTTATATGCCAGTTGACTCAACCATGCAATCCAAAACTTTGTTGATTTCTGCTGTTAATCTTGCATTACAAATTGATCCATACTATCCTATCTTTTTCTAATATCCTCTCAAAAACTGATTCTTGTCATATTTTTAGGCATTTAAAAAACACGATCATGCCCACTTCATTGTTCTTGAAAGTCAGTAGACCTGTAAAACTATAAAACTCCCACACATCTTTTGCTGTAGGTTTTGAAACCAGTGTCCATGTGGGTTTTTTAAGTGTCAAAGACAAGAGTACAACAGCTGTCAAGCAGTTGCTTTTGCTTATTCCAGCCCTTATGCTGCCCCCTCCTGTTTTACTGGTACCACTTTATTTGGGACATTAATGAACCAGTTTTACGAGCAGAGCTGTCAAATAGAACATCCTTATAAATGAGAGCAATAATAGAATATTTTTTTCCTTTGTTAAATTCTTTCCTGTGTGGCTCATTGTTCCTGATCCTGTTTCTGATCAAACAATGATTTATAGCAGAGCTTTACTTCATTTGGGATTTATTTCATAGGAAATGAATACAGAATGAGTTTACCTAAAATTGAGTAAATTTTATCATTGCATATTTCATTCATTTGTCCTCTTAGACATAATTTTATCACAACGTTATTGTATAATGGATGTGGCAGTGAAAATTAAGCAGTGAAATGTGGTTAAAGGGTTTCTCAACTGACCTCAGTCACTCTGTTTCTGAGGATAATAAATTGTACTCCTAGTCTGAATATCTGGAATTTTATTTGTTAATACAAAATTGCCTGAAGGGATAAAGATCACAATGCATGTTGTCTACAAGTGTACCTGATGTCTAGCACACAAGTGTTAGAATCATGCTTTTGACTTAATAGTTCCAGCTGTTTTTTTAAAAATTGGTGGTTCCCCTCCTTATTTGGGATGGCTCAGCTCAAATACATGACAGGGTTTTTTTTTAACATAGTTGTGCTTCACAAAATTAAAGCATAGGAATATTATTGTAATTCTCCTTTCCCAGAGGAAAAGCTGTAATTAATGATCTGTCAGCATTTCTGTTACAACTAGAGTTGTCAGAGACTTTAATAATTGAAAACACAGTTTTCTGAAACATGGCAGAGAAGTCCTCAACCTTTAGGCAGTTTTGGGGCAGGTTTCTTAAGGTGACAAAACTGTAATGCAGTCACACTGTCTGTCCATCTGTCTTCCTGTCACTCTGCACCTAATAAATTTTGAACCCATTGGCCAACTTCAGCCAGGTCTGACAAAGAAAAATGTCTCCAAGAGAACAAATTTCTTTTGGTATTGTGACAGTTGGCAGCCCAGTAGGGATAGAAATACAATATAATGCCCTCTGGGAGGGAAAGTTAACTTTTGTGTTTAGCTTGCTGGCTAACCATTCAGCATATCTAAGTTGTAATCAGTCCCAACACATGCTGCATCTTGCCAGTAATTGGTGAGTATAACAAGGGCTGTGGATAGTTTGGGGAAGGCAGAAACATGTGGAAGGACGTGGTTGGGTTGAATAAAAAACTAGCAGTCTTGTTGGGGGTTGGAGTTTGAAACCAGCACTGAAAAGTAGAACGTGTAGATACACTAATGTGTAAGAGAGATCATTAGGAAATTATGATCTGATTGCTCATAGAGCACTTTGTCCATAAAGAAAGTCCCTTTCAATAGGATTAGACTAATTTTATTTCCTAAACCTGAACTTCTTACCTGCGTCTGTCACTGCCTCTGTCACGCTGTGTTTTCAAGATGGAAGTTATTGATACAGTGTTGTTTGTTTAGTTGCAGAGGACTTTTTAAAGGGATACCTGTGCCTCAAATGCTGTCTTCACATCAGTCCTGGTCCTTCTCAGCTCAGAGGAGTGAGATGATCTTAAAAGCAGCCTCAGAAAATAGAAGAGGCTGCAGGGTTAATATTGCTAAACCACTGAAGGAGTTAGATGGTTCTTTTGAAATAGATAAAAAGGTAGCGATTTGGATTTCTTGCCCTTTAAGACGGTTTTTGTGAAGTGCTGAATCCAAATAGGATATATAAAAAAACCCCTGCATATTCTCAGTATGTAGCAAAAAGTTCCCTCAAAAATATTGCATGAGTGGTATGTGGAATACCATATTGTGTCCCAGTTTCTTGCTTAAGATTAGACTGGCTTATGAAAACAACTTATCAAAACAATGTATTTCCAGCTATTGTCTAACTCTATGATTAATTGTTATTCAAGGCTTATTGGGTGTTGGTTTCCAGCGCTTTGGCAACAAAGAAAAGCTAGAATCCAGTCCTTTACAACACCTTTTTGAGGTAAGTTCAGAAAAGACCAACTAGAGACTTCAGAGAGCAGTCCTTTTAACTTAGCTCTCAGTTTTGTATAGAATGGTATATCTGCAGCATCGTGATCATAGAATCGTAGAATGGTTTGAGTTGGAGGGGACCTTAAAGATCATCTAATTCCAATGCACCTCCCACCAGACCAGGCTGCCCAAGGCCCCATCCATCCTGGCCTTGAACACTTCCAGGATGGGGCATCCACAGCTTCCCTGGGCAACCTGTGCAGTGCCTCGCTATCCTCAGCTTGAAGAAATTCTTCCTAATGTCTAGTCTAAATCTGCCCTTCTCCAGTTATTACCTATTCCCCCTTGTCCTATCACTGCAAGCCTTTGTGAACAGTCCCTCCCCAGCTTTCTTGTAGCCCCTTTTACATACTGGAAGGTCACTATAAGATCTCCTTGGAGCCTTCTCTTTTCCAGGCTGAACAACCCCAACTCTCTCAGTCTGTCCTCATAGGGTAATGGGGCATTGTTGGGGTTCTTGTGTGGCCCCATTGAGTCTTCTCTTACTACAAAGCTGAGCTGCACTTCACACTTTGAGCTGGATATGGGAACTGTTGCTAATGCTGGTGTTGGGACAGGATGTCACAGGATAACTCTTCCACATAAATCTATTTGCTGTCAAAGGAACAAACTGTGTTTGAATACTTGGATACAATATGACTTAGTACATTAGGCAGATTGTTATATGGCAGAGCAGCTCCTGCGTTGGTCAGCTTTGACTTAGACAAATTTTGTTCAATTGTTCCCACATCCCTGAAGCTTACTCTGTAAAAGTGATAGATTTTCAACTTGGAAATGTTTTAGAGATGTAGGAATTATTTAAAGAGGCGACAAGAAGTAGTCATATTCTTGTAGTTGTGCATTGCAGCATATTATTTAATTTTTATTCAGTCCATTCTTAGAATTTAAATTTTGTATGCTTGAATTTTGCTTTAAAATGCCATCTACTGCAGCAGCATGTAGGCTTTATGACCTTAAAAATTTACCTTGAAAAGTAGAGAACAGTATTCAGTCAAGCTGCAAAAGGTTCTAAAACAGTAGTTGTTTGAGAACAAATTAGTTTCTCAAATATTGCCAGTTTTTAACTGTTTATTCAGCTGCATTCCTGGTTTATATGAAAAACAGACATGTTTCAAAGTGGCATTTTTTCTACTGTTAATCTGAGACTTGTAAGCAGTACTGCTTGTTATCATCTCTAAAAATCTTGGGACATGAAAGGAAGGGGAAAAGTTCAAGAGTTTTGCTGTGGAAGCTTTTTTTTAATAGGTGGAACCCATTCAGCCAAAGTATTGTTGTCAGACTCACTGTCTGAACATTGCAGGAGTGAAGTTGTTATAATAATTTATCAAGATTGCAATGGTTTGAGGATCAAAATGCTTTTACAGCATTGAACTATTGTTCAATATTGAGTCTAAATAAGCTATTGTTCGACAATTTTAGTCTAAATACAGAGTGTAACCACTAGTTAATTTAATTATTTTTGTGTAGTTCTTTAACTTTTTTGAAAACTTTTCCAGGGGCTTTCCCAATTCTATACGTGGAAAGCAAGGAAGCATTGTCTGGGCAAATATTTGGCCTTTAGATATGAAGGAATATGTTATTGTAGAATAGAAACGTGGAATATCTCAAGTTGGAAGGGACCTGTAAGGATCATGGAGAGAGGACATCAGCACCTCCTCTTCCACTGGCTGCTTGAGGAAGGTGTAGGCTGTAATGAAGTCACCCCTTCTCTCCAAGCTGGAGAGTCAAATTTATTGTGTGTGGATAAAGTAAAGATACAAACTGACAGTACATTGACATTCATAGGCTTGACTTCAGTCACAAAGGGAGAGCCTGTATTGCTATGGGTGCATAGTATGAGAAGTAACTAAGTGGCTTTGGGATCAGAACTTGGTGTGGTTCAGGGTTTTTTTTGATCTTGCAAAACATTGAGTCTTATCAACTCTGGTCTTCTGATTAAAAGTCTCTGAGTTGAAAGTATGCAATGCTTTCCCTTTCATGCTTAAATTACCTCTTCCATATTCTGCTGCTGCAGTAGTTTTAAGGTTATAAAAGAGGACAGTAGTGTCAGCAGTAAGAAATTATTACCTTAGTCTTGTTTCAAGATAAGCTGCACATTTTCCTGTTGGAGTTTGGAGTACTCATTCATCCTTTACATAGGAAATGTGTTTCTTTAACATGGCTTTAAAATTTTGATGTTACAGATGTCATCTTTAAATATATTTGTCTTGTTCCTTTAGAACTTTGCTTTTTAGTTTTATTGGAGAAGATACTTCTTGAACATTTTTGGTACCATTATATTTTAGGTGTATGTGCAGATTAACAAAGCAGCAAAAGATGAAAACACAAAAAAACTAGCTAAGGATTTCTTTAGAAAACTGGAGGAACGTGATGAACAGACACTGTCACTTTGGAAACAATTTAGAGACTTCAGTATCGAGGAATACATCCGAATTTATAAGGTACAAATCATCCACTGATTTTTCTGTGTTGTTCGTAAAATGGTCTCTTTTTATCTGTTGCTTCATCAGTCTGACTGAGAGTGTGCCAGCACCTTTTCATCCCAGAAGCTACCCAGAAGTGAACTGACTTAGGAACAGAGGTTGCTATAATGTCAATTCGTTGCCTTTCCAGTAAACTTTACAGTATTGTGGGGAAGGAGCTTCTAAATATTCCCCATCCTGTTTGGAAAAAGCACGGTAGTTGATTTAACATCCCAGTAGACTGTCACTTTAGTTGCTGACAGCCTAGGTACTTTTTGTTTAATGGAGTCTATGTAATTGACCTTTTGACTGATTCTCCTTTCTCAGAAACCCTGAAGCTAGGAGTATGGTGCTGGGCAACACAGCAAATCAGTGCTAGATAAGTACTGTTCAGTTTTGCTTTATCTTTGAAGTCAGCAAGGACCCACTAAATTTAACAGTTTCTGTGTAATAAATTTTATTGTGAGAACTCTGTTTACACACTTCTGATCTAATGTTGTAATACAGAGCTGTGTATGTTACAAGTTAAATTGAGTGCAAGTAATTGTAGCAGCAGGAGTTTACAGTAGTAATCAGTGCATAAGTTACCTGCAGGTTGAGTTGAGCTAATTCACAACCATCTGGCGCATACTGTATTCTCAAGAATGGAGCCAGCGTCCACTGTCTCGTGGGGAATGTTTGTGTCACTGACCACAAAGTTAATCTTACGAATTTGGAAACAGGATTTTTTGTACTAATTATTTTTTCCAGTTTACTCCTAATTACTTATGTTTGTTACATCCAATACTGTATTAAACTGAGAGAGATTAATTCTAATGAAGAAATTGATTAAGTCAAAATTCAAAAATCCTTTCCTTTTAACAGTGAAGTGACAGTTCCTGGAATAAAATTAATCTTTACATTCTGTCTGACCTGTGACACAGACCTGTCATCTGACTTAACTTGAAGAAATAGTTACCCTCAATCTAACGTTTCCCTTCTTTGATATTCTTGGAACTTTCCAGCGTCTTGGAGTGCGCTTTGATGAATATTCCGGAGAATCCTTTTACCAAGAGAAGTCCCAGGAAGTTCTAAAGATGTTGGAGGATAAAGGACTCCTTCAGAAAACAACGTATGAACTCAATGTTCAATCTGTTGATGTAGTTTACTTAACAACTCAGTTGCATTTCAAATTAAGTATGATGAGTGAGGTGTGCATGTCATCTAAAGGGAAGACTTTTCTTTGGGTGGTTTTGATAGCTGTTCTAGTAGAAGGCAAATAGGTTTTGTGCAATCACAGCTGAAAATTAGGCTTGCCTTTTCCTTTCCAGGTAGAGAAGCCTGGCTGTGACAAATTGGTTATGGTGACAGCGTTCAACTCCTAGTGGCCTTTTACGCTGTTAATTAATTTGGTAGCTGCATGCCCCAGAGTTAGATGAGATCCTTGCCTTGATGTACTGCTTGGCTGAACTGGGACAGAAGCTGTAGCCATGGAATGCACCAGAATGTGAGCAGACTTAGAGGACTGGCCTTTTAAAAGGCTTAAAGGATACAGTCATTGAAAGAAAAGAGTGAGATTGTCTAAAGTGAGAGGGATTCTATGGCAAGAGGCTGTCGTTTTGATTCTGACTACTCTCTTACCTGAACTCTGCCTGTATTTTGGATCTAGCTTGCAGTTACTTCAGGTGTTTTCTCTCAACTTACAGAGAAGGGACAGGAATTGTGGATCTTTCAGAAGAGAAGGACCTCTCATCGTTTTCCACTGTCATGCGTAGTGATGGGACATCGCTTTATATAACAAGGCAAGTAAGCCCATCTGTGTTTCTTTACTTTGGTAAACTTTCATGCATGGTTACATTTGTAACTGATAGTACAGATTTTGTAGCTTTTTCTTTCTGGAATGGAACACCTTGACAAATGAATAATTGTAACTGAACTTGCAATGCAAGTACAATGGGATGAAAATGACTCAGGAAAAACAACTGCTTATAAATCATTTTCCTCCCCATAAGCTGTCTATGTTCATAAATTGTAATGCTTTACCCAGCTTTGGACTTTGAAAAAAAACTGAGGTCTTTTCATCTAATAAACACTTTCCAAATAATGAAGGTTTTCGAAAGACCTTTGCTTAAAATGTTTATTGGCTGTGTGATGCGGAAAAGAATGGCTTGTTCAGCCATGTTGCCATTGACTCAGTGAACCACCAGCATTCTACCATCAGTTTTATCACTCTTTTCATGCCTACTCATCAGTATCCCTGAATCCATGGCAGTGGTGTTGGAACTGGAAGATCTTTAATGTCCCTTCCAACCCAAACTATGATAACACAGAGCCAGTGGGGCAGGGCACCACAGACAAAACCACACAGCACTCGGACAGTGTGAGTGGCTTCGTTTTATTCCCCTATCTCTGATCAGGGCAGAGGTGTAATAGTGTGAAGCAATGTGTATGTGCGTGTGTATACATATATGTGTATGTATGTGATATGTATTATCTACATAGGTAATATGCATATGTATTATATGTATAGAGTGTGTTTACACAATGTGGATCTCTGCAGTAGCTGAATTTCAGCATTCTGGCCGTTAGCTGGATCCCTAGGTTCTCCCCACATGCTTGCACCTGGTCACATGAGCCCCCAAGGCCTACTCCAGTTTCTGGTACAGACACAGCGGATCTCTCTGGTAACTGGCATTAGACATGAACTCCATCCAGGAGCTGGCCCTGGATCCTCAGTCTTCCCCCTTGCCTTCTACATAGACACCTGTGTGCACAGGCAGGTCTCTCAGTTAACCTGCAGTTGGGTACCACCAGTGCAGGCTTCTCTGGGTGCTTCATCTTTGAAGACAGACACTAACTTGGCACTGAGGGCATTTCACCTACTTGCAGCCTAGTTCAGCAAGATACTTGCTGTCAATCACTCATGGACATATGTGCCCACACTCCAGTCACTGGCAGCAGAGACAGTTTGGCCCTTAGCCCATGGTAAGTTTCCAGTTGCTATCACTTAATTTCACTTACCTCCAGTCCTTTCATTTGCTGAAATTGCAGGTACGTGGTCACTACGACCTGTAGTCCCCAACTCCAGTTGCTGGCATCTAGACCTCCAAACACACGTGCATGCGGAAGAGATGCCTTCACCCAGAAGTTTTACATGGACTTTAGTGAGAAGACAGGACAGACTGTCCTGATCAGTTGCAGAGCATAACTTGACAAGCATACTAACCAGTAATAGGTTTACAAGCCACCTGCTGCTTTTATCATCATCTCCCTCTCTTTTCCCAACTTTGGTTCATAGACATTCCATAGTAAGTCTTGGGCAACTGCTTTTCCCTTGCATCCATGTGTCCCGTGTCCCTGAGACAGCAACCTCCCTCTGTCAGAGGGCACTCCAGAGACCTGCTTCTGGTGAACCCTGAGGTGGATTTCAGACTGGGACGTGAGGGTGTTTGCTTTCCTGTGACAGCCCTGGGAGGGGCTCGAGCAATTTGGTCTTTTGTTCTACTTTGTGTGTGTGAAGATGAGCTTTTTATCATATAACCTAATACTGAGTGCTGGGTTACTGTTCCAGGAGAGGGTTGTTTCTTTCAAGACTCCCACCTGATTGATTGTCCCAGTAGGCAAGCGGAGACCAGACTTCTCTGGGTGTAGTAACTATTTCCTCAGTAATAGTTTCTGGAGCTGATGGTTTAAAAAAACATTTCAAATACATCATGAACAAAGTACATCTGTCCTCATTTTTGTGTAAAGCGTATGTGAATTCCTCTAATCTGGCAGTCCTCTTTCCTCTATAAAAGTAGGTTATTTTCCCAAGAGGGAAATAATGAGGTTTGTCGGAGTGAAAGTTCAAATAGTTTCTCGTTATCTTTTTCAGAGATCTTGCTGCTGCTATAGACCGAATGAATAAGCATAGCTGGGATACCATGATTTATGTGGTAAGTAATTCTAGATTCACCAAACACTTTTGAGCCCGTCTCTCACCAATAATCCAGGTGGCCTCTTGGTCCCAGTATGACTTCAGCACATGGTATTTTTGGCAGTAAAAGAGATGCCCTTATGCCCAGCAGCTGTCCCTCTGTGTGGCAGTGTTTCTTGGTTTTATTTCAGTTCATGACCCACAGAACGGTTGAAAATTCAGTGCTGGAGTTACTTTCTATTTTAAAAATTTATTGCAGTTAATTTTAAATTAACTTCTACTCAATCAACATTGTATTTTCTATATAAATGTAATTAATATTTAAACAAGTCAGAAAAAGCTGTTAGTGTTATAAGGGGTTGTAAAATGTTAATTTAGTAATTTAGAAATTAATGTTCTAAAATGAATCTAAGCCTACTCTAAAGGTCTGATAGCTTATCCAAAATGTAAATTCTTATGGCTTTGAACAGTGCCTGGGTTTCACTCTGTAGAAATCACGCATGAAGTACTGGTTAATCAGTATGGAGCAGTTGTAGGCAGGGAATCTTTTTGTGTTCCTTGGCTTGATTATTTTGCTCTCTAACAATTCCAGCAGTATCAGGAGTGAATGGCAGGACTATCTCCTTACTTGTGCGAACCTTTTACAGCTTTAGCTTAGTTTTTTTAGTCTTGAGTTGACTGGCTGCTTACAGCTGAACTCCAGTAACTATTTACTACCTTGCCCGGGCCAGTTTGATCTACTCCTAGTCCAAACTTGTAGGCAGCAAAACCAGACTGTGGTGTGATCATTGTGATCATAGTAATCAATGTCCCATTCAAGTTGGAAATTGCAGATTAGCCTATCCAGTCGTGTTCTCTCAGCTTTGCTAAGGTTGCATAGTTCTATACAGGTAGCATTTCTATCGTTTCTGACTTGGAGGGCTGAGAAAGCAGGTCATGAAATGAGAGGGCAATAACATGAACTTTTAGGAGAGTTTGTGGGACAGACTGCCTGATGAGGGAACTGCCAGCCTCGCTGAGTTTTACTGCTGGTTTTTGACAGTGCTTTGTAGTGAGTTAGGAATTTACTTGGTGTAACCAGAGCTGGGAGGGCTTCATAGGTTTAAGCAAGAGCACCAGTGATTTTTGTCTTTAATTAAGTACATACATTTGGACATGTATAACTTTGGGGCCTTTAAGGAAATAATTGCCATTCTTTATACTGCTAATCTTTTTGAGCACTTTTGCTATTTTTGCCATGCTATGAAAAGTAAGTAGTTTTATAAGATAGTAGTGTCTACAGGTTCATCTTTTTTAACCTACTTACACATCCACATTTTGTGTATTACTTTCAGGCAGAGATGGAGTTGTGTGGTACTCATAGTGTTTATTTCCATCCTTCTTAAATAATTTGGTTTTCATGCAGTTTTAATTCTGTGGATTGTTCAAGCATAATAAAACACTAATTATTATGCTTCTTGCAGTATCACGCAGCATCCTGAAAACACAGGAGTTGAGATTTAGTTTTCATGTGGCCAGCTGAAACCTGGAATTCAGCTTGCCCTGCCTGATAGGCATCTTTGCCTTGGCCTCTCTTTTCATGTTCTTATTTCCATGGCAGTTTAAAGGACTATTAAAAGAGGCTATTAGATTATTTTCTGTTAATGTTTTTGAATAATATTTTGTATGCTATTTCTATATAGGTTGGTTAAGACCAGTAATTACAAACTCAAGTTGGCTTTTAGTTTAGTTTTAGCTGAAAATTCTGCTCTGCGAACAGTGACAAAGAAACAATTAAATTCAGGACTGTAGTGTTTTGTGAGGGAATATTGTCATGATTTGTCACAATATCTGCTCACAAAAGACCACAGTCCTCCAAAGAGACTTTTAAATGCTGTGATCGTGGTCCAGGTGATGAAGGACGTGGTGTTGTGCCCACTAAACAAAACCAGTTTCTGTCATGGAATGTATAATTCCTTGTAAAACAGGAAATTAGAGATTAATTCAAACCTAAAGAGAAGCAGAGGAAACAGCCAGGCAGCGTTGGCTGGTGCAGTGACCTGGCCTTAATCTAAACTTTATGAAGTTTATTGTGAGATTGTTTAATGAGAGAGATCTCTCTTTATTATAGCTATAGAGAGCTTCTGTCATATGTAAGGTGCATGGAAAAGAGCCTGGAAGGCCATGTTTGAAATGCTGACCACCGCAGTGCATTTATCAGCCTTGCTTATGGATCAGCACAGGGAGGTGACACATAGGAGTGGGGCAGGTTATGAGGAACTGTGAAAGAGGAGGCAGCTGCTTGAGGCTTGATACAAAGGTAGAGTTGAAAAAACCACAGATAAGCACTTCACTCAGTCCTCACTTGTGACCCTGGAACAACAAACAAATAAGGAAATAGTGGTTATCTGGTTATCGCTGCTGTGTTTTTTAAGGAGGGACAAAGAAGTGTTTGACTGCTGTGAGAGCAACTAGGTAGGCAAGCGAACTTCATAGCAACAGCTGTAGCTGGAAACACAAAGATCATCTGTCAGAAACTGCCTTGAGTCATAGGAGAGAGTAATAGGCAGTGGGAGAGAGCATAAGATGCATCATTAGTATGAAAATGTAATCATTTACACTTTTTTTTTATTATGATATACCTGACTTACAATGTAAAGTTCCACAAATCACGCTAGAGACTGGCTTCTGGAGACATAGAGCTTAAGCAGGTGTTCTGTTTTTAAAAAAAGGAGCTTTAAAGTTTGACCTGAAACAAGGGAATATAACAAGAGCATCAATGTCCTAACATGAAAATGGAGGTATTTTGTGTGATGGGCAGCTCACTGATTATGTGAAACTAAAGAACATTGGTGTTTCATTTCCATTCGTGGCTTTGCCTTCATGACCTAGGAATAACTTTTTTTGCAAAGGTGGATTACTTTTTCTGACAGGGTGCAAAATCCCATTGCTGTGGATTTGAACTGTTCTATTTTTCAAGTCTTGTCTGTCTTCATAGGTCTTAATTCTGCTTGCAGTGACTCACTGGCACAGTACCTGTGTTGCAAATTCTTATCAGACTTGGAATGTTTTCTAATGTGCACCAATTCTGTTCCTTAGACAGATAAAAGTCAAAGTAATCACTTTCAACATTTGTTCCAAATACTGAAGCTCATGGGTTATGACTGGGCAGAAAGGTATGTATTTGTGAATCTTAATTATATACCTTTTCTTTCTTTTTCATTTTTTTTTTTTTTAAGAATGGCTAATATGTACATGGGAATTTCAGGGGAGTGTTCTGTTTATGTGCAGCTTACCACCATGTTGTAGCACATCATGTAGACATTTTGGATGAAACTAAGCTACAAGATGTGCTGCTCATATGCAACTAATGGACTCCTGAGTGCAAGCAGACATTTGGCCTGTAGGACCCAACAAATCCTAGTCCAATAAGGAGATAAAAATAAGAAAACAAACCCCTCAGAACTGTTTGCACTGCAGCCCTCAGGTCCTTGGCACCAGCCTTTTCACTCTATACATCTGCTCCTGCTGGTTTGCTTTATTTGTGAAGAGAGACATCGCCATGTGTTCAGGATGTGAAAAACAGCCCTGTCTCTCATTTAACAGGTCTTGCATAACTGCTTGATGTAGAAATGGGAAAAAGGGAAACAGTCTTTCCGAGACTTTATGGCATAGCTTCTGGGATATTGTGTGATTGCATATTAACCAATTACTTTTTAAAGTATAATGTTTTAGCAGAGACCTGAATCTGAGTTTGAGTCATGCTTCAGGCTTGAAATATCTGTTGCAGAGAAATGTATCCCCCTTGTTATTCATCGTAATTACCAATCTTGTTAGCAATCTGAGCAAAGGTCAATAGTGGATCTGCAGACTAAATCACATTCCTCTCAAGACAGACTTCGTGTCTTTTCTGGTTAAATATAGGACTTTAGCCTTCAGGAATATTAATCTGTCTCCTTTCACAGTGCTTAAAGTGGCACTAAAATTACCCTAGATTATGGAACCAGTACAATGCTTGGGATTATTGTAAGCAGAAGCAATGAATGTTTTATTATTATTAGCAATGATTAATTATGCTTTTAGTTTAATGTGGCCACAATAGTATTATTATGACTCCCTTTCTAATGTTATTAACAGATCTGTGTTGCCACAATAATTTAATCTGTCTACATCCTGCCTCTCCTCTATTTATTGCAATTTATTGCATTGAGTCCTCTATACTAAAGCTAGTAGCAAGAGAGGTTCCCAAGAGTACGCAAATGACCAGGTTATCATAATTCTGATCATAATTTTCCCATTATATAATAACTATGGAGCTTTGGTTGCTGAAATAAGAGTTACTGATTATATCACCAAGCTTCCCACGTTGGAGCGCTATTTATTCAGCTGTTATTGCTGTTTCCTGGTAAGAATCCAGCTCTGAACAAACACTGCAAACACTACTCTTGATTAAAATGTAATTTTAGGTCCCGCTGCTTTTTCACACAGGTGCCAGCATGTGTCTTTTGGTCTAGTTCAAGGAATGAAGACTCGGAGAGGAGAAGTAATTTTCCTAGAAGATGTTTTAAATGAAGTTCGCTCAAGGATGTTGCAAAACATGGCTTCTGCAAAAAGTTAGCTATTTCAGATCTTATTAATTTCTTTTGATGTTCTGTGTTGATCAAAAACATGTCATCTTTTCTACCCTTCATTTTTCCCTGCATTAGACTATTTGCAGCAATGTGCCCTGATCTGTGCACTTCTTATATCTCCCATAATATAAACAATGTTAAAATAATCCTTTGCAACTCTGTGAAATTCCCTAAATTACAGGTTTGCAAATTGTAACGTTCAATGAGATTATTTCATCTTGGTTTTGCAATGAGAAGGAAGCCCCTGCCTTTGGGGAACAGCGGTTGGGTTTTTTTTTTCTGGAGACACAAACTAGTCCAGAGTGGGATTGAGGCTGGAATTCAGGAAACTGCCAGACTTCATCCAAAGGATTTGTAGCTCTGACAGTTTTCTCTGCCAAGATTGACAGTAGCTTGCCCATAACTATTGTCTTGTCATCCTCCCAGCTTCACGACTGCTTCTGGTGTCCCCAGGAGGTCGCTGCTCTGCAGCAGAATGTGCTGAAGGGTGTGTTTACCTGCACCTCGGGCTGTGGCTCTAGAGCTGTTTCCTCTTGAGCAGTGAAGATTCAAGTAGTTCCTGGTGAAATGCTGCCCCCTCTTGTGCCTTCTGAAGTTAGGTGTGAACTGAATCAGTTAACCGGTCAGGTTAAGTAGTGTTCATCTTCCTTGCTCTGCCTCCTCGGCTTTTTTAATCCAGGTATTTTTGCTTGTAGAGTGGACAAGGAGAAGGAGGGAGCAGACAGAATGGTAGCAGGGTGACCCTCAATTCAAACCAGTTTTACTGCAGAGAGGAACGGAGCTTAGAGCTTCAGTTTGAAGGTTAGTGTCATAGCTGGGTGCAAAGCAAACATGTTTTTATGCTGAACTGGCAAGGCAGAAGTACAGACCTGAGTTCCATTGCACAAACAGTAGGCAGAACAGCCAAAAGAAGTAATGTGTTCACGTGGCACAGCAGCATTCCCCACAGCTTATCCATTAGTTCCTAAATCCTACTTGTGCTTGTAGAAATTTCTTCTCCACGGTGTTTGAATTCCTGCCTTACTTCCCCTTTCTTAAATTAGAAATCTGAAGTCCCTGACTCATAGCAATGTCTGCAGTGTTTGAAAAGTGTTGGGTACAAAGTGGAAGATACTGCAAACTTGTATAAAATACCTAACTGTCATTGAAAAGATTCTGGGAGCTGGCTTAACAGCCAATGCTAGCTTAAAAAATTAGGCCTCTGTGGAGCAGGACCTGGTTAGTTCAATACCTTTGTATAAAATCTCTTTGCTGTTAACTGTACACAGTTCTGCTATTTAAGTTTCATTATTGACGTCTTTTTTCTTTCTACTCATCTTGGTGAATCCTTTAGTCCGCATAAATCCCCTCTATAGTGCCTATTATTTCCTCTCCCACTTCTTGGAAAGCTTTGGCTCAAGCATCTAAGCAGAAGCCTAAATTCTGAGACAGTTGTTCTGTTTTGAAATAAATCTCAGTTATGAAGTCTAATAATTTATGCTAAACATAGAATCATAGAATATCTTGAGTTGGAAGGGTCCTATAGGGATCATTGAGTTCAACTCCCTGCTCCTTGCAGGAGCATAACTGCACATAACTTTACATGATTGTAAAAGATTTCAGTTT
Organism: Piaya cayana; assembly: GCA_013389865.1. NCBI lineage: Eukaryota > Metazoa > Chordata > Aves > Cuculiformes > Coccyzidae > Piaya > Piaya cayana. Next base: position 275,325 of record WAAB01004186.1, on the reverse strand, counting down.
GCTTTTTAAGCAAAGCTTTCAAGCTTTGAATTATGACAATGAACAGGAACAATCAATGCAGTGTTAAGAAACTACAGAGCAAGAAGATGTGAAAGCTGTTGCACAATGTATCTGCTGAACCTTTTTTTGACCAAAGGCTTCGGATTTAAATATTTGGGAGAGGATTCCAACAAAACTTCTGCTTTGTTTATTTTTGTTGCTAAGTAAGGTGATCCACCTTTATCAGCATGATACAGAATCATGATTCTTTTATGGGCTTTTCTGATTTTGACCTTGCCAGCCAATGGACTTAAAATAAGACTAGGTTCTCATTTTCTGCTGAGATACTCTTTTATAGTGCAATGAAAGACTAGAAGTTGAAATCCTTTGTGCTGTCTCTAATTGCTTGCTCCGATGGTTTCCAAAGGTGAAAACATAACAACCTGCCAGTGCAGCAGCTGCAATGCCAAGTCCGACTGCTGTCATATTTGTTTTTGAGATTTCTGTAAGGCTTTTGACATGGTAGCCCACAATGTTCTTACCTCTAAGTTGGAGAGATACAGATTTAATGGATGAACTGTTAGCTGGATAAGGAATTAGCTGGTGGCCGTATCCAAAGAGTTGTTTGTCAGTGGCTCAGTGTCCAAGGTGGAAGCCAGTAAGAAGAGATATCCCTCATGGGTCCATATTGAGATCAATGTTATTTAATGTCTTCATCAATGACACAGACAGCAGGATCAAGTGCACCCTCAGCAAGTCTGCAGATAGCACCGAGCTGAGTGGTGCAGTGATTCACCTGAGGGACAGGATAGGATCCAGAGGGACCTGGACAAGCTTGAGGAGTGGACCTGTGCAAATCTTGTGAAGTACAAATAGGCCAAATGCAAGGCCCTGCATCTTGGTCAGGATAATCATCAGTATCAGTACTAACTGGGGGATGAGTAGATTGAAAGCAGCCCTCGAGAGAGGAACCTGGGGGTGCTGGTGGATGAAAAATTGGATGTTGCCTTGCAGCCCAGAAAGCCAACCACATTGTGGCTTGTGTCAAAAGAAGCAAGGCCAACAGGTAAGGGGAGGTGATTCTATCCCTCTGCTCTGCTTTCATGAGACCCTTCCTGGAGTCTTGTGTCCAGTTCTGGAGTATCCAATGCGTGGACCTGTTAAAGGAGGGGCACATAGATAATGAGAGGGATGGAACTCCTCTCCTGTGAGGAAAGGCTGAGAGTGTTGGGGTTGTTCAGCCTGGAGAAGGAGATGTTGTTATTGTGGCCTTCCATTCTATAAAGGGAGCTTATAAGAAAGATGGAGAAAGACTTTTTTTTTTTTATCAGGGCAGTAGTGACAGGACAAGGGACAATGGTTTCAAACTGAAAGAGAGTACATTTTGATTGGAAGGAAGATATTTTTTCACGCTGAGGGTGATGAAGCACTGGCACAGGTTGTCCAGTCAAGTCCATGGTTGCCCCACCCCTGGAGGTGTTCAAGGCCAGGCTGGATGGGGCTTTGTGCAGCCTGGTCTGGTGGGAGGTGTCCCTGCCCACAACACAGGGGTTGGAACTGGATGGGCTTTAAGGTTCTTTTGGACTAAATGCTTTTTTAAAAATCCCTTCCAACCCAAACCATTCTATGATTCTTTCAGTTCAGATTCTCTGAGTATAGTCAGTTTGGATATCTACAGTGGATGGTGTGAATACTCCCTAAATGTACATCCGGATGCTCTATTAGCCATTAGAACAATTTTTATTTGATTATTTATGCCTCCCTGTCAGTTGAGTGATTTTTATTCGTTTTTAAACAGAATCTGAATTGCCTTGTCATTCCCTTCTGGATCTTAGGGACTGTCTGTCTGAGTTGTGAAGAGGAATTCATTGAAGTTGAATCTGTCTAGCTGGTTGTAATGAACCCTTCTGGCCTATAAATCTGCATTACACATGCTAGGGGAAGTGGGAAAAAGCCCATCTGAAACAGTTGCACCTCAGCTTTTAAGAAAAACTTGTGTCCTGGACTTTGTAGAATCATAGACTCTCTTGATTGGAAAAGACTTTTGAGATCATCAAGTCCAGCCGTATGCATCCTGACAATTTCCATACTGCTAGTTCACAGTTTTAGAAGATGCTGTTTTATTGGCATCTCCATGCCTGAGCAAGGGAGTCATTATGCTACTGTGGGCTTAGAATTTCTTTTTCTCTGTTTCTTTTCAGCAACCAAAGAGATAGAAGACCCCATGGAGACAGCAGAGAAGGTTGGTCTTGCAGCACTAATAATTCAGGTGAGTCTGAGCTACACCCCGAGGTGTTTGCATCTTGTGTGAAAAGTTTGAAAAAGAGATGGAGAGCTGTATCTAGGTGACATTAATCTATTGTTCCAGGACTTTCGGGGCCTTCTGTCATCTGATTATCAGTTTAGCTGGGATCGAGCTCTTCAAAGTCGTGGAGATACAGGCGTGTTCTTGCAGTACACTCATGCCAGACTCCATAGGTAAGAAGACCATTTGTATGCGAAAATACAATCTGGCATATATTTTACCCTTATTAGCTTACTGCTTTGCTTAGCAGTACTGTTAGCTGCTTCCCTAAATATGACACATGTTCACTTTTTCAGCAGACGTGTGACTTTGCAATAGGAATTGCTGAGACTTCCCAGAAGAGCAAGCCAGTTAAATTTGCACATCATTTCCACTAATGCTAGCACTTCCACAGGGCTAAGCTAACTGTCCATGTGATTTCTCAGTTCTCAGAATAGCCTCTCTGTGCAGCTGGTGTCAGTGATGAAGAACAGTGGCCCGAGGATTAAGGAAATTGCTGTAAAAACCAAAATGCCCATAACTGCAAAATATAACAAATCACAGAATTAGATGGTTTTGGCTACTGCTGTAGGTAGTGCCTTTTTAACATTCTGTTACTTCTCACTGTTGGTAACCAGGGTTAAAAGCAAACCCCTTCCTGTTGAATCAAGTCAAACACCTGACATGTTTGATTATTTTTTTTAACAGAATTTCAGGGGAGTCCAGTTTGAACAGTTGTATCAGTTATAGTGACAGATCATTATGCTCTGTCAGAGCATTTTGAATGCAGACATGGATATGTATTTTCATAGAAGCTAGGTCAGGCCAAAGGTCTGTATCAGCCTGGTATTCTGTTTCTGACCCCTTTCTGTCATCTAGTCCTTTTTTACTCCCTTGTCTTCTAGGTGTTGATGGTACCTGTGTGCCATCACTAAGGGGTTGACTACCTCCCTAGTCATTTTAGCATCAGCTTTTGGACCTGTTGTCCGTACATGTCTCTAATCCTGTTGAAAGGCTAGCACAAGTTTTAATTTTTGTCATCTTGGGTTGAAGTCAGCTAGTCTGTCTCAGTGCTCCATTCAGCTTTAGCAGAAGATGCTTACCCTTTGTTCTTTAAAACACAAAGTACTGATTTTCCTGTTCAGATTTCCTAATGAGTTTTTGATCCAGCATTTTTCATTCTTACATTTTAGTTTAGAACAGATGCATGGGAATGAGCAGGTAACTGACGTTAACGTGGCATGCTTGCAAGAGCCAGATGCCATCTCCATCCTTCAGCATCTTCTCAGGTTTGTTTAGTTTTCTTTTCAAATACCAGTTCCTTAAAATAAACTTCTGGATTTGCAACCAGCCTGTTGAGCAATCACAGACTGCGTGATCATGAGAGAAAAAAAGGCTATTTCAGGCAATGGTTTGTCTGTTGGGTCACAGTGGTTGCAACAGTAGCTCTCACTTGAAATCCTTATGAACTTTGGAAGCCATATGAGGAAAAAAGCAGTGTTTGGAATGTATCTGGGAGATGGTTGACTCGCTTTCCCTCAAGGTGTTCAAGGTGCGGGTGGATGAGGTGCTGAGGGGCATGGTTTAGAGATTGGTGGGAATGGTTGGACTCGATGATCCGGTGGGTCTCTTCCAACCTGGTGATTCTATGATATTTTATGTATGCAAGCTTCTTAATTATTCCTTAGCTTCACAAAAAAAATTGCTAAGCTCTATATCAATATAGCTGCATATTTGCTTAGTCCTTCTTATTCCGTTTCTGTCATGTGGGGAGGTAGAGAGGAAGCGCTTCAGGCTGAGGAGAGATGGAGTATGTTCACACACATTCAATAACTCAGCCTCCTTTGGAGTACTGAACATGCCCAGCCTGTTAATAGCACTTTTGTTCTTCATGAATTCAGTCTTAAAGCTGGGCAGCTTCTGTTTTCATTTTTTTCATAGGGAAATATGAGGGAGGGGAGTTGAGCAGCCTCTAATGGAGTTGGAAGTAACCAAGGCTTTCAGAATTCCTAGTGAGAGGTCATGTATACCATGTTATGCCCTGCACAGCACCAGAGAGTTAATTGCTTTGGCTGCAATAAGGCCTTTTTGAGGGCACCTGTTAAAAATTCAGACTTCCAAAAGTCACGCCAGAGTCCCAGGTGGCTCTTTTCAGTCTGCAGCTGGAGGCCATAGAGCCCTGCCATTAACCCTAATTGCCTCTAGAGTCTGCTTGCAGTTTATCGGATGCTACATGCTCTCTTGAGGAAGGGCAAAGCCAGCCAGCACTCTAAAGACTGGTAGTATCTTATTTATCCAGTGCAATTGTATTTCACAGAAACCTCATGAGTAATTTCTTGGTTTTTATCAGATTAGTGTGTAGCTGCCCTGTTGTGTGTGAAAAACTGAAAAGGTTCATCTATTTCAGGTTGATGTGCAGGCATCACTGCATTCCAGCCATGTCCATTTTCAACAGAGGTCGTTGCTCCACTGCAGGGTTCTTATTTTTGTAGAGCTCCCGGTCTTCTTATTGCAAAGGCCTTTGAGTCTGGCCAAGCACCATGTAGAATCTGTGTGAAACATCTCCTGAGACCTTGACTTTCAGAAAAAAGCAATATTTAGGTTATCCATTAGATCAAGCACTCACATTTAAATACCTCATGATTTCAGGAGTAACAGTTACTGTTCAATCCTCCTCGCAAGTTGGCATGAATAGATTCTTCTTGAAAAGTTTCCATGATAAGCACTCCTGGACTACCAGAAGCCCTTCCAGTGGGTCTGCTTCTGCTGTTTAAAAAGCTACCATTTGCTTTTAAAATTAACTGACCAGTTCTGAATACTATTAACTTCACAGTGTAATCAACAGTAGACTGAAGATAGCATGTGTATCCCTGCTGAAGCTGACTTATTCAATTGATAAAATTATTTAACAAGCTGTTGTAAGCCACCACGGAAATGGCAGCTTCACAGAGCAATAAAGATGGTATCAAAAGAGAGGCACTTTGTTTTGACACCAACTTTGTTGCTTGATGAAGATTTATTAATGGCTGTTTGCTGTTGCTTGTTGATAGTAACTTTTTCTGTGCCTGTCTCTGTGGTCCAGCAGCTGATGGTCTCTAAGCTGCAGAAGTTCCTCTGATTGTGTCTCTCTCTCTCACATCTGTTGCACAGCGGTGTAAAGGCAGCAACCCTTTCTGTCTGAATGGGGCCACCCAGCGCCTCCCAGCAGAGTTGAGCTGCTGAACATAGGTCTAAGAGACCAGGAAGTCCACTCCCCTCTTTGAATTCAAAATCTATTCAGCCTCAGAGGTGTTGGTAACTTCTTCCAGGCCATGAAAAGGGGTGTGGACAGCAGAACGTATGAATTAAAAATATGGATCTCCATGAATCTGCCTGTATTATCCAGTTTAATACTGTCTTACATAAGTCATTTTTATTCCAAGGTTATGTAAACCTACTTTGGTTTTGTCTTTTCTAATGCTACGAGATTCCCTGTACCTACTTAAAATTCTAAGCTGCATTTACTAAAAGTAGCATCCTCTAAAGGACTGTTTTGACTGCCTTAGTCTTTTAATGCATGTTTTTTGCTCCCAGGAACTTACGGTTGGTGTGGAAATGTAAAACCAGACATAATGTTCCAGGAGCAAATACAGCTCATGTTCTTTTTACCATCACCTGCCTCTCTGAGCTCAGTCATCTACAGTATTTGCATGATGAGGGGCAGAAGGAATCTTCTTCAATAAGTGAAAGAGGAAGAAATAATCACTTGTGTGCTAATGACATGACTGAGGTCCAGTTCAGAAGATTATTTTTATTAATTCTGCAGTTGTGGTTCTGTGTTTGTTCTGATGTAAGCAAGTCTGATGAGCCTTATGTCCAAGTACACCTGACCGCTTCAACACTACCCAATCTTCTCTTTCCTCACAGGTATGATGAGGTCCTATATAGATCTTCTCAGGATCTGCAACCCAAGCACATTGTCAGCTACCTCCTCACACTTAGGTAAGGAGGTGGCTGATACTGGCGTCTGTCTCTGGTAAAGAAAGGTCTTCCTGAGCTGGCTCTGTGGCCCTCACATCTGCATTGCTTTGAAGAGTAAAAAGTGTGGGAAGATGTAAATTTGTGGGACATTTTCTCTGGAGCAGGAAAGGTACAAAGAAAGGTAGATAATAATATATCATAATAATAATAAATAATCTGTAAATAATAATAGAGATCAAGGTTGGAACCAGGAACAAGGGAGCCAGGAGCCTCCTCAGAAAGCTCATTGCTTTCAAGAAGAATCACTTGCCTGTAACCCAAAATCATGCTGGGCTCATAACTCAAAGAGTAGGTTTGAGCTGATAGGATGCTCAAATCTCAAAATTTCAGCTAGGAAATTTTGCCCAAACCCCTTTTAAGCACTGATCTCAGCTTAGGTGTTGAGATGGACAAAGTATATTGTTACAGTGAGTCGTACTGCCTGTGTGACCTCCACGGGAAGTGTCCCCTTAGGGACGTCTGATTGAACAGGACAGGGAAACACTGGAGTGGGCTTGCTAAAGGAATCTGTAGAGCCTGTGTATGAGGAAGGCTTTAACAAGTTAAGGAGGATGATATAAGGGATAACACACCCTGAGAATGACAGGGCAGGCTCTCAAGGACCTTTCCAGACCAGTTTGGGAGGTTTTTGGTGGGGGGAGGAACAGAAAGATTGTTTTGGAGATTTTTTTACAAGCATTAAGTTGACAATGGCATGTCCTGACAACATGCAGGCTACAGAGAACCATGCCTTCCCTCGGCCAGGTGAAAGCAGCCGCTGGAAAGAAGCCTCTGGCAGGCTGCACCTGTGGCTCTTCCAGTTCTGCTGCTTTCTGTAGCCTATAGCGCTGCTCTTGATAAGTCTTGCTCATTCTTACCATTCTCACCATGTTTTCCGTTTCAGCCATCTCGCAGCTGTGGCACATAAAACTCTCCCTGTGAAAGGCAGCGCCCCTGAACTAGCACAGGTACGGCACAGCGCTGTTATGTGCCCGGAGTCCATGTGGGGTGGCCCCGAGGAATGATCCACTAGGGCTTTGCCAACTGGGGGAATAGGCACCTGCAGGCTAAGAAGCCAACAGACGTTAAGTCCCATGGGCGGCACCACGTCGGGAAGGCAGGGATTGCTGCTCCTGACTCAGCTCTACCTGATCTTGCCAAACCAGAATGCTCCATCACAACCAAACCCAAACCGCTTTCCTCCTCACTGCCTTTCCTTCAGAACATTAAAAGAGCATTTGACTTACTGGTTAATTGCTGATGGCTTCCTTTAGTGGTTAATGTGGGAAGAGAGACAATTAGGAGGTAACTGAATCTCTCTTCTTGCTGTTGCCACCTATGGATCCCAGGTTGTCCCAAGGGTCATTGGGCACCGCCTTTCTCACTAAAGCACTGAGGCTGACAACTGTTCATATGCAGATCCAAAGAGATGCAAATTATTTTCTACTCATCTCCCCAGCAACATCGACCCCTTAACTGTTCAGTGAATGATACACTAATTACATTACTTTTTTTATTATTTCCTTTTTTATACATTTCAGAAGCAGTTACCTGTCTGGTTTTGGTAGAAAAATTGCGTGAGTGTTGAGCTGTGTTGTTGGGGGAAGAAAATTCAGTGGAATTGCTTGAGATGCACTCTGTAGTTAAGCTTAGATGCCTTTGAAGAAGGTTCCATGCATTCTTAGGAAGAACTGCAAGACAGTCCAAGAAATAAGGAAAATTTCAGTTCCTTATCCTGTTAAAAAAAAATTTCTAAGTATCTTAACACCATGACAGCTTTCCAGAACTATTTTTTTTAATGTAAGGTTGACAGAGCTCTTCCCAAACAGCCAGCTGTGTAACAGCTGAGACAGTGAGAAGGAAGAGTGAAATTTTCCAAGCAGCCCATAGTTGCTTGACAGCCTCTAACCCCGGCACGGCAGAAGGAGCAGTATTTTCAGTCTGTAATGGCCCATGGTGCATGAAACATTTTCATTTTTAGCACTTGGTGATTCTTTTGAAGGCACCTGCTTGGGTCGCTGTGCTCCGAGGGTGCTAGCCTGGGCTGGACGCCCCTTTCCGGCTGCCCTTCCTTGACACGTGTCCCACTGATGACACTGCAAGGGGCTGTTAACTAGAACTAGTGTGAATTCTGCCAACACTGGTGTGTTAGTTATGTGTCTGATCCCTGTGCCCTGCGTGGGGACAGAGGATGCACAGTGCTGACGCCTGGCGGGCTGCTCCTAACCGCTGTCCTGGGAGCTTCACCCTGGTCTGTAGATGTGCTGTAAGCTGATGGCTCTTCTTGTTTTCCAGGCACGGCTCCGTCTCTTCCAAGCTGCACGCTTGGTTCTAGCCAGCGGAATGAAACTTCTGGGTATCACACCTGTGACTCAAATGTAACGAGACTGCAATTAAGGGAAAGTCACATCTCTCAGTAAAAGGATTTTTTTTCAAGAGAATATCGTGCGTCATTGCGGATGCAGACTGGAAACACGCTGCCTGCTCTTGGAGGTGTGTGTGCTCCACCACACCAACCACAGAAGCGCTCGTGGAGCACAGCCATTTGAGGGAGGCCAGGTGGGAGCAGTGTAAACTTAAGACACTGGCATTTCCCATAAAAGAGAACTGCCCTGTATTTACCTTTGTCAAGAGAAGATCCTTTCAGTCAAGGAAGTGGTATTAACTGTGCTGCCCTAAGCACTCACATTTCCCCCGCTTCTGTGGTTGCCATTGGATACTTAGGCCTAGGGGTACAACAGCTCCAGGAACTCCATACACAGTAACAAACGACTCAGCCCCTGACAAAGAATTTTTTCCCATGTTGGACTGCATCCGCCTGTCGTAACACGAGCCAAGCCCAACACTCCGCTGCCACTTCCTGTGCCTCACCCATTGCTCCTGTCACGCTGATGTGATGACCAGGGGGAATACTTGCCGCCCAGCTGGTGGGACAGGAACCGTGGTGCTTCCTCAGCGCCGTACGCTCACTCAGAGCTGGCAGGTGCTGCTTGGCAGCCCTGAGCTACCACACAGCATAGAGAGGCAGAGCATCGGGGGGCAGGTAGCACAGAGTTCCAGTTTCTGGAAGGGCTGAACTGCATAGAAACTCAGTGAGGCCTCTGGAAACATCAGGAAAAAATTTTTCATGGAAAGGGTCATTGGGCACTGGCAGATGCTGCCCAGGGGGGTGGTTGATTCACCTTCCCTGCAGGTGTTTTAAGGGTGGATGAGGTGCTGAGGGACATGGTTTAGTGATTGATAGGAATGGTTGGACTCGATGATCCGGTGGGTCCTTTCCAATCTAGTGATTATATGATTCTATGACATGAGGGAAGAGGTTGAAATTAGAGACAGTTGCCACTCAAATTCCTGCATTGCAGGACGTCTTTTTCAAGTATCACTGTTATGTGCAGAAAGTTATAGAGATAAAATGTACAGATAAAAAATGTTCTAGTCTGACAAGTATGAAAGACGACTCAGAGTAAGGCAGATGTAAGAAGACATACAAACCTTCCCCTGTACAACTGGGGTTTGAAAAAGCACAGAACAGAAGATCCTTCTACCAGCTACAGTCATATAAACAACATCTGAAAAGTGAAAGAAAATCTGCAACTTAGGAGAAATACAAGTGTTTCATTCCGACTTCTTAAACCAAAGAAGGGCTGCTTCTGATCACTTCTAGGTAAGTGATGCTTGAAGCATGGTTGCTCCTTGTGGAGTTGTGTCTGGACACATGAGACTTGATTGTGTGGAGGGGAAAAAATACTCTTAATTCATCATAATTCATTAAACTGCAATTGATGACTATTTGAAGAGAAATACTGACAAGACCTGCTTTTTTAAACATATTTTTATGAAGCCTTTGGGCATTTCTGCCCTCAAAGGTCAAGACAGTTTATCAAATACACAAAGAACCAATTTCCCTATGTTATATACATTATATACAACTGAGTGTTGAGTTCCTTCATTCTGCTTTCCTTGCAAACAAGACTCTTCATTACTGATGTGAATGAAGAAATACCTTCGATAAATGCCAGCTCCTCGCTGTAATGTAGCCTCAGCATCAGCCACTGGAAACGTCACACATTAAACAGAATTATCTTCTGCTTTTAGTGTATGTTGCTTAAACCATTCCATGACCAGCTTAAGGCTAATTTTTTAAAAAAGCAGTGGTTTTTTTCAAGGCCATTTTTTCCCTCTTGTATTTCTGTCCATTTTTATGGACAACGTCACACAGTAGCAAGTCTCTCTTTTGAGCTCTTAGTCTCTGACGGCTGGATTGTAGTCGTGTCTTGTCGAGGTAATCCATAGAGGTAAATGGAAATACAGACCAGGAGAGCACCCAGGAAGAAGGTAACAGCTGAAAGAAGACAAAAGTAGTTTATTTAAACACCTGCATGTAAGAAGAAACTTTCAGCAGACCTAGCTATGATGATATCAGAATGAGAGTATTTCTCAAAACTAAATGGGACAAGAAGTTGTTAATAATTCACTGAACCTAGAGTTATCCTCTGCTGCTGAGAACTCGAGTGTTTACAATCCCTCCACCACTTCAATTAGTTTCATCTCGTCAAGAGCATGGTGGTGGCAAGAAAAGCAAGCGTGAGGCATCTCCTGTAGTTCCAGATGCCCTCTGACAGACGGACTTTACAATACACTGAATGATAACGACACAGTGGATGGGATAAAGTAGCCTTTGTTTGCCTTTCATTAGAAGGACTATTAATGAGGCCTTCACAACAAGATCACTGGTCCAGGTTTGGTCTGTATCAAGCATCAATACAATGTTCTGCCCAAATGAGGCTTTAAGCTACCTGAACTACTACCTGTGTCTTTCCATCACTTGCTTTAAGGTGCTTTTTTTCATCCAAACACTGAAGGATTTTCTCCTCCTGCAAACTTACCCTTAAGTTTCATCTCCCTAATGCCACATCAGAAAGCTACTTTTTCCACTGTCGCACCATCCCATCTTTGGATTACAGTAGGAAAGTAAAAAAAAATACCCAAAACTAAACAGTGAAGGACTGAGCAGGAGCTACTGGGTACAGTATCAGGCATTTTGCAGGTGACACCAAGCTTAGTGGTGCAGTTGTCATTCCAGAAGGATGGGATGTCATCCAGAGGGACCTGGGCAAGCTGAAGTGGGGAAGTGGAGTTGGGTGGGACCTTGAGCAGCCTGGTCCAGGGGCAGGGTTGGAACTGGATGATCTTCAAGGTCCTTTCCAACCCAAACCATTCAGTGACTCTAAAGAGCTAAGGAATTAATTTGGCACTGCCTGTACTAAAACCAACAAGAAATGATAACTCATCAACAGCAGTCTCAGGTGAACACCTGCATCACACACTAAGCTGCATCAGAAAGTGATCCACGAATAAAGCTGTATAAACATCTAAGCTCTTTAAATCAGAAAGAACCTTTCCCTTTGAGGTTGTAGAATGTCTCTGAAATCACAGGATCACTGGACGCCTTAAATAACACAATAGGCATGATGTTAGTGCATAGGAGTCAAATATAACCTGTGCTCTAAATTCCCTCACCAACCATCCCAAGGCCTGGAAGTCTCTTGATCACCTCTAACTATTATGTTGTGGCTTCATCACCACCTATGTGGAAGAGCAGTAATGGGTAATAATAGTCCAAGGGCCACACCAAGCTAGGAGCTAGGAAGTTCCCCAGTTACATCCTTATCAGTGTCTACAACTGCCTCAAAGGAGGTTGTAGCGAGGCAGCTGTTGGTCTCTTCTCCCAAGTAACAAGGGATGGAGTGAGAAGGAACAGCCTCAAGCTGCACCAGGGGAGGTTCAGATTAGTTATTGGGAAAAACAGCCCAGCCTGGAGAGCTGCATGGTTTCATGGGAACTCTGTTGGAGTTGCCACATCCATTCTGGCAAGCAGAGAGGACAGAGCTTTCCCATCCTCCTGAGCGGCTGGTGGCCACCAACTGAACTCACCTCCAGAGCTGGTTGGGTGACAACGCCCTTTCCGCACACACCACTGCACAAACGGCCACAGAAACTGAGCCGTGTGCCCTGTTAGCTCTGCTCACTGCAGGGAGGAGACTTGCATGCACAGAAAAGTCAAAGGCAAAAAGGGCACTTACTTATCTGGAGGCCAAAGAGGATGACTGATGCCACAGTAGAAAGAACAATGGCTGCAGCTGCAGAAAAGCCTTTCATGATGTTGTCTGTGTACTTAACGACGACTGAAGTGTAGAGGCCACCTACACTGGCGAGAACTGGGAAGCAGATAACATGTTTCTGTTAGTAGAGGTGCAATAGGTTACTCTTTAAATGATGCATTTTACCCCACTGGTGCACTCCTTAATTGGGATACGTCATCCCAGTCAGTGACTTAATGCAACATTCAGCTAAACAGGATGCCTACATGGCACCTGGCAGGTCAGATCCAACTCATTTAAAGATGATCTACTCACTACTCAATCATTTAGGCTGCTGTTTCAGCACAGTTCTAAACTGAACATGTAATAGTTTCCAAGATCATGATTCTTTTTACAAAACCCCCTCAAAACACAGTAAAGAGCAGCAGGTCAGACTGAATTTTTAGATTCCTGCAATCAGTAACATCAGAGTTAAAATTAAGCAAAACAATACAGCAAGACCCTAAAACCGCACCATACTTACAGATGACAAACCAGACGTAGTAGGTATAGCCATAGAAAAACCCTTTCTCAAGAACTTGGGCTCCGTCTGACATGTACACACCAAACAACGTCACCACAATCCCCGATAAGTACATCTGAATATTCCTCACCCACAAGGAAGTATCTGAACTCTTTAGGACCTTCTCAAAATAAACTCCTACAAAAAGAAAAAAAGAAGGTGAAATGAAGCGTCATCCTAGTGTTTCAGAGCCAGACAAGGCTACTGGAATCGTCCTGTCCCACAGGACAATTCACAGCAGTTCCCAGTGCAGAAGACCCAAAACCCAAATCCTGGTAATGTGTGTCTTGCAGGACAGGATCACTTTAATAGGCAGCTAACATCAAAAATAGATTTTCTTTACAGTTGTTATAACAATGAACCTCATAGACAACTGAGCTAATCTGTTTGATTTGCCAGGCTTCTGGCAACTCCAGCAGTTACTTCTGTAAAGTTCTACACCAGCAAAAGGCATTTCACCTTGGCAACTGGTATTTTATCCCCGGGACAGTATTTACGTATTTCATTATGGTAGAACTTTTTTTTTCCCCTCCAGTGGGGTGCTTAGCAGTAAAAATTGAAGAACAGGGGTTGGCCTATGTTAACTCAGTACTGGGACTGAAAATTCCTCAGAAGCTTTGTGCTTGCAGAGTACTTGGCAGAGTGGAAACGTTCTCAACCCACAGCTTCAGGGGATTATAAGAGCAAATCAAACCCGATGACTTCTGCTAATTGAAACTACAAGATTGGTTTTGAGGAAATGGAATTAAATTTAATCTAAAGCTCTTGTTCACAGTGCGATACTGATGAGCATTAGTTTTACGCCCTGCATTACTGAAATTCCCCAAATAATTCTTCATTATTCTTCTTGGGAGGGGTAGGTCAGGCCAGCATTTGTCAAGGCCATTGCTTGCTGCCTTTTTAACCACTGCTCCCATAACAGGGCTCTGCTAATCTCTGGAATTTCCTCTGCATTTCAAAACACAGACAGCACTTTGCAGGTCTCAGATCTTTTCAGTCCCTTCTATGACTTTCTGGTGTGAGTCCTACTGACTAAGAATTTACTGCTCATTAACAGAACCCAGGATACTTCAACGACATAAAAAATGTATACAGAACTGAGAAAGACGGCACAGAGAAAAGGCCTGTGGGTTAGAAGCCCTAGGCACACACTTCTGAAATCCCTAAGGTGGCTTCAAGGAAGGTCTTGCTACTCTTTTATTCATGAAAAATGCAATTTATAATTTAGCACAGTGCAATGAATATTTATGGTGAATAAATTAGAGAACAGATTTGTATTTGGGGGGTTAAAACAATAAAAACCCCAAGGAAATATTATATTATCTCACGCGAATATGCATGTTAAAAGTCTAAACAAAACAGTACTGTTAACAACTGCAGTGCTTAGAAGAACGCCCAGTAATCTCTCTTGAGATTTGCATCCACCGAGAAGACCTAGAGAGCACAACCAGATGTAATCAAAGTACCAGAAATTTGGCTTGAGTGTGAAATGTAAATTTTATAAACTAAGAAAACAGAAACAAACCAGTGAAAATGCATTCTGAAAATGCATAAAAATCACTCCGCTAGACAAGATGAAAGAAAGAATAGGTGCATTTAGAAGAATTTGAAACAGTACTGTTTCAAATCTCAAAGGATCTGCCATTATATATTTATCCAACACTTTAATTATATAAGTGTTGCTGGGCCCATAGACGCTTAGAAATCAGCAGTTTGAAGAAAAAAATTTCTTTTCCATCTCTGAGGGACAAAACCCATAACTTTTTTTTTATTTTGCTAGATGAATATAAAACATTTAACAAAGTTCAGAAACTGAAGGTTTAATGCTAAAATAACAGCTTAATGTGGGTGGGGGAAGGAAGGAGAGGAAAGGAGTTTGAATAGGGTTTATGTTTTCAACATGTAAAGCCCCAAGGGCACAAGGAGCTCCATGGATGAAATACTGTCCTCCCAACTGCCTCAAAGCTGCAGCTGTCCATGAGGAAACGCCCAAGCTGCACTCCTTTTGCAGGAGAAGAAAACCATATTTGTCTAAATCCTCTAGGGCTGCCCGTGTCAGCCCTTTCGGTGGCTTGAATTTGCAGACCTTTAGAGGTACAGCTATGTCCCCACATTAGCAGAGAAAGCTAGAGAGCTTTAAGAGACTCTGAAGGCTTCACTGCAAACGCTGCATTCTCTGTCTCATGGCTTGGGAACATCTACTGAAATGCGTAAATCTGTAACCTTCCAGGAAAAGCTGACGGAGCTCTACACAGTCTTATTTCTGCTTCAAAGTGCCCATTTCACTGAAAAGACAACAAAAGAATGACATCCTCCTCCTACTCCCCTCTGCCAGCAAGAATGTTTTCCAAGAGTAACAAGCGCAGCATAAGATTATTACTGCAGGACTGTATGATACTAGAGGTGGGTGATAGTACCTTGTTTTCATAGAGGGAGGGGGAAGAACCCAGTTTACAGACAAGAAAACAAGCCCTCGTGAGACAAATTTTAAACATAAGTAGTTATGTACATCTGCTTTTTCCTTATCAACAGCTACCTTGTCCTCCAGTTCTGGGCTCTTTCTCAGAAGCCAAAGAAAAACTACTCTCAGAAAATGCTGTTTGTAAAAACAAATAAACCAAACAGCACCACCACTACCAAACAAAAAAGAAAACACAACCCACAGACAAAACCCTTCATGGAGTTTATCTAGGCTTCCTGCTACTTATCATACTGTCTGCCTTAGTTATGCTCCCACTGCATCTCAGTCAGTTTTTCCAGCTATGGGACTAGGGCAGCATGTTTTCTGGGGATAACAGCAAGAATTGATTGAGGAGGTCACTTCCCCTTATAATAAAAAATGCAAGTATTTCACGTGATCACCATAAGGGAGCCATTCACTGTAAAGCCAAAATTGATGTACGTTAATTAGCTGCACAGAGCGAGTCATTATAGACACTCCCCAAAGTATTATTCTAAGCATTTGAAAGATGCTTCCATTTACAAAGCAGCCTTCTAAGCTGCAGCACATAAACCCAATAGTCTGTGCTCCTAATCATTTCCTTGACAACTTAAGTAATCATGTCGTGAATTTGTCATAATTAGTACAAGTAGAAGGTAATTACAGGCAGAGGGGAGGAAGTCCTTTTTAATCTTACGATCAGTTAAGACAATTAACTAATGTAGAATGTTCTGTTTTAAACGTTATGAGTTCTCCCGTCCCTTTGATGTGACCCGTGTACAGCAACGCTGCTATACCTGCAAATCCTGAACACAATACAGCAACAGCAATCGCTCCAAACCCCAGCCACGGGTTCTGCTCCACCTGCAACATCAACCGTTATTTTAAAAAGGTTGCAACAAATTGTAAATTGTAATTTACAATAATCAATTCCAGAGCCGCTTAATAAATACAGCATAATTATTAGCATTCTGTTGCATATAAAAGGTACTTGCTGAAATCCTGCAGTGCTCACAGCCGCCCCCGCTTGCCTGTGGCCAGTCCTCCCAGCTGCCTTTCCCACTAATGCCTCTAGCCAGCAACTACGGCCTGAGAAACAGAAGACACTTGTTTCTTTCTCAGATGGGATTAGGTCAGTGTCTCTGAAGGGTGTGTTTAAATGACATACCCATACCCACGAGGCATCGGAGTTTCAACTCCTAATTCCATCAAGTACTTCAATTCCAAGTTCTCTGCTCCAACTATTACAATACCAGGACCAGCTGCTGGAAACACTGTATTACTCAGATACGTCTAGGAGTGTGCGTTAGGCTGATAATGATGACTGTGGTAATTCATACTAATTGCAGCAATTAGGTGCCTTGCCAACAAGTGAAAGTGAAGCGAGCCTGCCTAAACTGGCACACATAAATGTGAAAGTGAGTGATCAAACTGGCGTTTATGTTGTAGATGAAGTGACTGGAAATGGGGAACAGATGCTGCTGTGTGGAATTTAAGACCTTACCTTCATTCCAGCTCCTGTGAAGTGAAATACAAAGTATAAGGTGGTTTATTCTTCCTCGCGAAGTGGCAAACCGTAAGCTCTCACCTGTACTTTTGTAGTTTGAGCAGGCTTCCACTGAACAAGGGTAACACCACCACACAGCATGAAGACAGAGAACCACTGCAACTTACTGAGGGTGCGGTTTAGCATTAGAACCGTACACAAAGCTGTACAAGGGATCTTCAGCTGGTACGTCACCTAAAGAACACAGGAATATAGCACAGAGGATGTGGTTTTATAAACTCCTCCAAAAAGAACAAAAAAAAAAAATAGACAATGCAGCCACAGAGGGACAAAATTTTGTATTCGTTGATTCCCTGCATTGATGTCCCATAGTCAGTTACTACACTGAATGTGAAGTGACTCCAGCAGTGAGAGGGTTCGCTCAGAAAAAACAGAGCTCTACTACAGAGCATTTGCTCTCAATAAAAGCCAAGCAATGCTTTGCTGTAACACTAAGGCTGAAGAAAGAACTGTGCGTGAGGCAAGCAGACACCTAACACACAGGCCTCCTGACAGCAGAGGGAAGTGTATTTGCAGATCAGTTATTGACAAAACCATTTATTACCTGGTAGACTGCTGCATCCAAGTTGCTAAGAGCCACAAATGCCATATTGTTTTGGAGTGCATACACCAAAGACGGAACGCTTAATTTTAGCAATTCTATAGGACTTCCAAATACATTTTCTTTTAAAGATGTTATTAACCTTGCCACACTTCCAGTTTCTCTGCAAAATAAAATATTAATACAACTGAGGGCTCTCTGAAAGTGAAATCTGAAAATAGAAATCAAATCAAAGAATCATTTGGGCAGGCTGAAAATTTGTTCTTAACAGTCAGTTTTGCCTTCTGTACATTAAAGATGAACTAACTGGGGAAAAAAACAATAAGGTTATCAAGAACTCAGAACCCCTGAAGATGAAGAAAACATTCTGGAAGCAGGAGGTTAGATGCATTAATGTGTAATAAATTAAATACCACCACTAACCATAAACACCGTAACCAGTGGAATAAGTCACTAAGTACACAGGCTGTGGGACAGAAGGCTGTCGTCATGTGTGTGTGATCCTTATTTTATTGCTCTTAATATTTGCCTGTGATGTCAAATGCCTGTGATTTTCTGGATCCCCTTTAAGCTGAGCCCCAAAGTACATCAAGAAAATGACTGTATCCTTTCACACTACTGAGCTGGAAAGACCTCTAATTCCTCGGCCAGCCCTGAGCTCCTCTTCTTGCTTGTGCTGCGGGAGACGCTGAACCGGCACCAGGTCTGGCAGGACACGTGGCAGCTCCCCATAGCCTTGCATCTTCACACGTCCCCTTCATGTGATTACAGTGAGCACAAGAGGCGGTGGGGAAGAACATGTTGCTTCTTGCTGCTGTCTCCTTTTGTGGCTTGCTCCTCAGCTTATTAAAGCTGATCTCTGCATTGCTAGCTCTCCCTTGTAACTCATACAGTAACTGACATTTATTACTTACTTACCTCTGCTACTGAAGTCCTCCAGTTCCCTTCCCAGCTCTCCTCAAATCCCATGTTCTCCCTTTCCATACTCTTGCTTGGCCTCTTACAAATACCAACACCCAAAACCACTCCTGTCTCCTCCCACAGGCCTCTATTTGCATCTGGTGTTGCTCTTCTGTTTAACAGTCCTTTTGCTTCCCTTACACACATCTATGAACAAATGGCTCACATCCTCCTCAGTGCCCCAGAAGCCCAGTTCCCTACACTTCACCTAGGCCCCAGATGATTTCTTTTTCACAAATGCACATAACCTACCCATTAACTTTTCTTACTATGCAAAATCTTAGATTGCTAAATCTCTCTATGCCCCCATCTCCTTCACCAGGCACCTTGTTCCTGCGCATTCTCTGTTCCTGACCAAACCCTGATTCTGTGTTCCAGGTTCTTGGACTTTTCCTCTTCTAATATTCATGGGCTTTACTTCTCATAATCCTTCTAGCTAAGTTTCTCTCTTCCCTTGCCTTCCTCCCTGCTTGGCACCAGGATATATAGCTCCTTTTCACCTTTTCTGCAGTGAGAGCAGTCTCTGGACAGGCAGCTGCATGGGATTCTTGTCTTTTTCCCATAACAAAGAACAAGAAAACAGAATTGGGGCATTACAGCTACCAAACAGAAGTGAGCATGGTTTCCCAAACTCTTGTAGTGCAAGTGAGGTCACATGCGAAGCTCTTCCCTAACTTAAGGACACACTTAGCTTGGGACAGACTTGGTGACACCAAGGGCGTCACACAGGCGTCTTCTGCAAGACATGTCTGGCCACAAGGACCAACCACTGACTTGAAGCCAAGTAGCACTTAAAGCCTGCAGTACAGGGAGAAGAATTTCTGGCACAGCTCACTGTGGTTAATTGCACCAGATACTGAACTGCATAAAATGTAATGACTCATTGACATTATAGGCAAAATTGCTGGTTTACTTATTCCTCAATGTATTTATTATATTGCTCAGCACTGGGAGAGACGAGGTACAAGAAAACCTAGAGCTCCTGGCAATGCCCACGTACAGCTAGATGAAAGTGCTTCTATCTCAAACGTCTTAATTGAAAATAAAATACAATTAGCACAGATGCAGTTCTACTCAGTGAGAACAAGAAGTCAAAAAATCCCACACAGTAATGGCTTCTCCTATTTATCGTAACTAAGGTGGGCTGTTGAACAAGAAAATGCTCACTTTAATTAAACAACAACAATAATAATGAATAAAATATTATCAACAAGAGAATAATAGAGTATATACAAATATACAAAATTGCACCCCCATGCCCTGATGACTGTACGTCACCACAAATGCTGTAGAGCAGACATGGTGAGTGGCAGGAGAGAGCGGAACACAGGAACAGGATTCAGGAACGCATAGATCTGGGATCAGGGGCAAACAGACAGACAAGGTCCCTGCTGGACACTGGCCATTGGAGGAGAGAGCAAGACCCTTGTGATCTCTCAGTTTTATACTGAGTGTGACATATATGGCATGGAATACTGTTGGTCAGTTTGGGGTCACCTGTCCAGTCTGCCCATCCCTGCAGGTGCAATCCTTTTTCAACTTTGACTTATGGCATCCACCAGCTCAAGGATGGCCTTGGTTTCTATAGGAATAAGGAGGTATAAGAACTGGCCTTTCTCAATACCGGTGCCGCATGTTACCACTTCTAGAGATAAACACTGTCTGAAAAACATACAGTTAATTTTCAGAAGATGAAGTTACTTAGACGAGGGTTAGCTGAAGTTAGAAAACTGATTCTATTTTAGCCAAAAGCATAATGAAATGATATTTAAACTATACCTGCTTCTGTTCCAGACCATGCTCAGTGACTTAGCTGGTCACACATTTAATGTCAAGTCACAGCAGCAATAGTTGTTTCTGTATACTTTGACTTCTAGCATGGAATTTTCAGCAATGAAGAATAAGAGACATCCAGTTAGCACCATTTTCACTTTAGTGTTTGAGAACAAGAAGCTGACCTATCGAATAGTTCATCCTTGCACTGGGTGTGCTTTCCGAAGCATGCACTTATCAAGAATCTCTAACTGTAAGTTGAATTTAGCACAAAGATCACGTGGAGACAGATTTAAATCTAAACATAAATGAATTTAGAACAAGCCTCTGTGTGCAGCTGATAATGCAACATACGGTGCCCGAAGATGTACACTGCAAAACCAAATAAGGAAATAAAAAATTATCTAGCTTGAATTCAGTGTTCTTGATGTCAATCTAGATTCAACTTATAAAACACATTCTGTTTTCTTCCTAGGTCTGAATAGGCGTGAGATACTAATGACAACCAGTTCTGCAACAGAAAGATGCACTTGTTAGAAAAGTTTAACTTAAACTAGTTTGCATATTGGCTCTGCTTTTCCTTACCCATTGCTAAGTAATTCTGTATCATCTGAGAATGTAGACAATGTAATTAACAGATGGCGAACTGGATTTTAAATAAATATAACAAGTTGAGAGTACAGCTGTGTAAACAATGAACACAGTTTAAACAATCATAAACTTCTCTTTTGAAAGATAATCTTTTGGCATTCATCCATTCGACGTGCCTTCCAGGAGAAACCTTAAAAGTAAACACAGCAGAGGCAATAGTGTAAAGATATGTAAGAAAAATTCTGCAGCCAGAGCAACGCGAGAGTCGTATTCCAGTATCCTGCGTACCTGCAGTCACCAGTGCTGGCTCTTTCAAAAGGGAAAAGGTACCTACGCAGAGGTAACCTGCAGTACTGAAAAACAGATTGTGTTCTATCATCTTCTAAGCGGTTATTAAACTACAAAGGGATCTTGCCTTGAGTGAGCCAAACCAGTTAGGACTTAAAACTGAAGGAAGCTGCAAAGGAGACACTGAAGGAAACTGTGCTAGAATTTATGCTTCAAACACCTTGGTGAATCAGATTCATCCTATTTTAACTTGCAAATAAAGCTCAGGTGTCAATAAATGAGAAAGAATCATAGGAAATGACAACCTCAAAATACAGCAACCACCTTTAAACCAGTTAAAGGGTATCTGGGGAAAAGATGAAAGTAGCACTCTGACAGCATTGGCTCGAGGCTCGGCTGCGTTCGAAGAAATGAGCAGAATGTTATGAACCCTGTGGGAAGGAACCTAGATCAAGCCAAAAAGCACCTTTGCTCCTGTTCACATTACATGTTCACATCCTGAATGCTGCATACAGCTCCCAGTCTTTTTTTAAAAGGGATGTAACAACTCTAGAAACACTGAGATGGGTACTAGGAAAATCAGGGAAAATTAAGACTGGGACTTCCAGCTTAGAAAATAAAAGAGTGATGAAAACACAATATAGTTGTAAAGATATATGAAAATAAAAATGAAGGGGGGAAGATTATTCATGGTGTCTGTCAACACAAGAAGACAGAATCTAGTGGCACTGCTAGATAAAGTGTTTACTAAAAAGTGGTTTTTCATATGCCATGTAATTATATTGCAGAAGTCATTTCACACATATGTAGGGACTAAGAGTACAAAAAGAAACTGGACAATCTCACAGAAGACAGGACTGTCAGGCACTCCAGCCGCACTGTGCACACAGCACCCAGGCTGAGAAATCCATAAGCCTCTGCCAGCAGCAAAGGAAAGTTCAGCCCGTGCTTGCCCTGTTGCCTGTCCCTCTGTTCTAAGCATCCTTCGCTGACTACTGTCCAAGGGATGACGATGGGCTACATGGATTTTTGGCTGTTCTAAAAACATAATAGACTTCTAAGTTAAAAGTAATAACCTTTTAAATTATAACCACAAGGGACCACTCATATATTTAATGAACACAATACTACTGACCCTTAACGAAGGTCACACTGCTTACCCTGCTGAACTAGACCCCTCTGCTGGATCACAAACAGCCTGGGGCCCAGGCACACTAAAGCAGATTTGAGAAATTATACACACAGGTGAGGCCACCCACAGGTCCTTCACTCTCAAGAAACGTGGGCTGATGCTGACTCCAGACAGCACTTGCTCATCAGGATCCACACTAGCCACAACACTGTGAGAACCACAGCGCAGTTGCTCACCGGCAGAGACGCTGCTGCCAATACTTTGTGCTGTCAGAGCGAGAAGCCCAGGGGTGTATAAAAGGAAAAATAGAAACCTGCCACAGGTCACATCTGCCTTTTCTAACACATTATGTTTAGTGAAAGCTTAAAACAACAGTCAGTTTGCCACAGCTGCCTTAGCGAATTCAAATACTGCTTCATTTCTAAAGCAAGTAAAATGCTCTTCTGATATCAAGTAGAAAAGATCTGGGAATGTGAAGTACACCTCTAGCACAACACAACCAGCCTTCTGATGCATCNAGATCTGGGAATGTGAAGTACACCATGTGACCTTGTGATCCTGTAGCACAAAACAACCAGCCTTCTGATGTACTGAAAGCCAGAAAAAGATAGGCAGAGACCCTAAAAGAACTAATTCTACCACAACAGCAAGAACTGGGCTTTGGAGAAGTCAAGAATATAAAATTTCTTCCAAGAATGTAGCACAGGGAAGCTGGAACACAGCAGACTGATGGCCTCCCTACTTCAAATGTTCACACAGGGACTAAAGTTCTAGTTCTTAGCAGTAGTCTGGGATTACAGAAACTCTAATATTTTCTGACCATAGCCTTTCCACTTTGATTCCCCAGGTTAATAGAGACAGTGAAGTGTCTATCTGTAACATTGTTTGAGAAAATTTATGAGTAGGAACGTTATTTTATACAATCTCGCAGCCCATCCGGCTATCATCTGAACCAGTATTTTAAAGACCCAAACCATCACAGGTAATATATGGTGACATTCTGAACCTATGCCAAAGCATACACCAACAGAAAATATGCAGAAAGGACACACCTGAACACTGCGGTGTTTACAAAGCAGTTTCGACTGAGGAGGACTCACAGCTCTAACCCGCTCTGAAATCACTCTTCCATAGTGTCCTCAAACGTATCTGCACTTCAGCATCTGAGTATCTGAGGTTAGAAGCTGGGATTTGTTTCCAAAATACTGATTAGCGTTCCCATACTTACTTAGCCAAGATGCCCACACTCAAGAACAACTTGATAACTTCAGTGATGCACACGGCAGTCGTTGAGAAGTACAGCTCCGTCTCCACCGTCCTTGTGTACCTCAACGCGACTGTGTACGTGGCAGCAACCAGGGTCATCACGGTGAGGCAGTACAGCTTGAACAGTAAGCTGACATTTTCTGAAAAAAAAAAAAACCCAAAC
>WAAB01004186.1:45554-251254 GCA_013389865.1 Piaya cayana | reverse complement strand
AGTACAGCTTGAACAGTAAGCTGACATTTTCTAAAAAAAAAAAAAACCCAAACCAACATAAACCAACCCAAACCCCAAAAACATTAAGAAAAAACATGAAGATGATGACAGAGCGTGCCATTCATTTTAATTTAAGAACTGAGACAGGGTATTCTCCAGCAGGAGGGCTGCACTAAAC
Organism: Piaya cayana; assembly: GCA_013389865.1. Taxonomy (NCBI): domain Eukaryota; kingdom Metazoa; phylum Chordata; class Aves; order Cuculiformes; family Coccyzidae; genus Piaya; species Piaya cayana. The sequence continues at coordinate 251,076 of WAAB01004186.1, read as the reverse complement.
ACTACAGTGGCAGCATCTAACAATTACAATGCTGTGAAATGCTTGCTATTAAAAGTCTAAGCTAAATTTTAAAGTTGCTTCTCAAAGAAGATGGCACATAAACACCATGTGTCTGAAAATAAGACGTCCTTCTGCCCTCACCCTCTGATCTAGAAAAACTAATCACAGCCTAATATCTAATAGTAATCAAAAAGTCTGGGCTCTCCTGCTCTTTAGCTGACAGCAAGCGCTCGCTCTGCAACAGCAGCTGAGCCTCCACACAGTGCACTGAAGCCTGACACACAGAGAAGGAGACTAGCAAAAGCAAAGAGAGGGAAGGTTCAGTATCAGCAAAGAGAGGGAAGGTTCAGTATCAGCAAAGAATGGTCTTGATCCAGCAAACTTTAATAAACAGGGCAGCATTTCCTTCAGCTTTATCTTCTGCTTAAGTTAGTAAAAGAAGAGTTTTGCTCGGATTGATGATAGGATTCACACAAAGGGCTCTCATTCAAATGCAAATGCTAAGGCTATGACTGTTTGAGTACATTAAACCACACGAGGACTACGGATTATGATCTGTGTCACCCCCTCCATCTTCCCCACTGCCATACTCCTACAACAGCAGCAATTCCTGTAAGTCTCACCTTGGTCCAACTACTATCCTGCCTAATTCTGGAGTAAGCCTGTTCCAGGACTACTGAGGAAATGCAAGTTCCCAAACAGATTCCCCCTCCAAGGCCCAAGAGCTTCATTGTGTGGACATGGTCAGTCCATGCCTGTTCACTCCCGTGCCCAGCAAAGAGGACGGAGAACTCCAAACAGGACTCCTCTACATGAAGTCATGACCTACAACATGAGACATCAGCAAACATGTGGTGTCTACAAAACCACTTCTCAAATTGGTAAATTTTTCTTTGTTACGAATGGCCTCAGATGGGCGGATGCTAGTCACTCAGCAGCATCTTTCGGAGCATTACCTGTCATGTTCTGAATATCCTAAAGAAAAGCACTTTAATTGGTATGAGTTTATGTTCCTCTGCTGATTAAGGAATGAGCTAACAGATAAGCCCGAGCAGATTTGTAATAACTTTGTTCACTTAATATGGGAATGAATTACTGAATCCAGTGCAAACCATGTTTTGGTTCATTTTTCTTTCAAGCCAGTGATGTCTTCTATTGCATAACATTTCTGTAAGGTACAGTTAATACCTCCTGCTGCAGCAATCATTTAAATTAGCTTCTTCCTCACAGATAAAAATCTTAACCCACGTCAGCAACCACTTTTAAAAGGCAGAGCCAATTAGTTTTTGGACTAACAATGCTTAAAAGAGACTTACAAGCTGTAATCCATTTTTAAATTAAGTGTGGACTGCAGGGAGAGCGGGGAGGGCAGTGGGAATCCAAGGGGTCAACCAATAAAATAACCCACTCCAGTTTTACAAAACTGCATTTTGCAACATTGTTTCTGTCAGCGCTAAAGTACCATTAACAATGCAGTTTTGCACATTAAGATTTTAAGTCCACCTGCTACCAAACTCAAACCAACCTTAACAGTTGCCTACATTAACAACGCTTGGAAAAATAACCAACAAAAAACCCAACAAATACATGCCCTGGTTTGGCAAGAGCTTGCAAACTTGGGTAAACCAAATGCAGCAGGACATGATAAAGAATCTGGTAACTGTAGTGTGATGATAAAACCTATCTGGCGCTTAGTTTTCACCCAGGATATTTCTCCAGTATGGCTTGCATGTCTGCACTGGTATCTGTGCAGCTCTGGGGCAGAAGGAAAGCATGGCTGAGGCGCCCACTGCTCCTGCGGATAAGCCTGAGCTTCTATCAGCTTAAAAAAAAAAGAAATAGTGAGCTGAAAGAAGCTGTTGTTTCTCCCCCAAAGTTTCTCTCACTGCCTTCAGTAAATCCTGCTCAAATGAAAGGATTTTCAGTGCAAGGGGCCTCCAGCCAAAGCCCTTGGGACACTTGCCTTGCCCCACTGGGCTCTGCCACGCAGCACCCAGGGCCCAGCTGGCACTCCCAGCAGAGGCAGCTTAACAGGGGCAGCGGGCACCTCGCAGCCAGCCGTACACACACCGCTGCCACCTCCTGCTCCTTCTAGGGATCCCTTCCTTGCCCTCACTGCCACCTCCTGCTCCTTCTGGGGATCCCCTGCCTTGCCCCCAACAAGCCATCTCCTGCTCCCAGCCCTGCTTCTCCTCCAAGGATCTCCCTCCTCGGTCCCTCCAAGCCAGGGGCAGCGGGCACCTCGGACCAGCCCTGCACACGGTGCTGGCATCTCCTGCTACTCCTCCAAGGATCCCCCTCCTCATTCCCAACCGAACCCGCTGCCAGGGAGGCTTGGGCAGGGTCCCCGGGTGCAAAGCTGTGAGGGGGGCGGGAGTCACCCCGCTTAAGGATTTAAACCCACCCTGGCTCACACGCTGCTGGCATCTCCTGCTCCCAGCCCAGCTCCTTCTGGGGATCCCCCTCCTTGGTCCCAACAAGCCTGCTGCCATCTCAGAGAAGCATAGAATCACCAGGTTGGAAAAGACCCACCGGATCATCGAGTCCAACCATTCCTATCAAACACTAAACCATGTCCCTCAGCACCTCATCCACCCGCCCCTTACCCCTCCAGAGAAGGTGACTCAACGACCTCCCTGGGCAACCTCTGCCGGTGCCCAATGACCCTTTCCGTGAAATATTTTTTTCTCATGTCCAGCCTGAACCTCCCCTGGCGGAGCTTCAGCTTCTGCTGCTTCTCCTTCTGGGGATCCCCTTCCTCGGTCCCACCAAGCCCGCTGCCACCCCCCCACTCCCGCCGGGGATCCCCCTCCTTCCTCGCACCCAGCCCTAGAGACACCCCCCCCCCCTTTCTCGCAGTGGTGCCTCCCGGCGCCGCAGCCCCCGCCGGGGCGGGCAGTTCCACTCCTCCCGGGACGCAGGGGGCACCGAGAGCCCCCTCCCCCCTCTGCCTCGCAGTGGCGGCGGCCGGTCCCATTCTCCCCGGGACTGGGGGGAGCGGGAGGCGCCCGCGCGGGTCTCGGCGTTGAGGGGGAATGGGGGCCGAAGGCTTCGTCTCGCAGGAGGGAGGCGGGCTGACCCCGCTCTCCGGCCGGAGCCGCGGCGCCGGCTCCAGCGAACCCGCCCGCCGCCCTCACCTTTCGGCGGCGACATCGTGCCCGCAGAAGGCGCCGAAAGCGCCGGGCCGGGGCCGCCCGCCGAGCCCCGCCGCTCCTCCCATCGCACCATAGAGCACCGAACGCCCGCCTAGAGCGCCCCCTCCGCGGCACCATAGAGACCGGCCCGCCCCGCGGCACCACGGGCTGGGGTGATCCGGTGCCGGCTGTGCTGCTGAGTATGTCTAGTCCAACTCGGCTCCTCTCCAGCTTGTACCTATCGCCCCTCGTCCCATCACCACAAGCCTTTGTGAACAGCCCCTCCCCAGCTTGCCTGTAGCCCCTTCATGTACTGGAAGGTCGCTGTAAGATCTTGGAGTCTTCTCTTCTCCAGGCTGAACAACTCCAACTTTCTCAGCCTGTCCTGGTACGGAAGGTGTTCCAGCCCTCTGATCATCCTTGTAGCCTCCTCTGGACCCGTTCCAACGGCTCCATATCCTTCTGTTGAGGATTCCAGAACTGGACCCGATACACCAGATGGGGTCCTACAACAGAGGAACAGAGGGGCAGAATCCCCTCCCTGGCCCTGCTGTCTACGGTGCTTTCAATGCAGCCCAGGACACGGTTGGCTCTCCGGGTACATTGCTGGCTCCTGTTGAGCTTCTCAACAATGAATCCTCCGCAGAGCAGTTTTCAGTCCAGTTACAAATGGAGGCCAATTACAAGTGGTGTCCGGGGGGCTCAGTGCTGGGTCCAGCCCCGTTCAATGTCTTTATAAATGACCTGGATGAAGGCATTGAGTGCACCCTTAGCAAGCTTGAGGATGACACTAAGCTGAGTGGAAGTGTGGATCTGCTGGAGGGTAGGGAGGCTTTGCAAAGGGATCTGAACAGGCTGGACATGAGGAAAAAATATTTCATCGAAAGGGTCACTGGGCACTGGCAGAGGCTGCCCAGGGAGGTCGTTGAGTCACCTTCCCTGGAGGTGTTAAGGGATAGGTGGATGAGGTGCTGAGGGGCATGACTTAGTGATTGATAGGAATGGTTGGACTCAATGACCTGGAGGGTCTTTTCCAACCTGGTGATTCTATAATTCTATGATTCAATCATGTCATCCCCATCCTGTACTGAAATCGGGGATTGTCCCAGCACAGGCGTAGGACAGACCTCGCACTTGGCGTTTTTATGAGCAAGAGCACAAGGGTAGGACTTCAGAAATGCAGGTCAGGCCCTGCGCTGGGCAGTTCCCATGGCATCCTGGCCATAAGCCACGAGGTGATTTTAATAACCGTATTGATGCATGCAAGTTGTTGAATAATTAAGGCATTCAAGTCAAATAGGCTGCAATGTGCACATGTCCTGCTGTCCATGTACCTGCCTTGTGCTCCCCAAACAGCAAAATCTAAAAGGGAAAATGCCTTCTAAACTGGTTGTAAACGCAAAAGATGCCAGCGTGCTACAATGAGCAACCCTTTGGATGACCTTAATGCCTCAAAATTGCAGGCATTGCACTTTGTTACCAAGTTGCTGGCCATGAGGCTGCCTGTGTATCTCATGGTGTTGCCATCACGAATGAGTTCACCAGCAGAACAGAAGAACCAGAATCGGAGAAAATAAAAATACTGCTTTGTGTGTTCACCGTGAGAACTTTAACATAGAAGCTTTAAAGCAAATCATGATAAAAATACATGGAGATGACAGCAACAAAAACTATTTCATTAAGCAGCAGCAGGGTGTTTTCTCTGAATGAAAAAATTCTAGCTGGTAACAGTGTTCATGTTTTCATTCATAAAGCTAAAAATCGGTGCTGGCTCGTCATTGAAAAGCACAGAGTGGCAGCACATCTGACTGCTACTGAAAATCACCCAGCAGCTCACATCTTCAAGCTTTATTATCACAAGTTTGTGCAACTGTGACCCAGGAAACCTTGATGCCCCACAGTGCAGCTGACCAGAGAAAGACTTGAGAACCTCAGCACACCCTGTATGCACTCACAGTTGCACACCTTGACATTCTGCAGATAGTTACATGGAGTTCTTTTTTATTTTGAAAAGCCTCTCTGTTATAAAGTACTCCATTTGAAACATTTGAAACAATGTTTCATTTGAAACAATGTTTCACCTTAAAGCTCAAATTATTCAGGTTTTCACAAACAGAAAAAGGAGCCACACTTGTGTCTATCAGACCTGGCACATATTTCACTGCCACAATGATATAAAGCTAAAATCCTTTTCCTGTTGTGCTTTAGTTTTTCTACCACAAGTGAAATGGAGCTTTTAAAAACGTGCCCTGAAGTCAACTTCCTATGGTTTCCAGGGTGCTCACCAGCACACTGCTTAGCCAGTGAGTACAGAAATTACTGGACACCTAAAAGGATGCCAGAGCCATCCAAGCTGGATTCCCTCCTCTCAGCGCCTGCCTTGGCCTGTGCTCATAATGCTTGTTACCCTGCGGAGACACTTGGAGTAACGACAGCCCAGATGGACAGGCCCAAGGGCCTAGACTGATGCCGTTTTGCTGCTTTTACGTTCTTGATGATTCTGTGACATTCAAGTGGTCTCTTGGAATCAGTTTTGCTTCACAGCAATGGGAATTATACCCCCATAGCAGCTGCAACATTGGCCCTGAATCTCATAGAAGCTACGTCTCACATCCCAAAGACATGGCTCTTAAGGACAGTGTTTCAGCAAGCCATCACTGTAATAAAAGCTGAAGAAAATCCCAGAACGCAAATGAAATATTTAAATGTTAGTTTAAGTTAAAGTTTTTGGGAACATCTTGATTCTAAATTGCTGTTTAAAATTCGGGTGTTGTAGGCTTATCATTTCTACTACTGAATGCCAGTCAGCAGCCCCAATGCAAAAGGTACATGAAATAAATCAACTTCTACTGGAATAAGCAGACACAGTAAAATCTTTTGTATTTTAATTCAGATATATGCAGGTATGTTTTTATATTCATTCAATATCTATGTTTAGGTTTCTCATTTTCACTTAGGTTTCATCTACCGCTCTTGTTAAGTCTACTTTGACCATATGAGTAGTAGGAGACGGTCCTCCTCGAAGACCTTTCAAGAATACCTGTGGCCTGGGTACATTGCTTGAGTTGTCACGCTTAGTCTGGGTGCCGACATCTTTTGGCAAGTACACTTGGGTGGAGCTCTGTCTTCTCATATGGCTGAGGTCAGTCTGCATGCTCTGAGTTGATTTGCGGCGCAAATTGGCCTAAAAACAAAAATCATCAGATTAGCAAAATTTTGCTTGAACGTTTTAGCATGTTTAGAACATTTTTTTTTGTCTATTTTATATTTATTGGTTTCACAGACCTGGTACACGTCCCTCCTCACCCTGCTGTCCATACTTGGTTGCTACTGTGATTTGGTAACTCCTGAGTTAACAGGATGTGTGAACAGCACTGTACATAGCCCACAAAATTTTAAGTCAGCCAATTACTGCTTTCATGTTTTCCTTTGGTCACTGTGCTTCAAATTTTGTTAAATATTGGAGCCTTTGTTTTGTTAGAGTAAAATGTTTTCATATTAAGCTCTTCCAGTTAATTTCCATCAGTCTGAAAACACATGAAATGGGATGGCAGGCAGATCTCTTTGGGCATCTGAAACCTAAAGCAAGCTTGAGAATCCCAAATAGTGTGGGTAACCAAACTATAGGACCAAGAGTTTGTCTGGTTTCAAACCAAATGTGATGAGGTTTAGGTGCTGGTGTCACAAAGTACCAGAGAAAAGGGAAGAAATGCCTTCTTTCAGTACATTGCTTATTAACTGCTTGGCAAGGGGCAAAAGGTAAGGTAATTTATGATTAAAGCTCTGTTTAATCTCAGAAACTGCTGCAGATACAGCAACAAAACTACATCCCCAAAAAGTGTTAATTTTACTAAGTCAGCACTAGAAACAACAACATTTTCCTGTTCCACTGAGCCTTCTTTGTTAGTAATGATGTACAACACCATATGACATAATTTTGTTATCAAAATACACAAAATCCAGTCCCATGTGGATCCAGATCCCTACATGTTGAGACAGTTCCTGGTGTCCAGTCCATTCAGTGGAGACTGGAGTCAGTGGAAGCTGGAGAGTGATGAATTTGGGCAGATGCAATGTTTATATCAGGGTGAGACAAAATACTCTCCCAACTCCACTAGCTAGAGCTCCCAAGTGGAATAGCAGTTGGAGGACCTCTACGTAGACACATTTTGATACCTTAATCTACAATGGAATCTTATGCACAGTGTCATCATGCAAAATGCAGAAAAGAACAATAAGGAATTTACAGAAGAAATGGCATGGAAAGAAGGAAAATATTTCAGTCTTTTTTTTTTTCCACAAGGATTTTGCTGACAATTAAAGCCCGGGTGGGCATGAGGTACTTGTGTCTCTTAAGGTTATCCCTCTTGACAACTGAATGAGTGTTATTGCAAGGAATGACGTTTGCACAGAGAAGCAAATGTGAGCTGAAAATTTTACTTCCAGCATCAAACAGGTGTCCTAACAAAGTCATATTTTAACACTTCATATCGCTACAACTTTTCTGTATGAACAACCTTAAAAAAAAACTCCAAGGCATCTGAATTAATCTTCTAATGAAATCTAATATGCCCGATGCCCCCCTCAAAGTATCAGTTTGATATAAAGTCTCCTTGGAACCTTCTCTTCTCCACGCTGAACAACATCAGCTCTCTCAGCCTATCTTTGTATGGGAGGTGCTCCAGCCTCCCATATGGACAGTTGAGGCTAAAGCATCCTTAGTACTTTAAGTATTTTCTCTTAGTGTTTCAAACTAATGAGCTACAAATTTCTTTCTGAATGGTCTTATGCTCAGCTGCTGGAGAACATCCACCTTTGCCCACATCTTACATTTACTTATGTACTTTTGTTCATTACAGAAGCAGAAACCCAATTGGCCTCTCAAGTAACAATTGTTACTTAGAATCCTTTATAAGCCAGTTAACGCTTGCAAGGTTTCTCAGTCAGTTTAAAAAGCAAATTGGCTTAAGCAAACATGAAGAATCTGGATGAAATTAAAAGTATTTCATTATGAAAAAGATAAAGGCCTTATACTTCATTACCTTTCAAGGACAGTACGTTAGCTCAGAGAAAGTTTCTGCAGGGCGAGTGCAGAGAAATAACTTTCAAATTCAATGCTAAACAACAAACTCTTATTACTTAAAGAAAGCAAATAAAAATTTGGAGTGAATGGACATGGCAGTGGAAGTGCTGCTCAAAAAGACTGGAGAAAAGTATGGGAAAAGTGTGAGAATAACGAAGTCTAGAAATATGAAAATACCTGGAAAAATATTTAGAAGTGTGCATCTTTGAATATGGATTGTAAGGAATTAAAGTTTACAGTAATTTATCCTAATCTTCATTATCCAATAACAAAAATGTGGCAATAACAATACAAACCAATTCTATAGCTCTTTTTCTCATTGTCCATTCATTCCATTCATAGGACTTCACAACAGTTGGAGGCAAGATATGAGTATCAGTCTGAGTAGTGCTATCTCCTGCAGTGGGTTTCATCAAATATCCGTCTTCGCTTGTGGCCTGAATGAAACAAAACCAAGCAAGGCATTAAAGAGCATACAGACATCTAAGAAAAACAGTGTCCGGCTATGCTACTTTTAAAGGCAAATAAAAATCTGCAGACCACAAATAGATAATGACTTTTACATTCAACAATATTTTTGTTCCCCTTGTCCTCACTAAAAAGAAGAAACCATTAAGTATTTAAATGGATTAAATTTCCAACAGAAAACCCTTAAGGCAGAGGCCACAGCTGAATTTCAGACTCCTGCATCCCAAGTGAGTGCTTGATCACTGGATTTTGGTAAAAATGGATCCCACCACGACCACCAGTATTTTATGATGCAGACACATCAGTTTATCTTTATGAATGGACTAAAAATCACAAATTGTAATGGGTAGATGTCGTTACATCTCTTCCAGAGACAGGATATAACCTGTATCTTTCTCACCAGGGGCCACTTCAAGACTACCTTCTTTCCATTACTAGGGACCTAAAATTCACAATGTATCACAGAAAATGTCTACCAATCCAAATTGAGTCTTTAGATTTCACATGACAGCACTGCCTTATTCATTATTAGTGAGTTCCCTTTCATTTTGTAACATATTTCATAATTTCTGTCCCCAGATATCACTATGCACTCATCCAGCACATCCTGATGAGCTGCTGAGCCAAAGCTCCAGTTAATATGGCATCTGACTTATCTTCTATTGCATTTATTTACTGCCCCTTTAATCTACTTTTACAAAAATGAGGATAACAACCATCAGATGTAGGATATTCCTAGGCCAAGACAAACAGCTTTTATTGCTGCTACAATCCTTTGGCTCTACATAATTCTCCTATGAATATGTAGGGTGAGAAAAGCATTAAGGGAAAATGTTTCTTATTAGCACACTGAAGACCTGGAAAAGATGGACCTTCAGACATTCTGCATGATAAGCAGGTGATTGTACTTCTTTTCTAAAGAAGTACGGGCAGTACGTACCTGTGCAAATGGAGCAAGGTATACCAAATGATGCTGAAGCTTGAGGAGCTGCATTAATTCTACATGTTCTTTTGCTTTTTCTATATTCAGTTGAATGAACTTATCTGGATCTTGAGCAAAGATGTATGCAGCTTCTTTCGAACGGAAAACGTAATATTTCTCCTTGTGCTTCAAAATTCCAATAGCGGGATTTCCTGAAAATAAAGCCCCAAACAAATCCCACAAAATAAAATAGTGAACAGTATGATATCCAATACAAAAGACATTTGTAATTGTGATTCTGTGTTTCCCTCAAGTCAATTTCACTTCCATTTCTTCTAAAATCAGAATAAATTCCTGGAAGTAAGCTTTTCAAATACAGAAAAGTCTGTTTTGTTAGCTCAGTACAGCTGCTTTTGATCAGTTCACATCAGGCATGCTTTAGTGCACATTTTTGAAAAACAAGATAAAACACCTATCTCAAAGGCATAAAAAATAACCCATACCCACAAAGGTTTCCCCTATAATCTCTAGCAAATATTTGATTGCAGATCAGCAGTCCATTTATACCAAAGGGCATAACACTGAATTAACTGAAGAAGCAGCTGAAGCAGCTGAGGAACTGGACTGCAAATTAATGGAGAAAATGAAATGTCAATAAAGGACAAATAATTCATACAGGAAAACACGAATTGAGCTCAAGGATAACTCCAAGCTCTGCTTCAGCCATCCCTGCCCAGGAAAGATGTAGAATTGTCACAGACAGTGCCTTGAAAATATTAAATGGCACTACTTGGTGGCAATCAAAATAGCAAAAATAATGCAAGGAATTATTAAGATGCAAAGAGAGTGAGAGGGGGAAAAAACATTCTAACAACCTATATGCTACAACTGTAATATTACGTTTTGCTCCAACACAACAGAATAAGGAAGACGAAGGGAGCTGGGAATCATCAGAGGCTTGGAATACCTTTCATAGAAGGAGGGGTTAAAGAAAGAGACCTCTTCAGCATTAAAAAGAAGCAACCAAGGAGAAATAGTATGATACAGGGTTATAAAACCATTAATTGTATGCAACAGAAAATTACTGTTTGCTAATTTTCCTAAGAGAAAGGCTATCAGGTCTTAGATGAAATTATCAAGCCAGAGCTTAAAACCATCTCAAAAAGAGATACCTTTTCATAGTATATTTAATTATAATTGTGGTACTCTTGACAATATGAATATCCAACAGCAAACACTGAATGGATTCAAAAAGTAATTAGATAAATGAAAAACCTCTAGCATGGATTATTCTACAGAAGCATACAGGCACAATATTTATCTGAGGAAATCCCATAACCACTGTCTGCTTAAACAGAGAAGGATATAATTAAAGAAGGATCATTCCTTCTTGATTTCTCATAATCTTCAAGTCTTCATGACTGACCACATCCAGAAATTGGATACAGGACTATGGAGACTTTCAGTCCAACCCAGGACAGCTGTTCTCAAGTGCAATACTAGACAAGTGTAAGTAATCTACGTTGTCATTAAAATATCTTTTTGTTAATACTGCCATGAAATGAAAGTATTTTCTTCCCAACCTCCTGTAGGTTTAGAGAAGTTCTGTATGGATAGGTTCTATAAAGGATAAGGAGACAGAAAACATGAACTGATGGGGTAGCTGAAAGAAGGCTTGTTTTCATGATAAATGACCCTAGAAGACTGAAAAAACAATCCTACGATTAGTTGACTTAATCAAATGCACTTTTGCATTCTTTTCAGAGATCTTTGTTTAAAAATACATACAATGTAGGCATGAATGGATGTGTCTGCGACAGACAAAACAGAAGGAATGACCATTTTGCTATGCCTGTACTAAAACACATTAAAAACAATAGAAAAACCTGCATTCAGCTGCAGTGAAGGTTATACAGATGCACATATAGCAGGGACAAACACTTATCCATCCCATCTTATTTCTGCCTCTGCTTGTTTGTGCCTGCTTTGTCTTGAAGCCCTCCTAATTTCAATCTAGGGCAGTCTATGAGGGCAGTTTTAAAAGAAAAATACTTTAACAGGGTAAGTTAGTTATCTGGGGTGCAAAATAAAAACATGAAAATACAGTACTCCAGCTTTCACATCAGAGAATGCATTCAGAACGTGTCTTTACATTTTCACTGGTACTTGTGTACAGATAAAATAGGGAAAAGACCTAACTACAAGCATACCTGGGAGGGGGAGGCCTTTCACACCAATCGCATGCGCACAGAAACCACGGTACTCAATTAACAATTGATCAAAATTCTCGGTAGTCTCTGGAAAAAGCCATTCTTGGTCCTTGAAATCAGAAACATTCACTCTGGTCCCTAGGAAAAGGTTTGACAAAGGAAGGATTTCAGTAACAACACATGAGATGTTTAAAATATAACCACGTTACAAGGATGACTGGATTACTGTGGTTTGCACAGGATAACCTGCAGTGCCAAGATCCAAAAAGCCAAACAGCAGCCCTGCCTTAGGAGAGATCCCACTGAAAAATCAGTCCGGCAGGAGCCTTCTTTAGTAGCATTAGTTTTCTTTGGAAACAGAGGATGACAACAGGAAGGTAATACTTCATTCTTCGATTTTGTTTTCACCCACTCATGCATTACAACCCCCCTGGGGTACAACGTGGTTACTAGGGATACCATCTTGCAAACAAATACTTCTGGTAACCAAAGCATCATTAAACTAGCTTTTTTATTCCCCCCTCCCTTTCAGAAGCTCTGGAAGGTATAAAAAGACATAAACAAAAGTAAGAAATGTAGGGAAAAAAAGGAGAAAGGTTCTTCTCTGATTGTTCTGCTATTTTTTATAAGGTATGTTTGTATCTAACAGCTATATTTTAATTACACATATAAAAGCCCAAACTATACTGTATGAGAAATAAACACACAAGGTACAAGACTCAATTTACTGTGTAAATTATGATTATTAAGCAATCAATGTATAGCACCTTCTGTAAATAAAATTCAAAGCACAAAATCTTGAAAAACAAAGGAAAATGAAAAAGCAATAATTATCAGTACCCATGGTTTCTCTTATCCTTTCCTCATTGCTTTTCACAGCCACTCTTTCCAGAAGAGATGACAGCAATTCCTTCGGAAAAAGCTGTGACTGGATTTCTGAGAACCGTTGCAGATCATTAATCATATTTGTGAGGAACTTTATCAGTAGTATCTTATCCTTAAACCTGGTCCAGAGGTTAGAAAGCGCAACAAACACAGCCTAGAAAAATAAAGAAAATTACCTGAAATCCAGAATTGATTTATGTCTGCAATGTAACCCAAGTGCTGTGCACAACAGTCCCTGCTGCAAACAAAGCAGGGCTGATCTCCAAAGCCTTCAGCACCTGAGAATTCCAGAACACTTGGCATTGTATGAGGAGCTCCCATTACATAGGTCTGAAGCCTGTAAGATCAGCGTGGATGCCCACAGGCCAGAATGGTACTTTTCTACATTTTACTCCAAAGCCTTCCCCAAATATGTTACTCTGAGACCATGCTTGGAATCGAGCACTTCACTGACAGTGCAGTTTTGTAACAGAAAATAAATAAGAGGCACGCAAAGAAATGCACCTGTTCAACTGCCAAATTAAGTAAACCCACACCTGTACGTACAAACTATCGGGTTTTGCTATTTTCTCTGCCCTGATCTCAGAATGACTCGCTACCACAGCCCCCAGGCCATCACATGTGTCCAATTCACAGTGTGCGAGCCTCTATAGAGCAGTACGGGATTGAGACAAAACTGGAAGCTGCCATCCCCAGCAGTGTTGCTGACATACAGGCGTACACACATACACAAGAACAACAAGAGCTTTGAGAATGAACAACAATTCAGCAACAGTGACATAAAATGTACCCTGTTACATCTTAACATATGGAGCATTTATAGGAAGAGATTCAGTAAACCTGAAATATATGCTAACAATGCTATTTTTATGCATGTTAACAACATCATTATAAGAAGTCAGCAGAATCAGCTCTGGAATTCATCTGCATCACTAATGCTACGGAAATGTTATGGTTACAAAAATGGAAGAAACTAAAGGAAAGTTAGCAAGAACAAAATAATTCTTAGTAGAATAAACAAAGAATATTAGTGGTGTTTTTCAGTCTGGGGAAGGGAAAGGCTCCAAGAAGACCTTCTAGTACCCGCAGTGGCTACAAGAAAGCTGGGGAAGGACTGTTCACAAAGGCTTGTGGTGATAGGACAAAGGGCAATGGGTATAAACTGGAGGGGGGGAAGATTTAGAGTAGACGTGAGGAGGAAGTTCTCCACGCTGAGGGCAGTGAGGCACTGGCACAGGTTGCCCAGGGAAGCTGTGGCTGCCCCATCCCTGGAGGGGTTCAAGGCCAGGTTGGATGGGGCCTTGGGCAGCCTGGTCTGGTGGGAAGTGTCCCTGCCCATTACAGGGGGGTTGGCACTGGATGACCTTTAAGGCTCCTTCCAACTCAAACAATTCTATGAAATCTACTATGGTTCCTACAACAAATGTTTATGACATATGTAGGCCTTATCCTTCTGTTTTGAAATGGCAGAATGTCCTTCGTCTGTACATTCCCGCAGGATCCAGCTTCTCAGTACCTAGCCAAAAACAAGACCTACTTAAAAAGGTGCTGTAATAGGAAAATCTCTATCTGTAAAAGCCCTGAAATCAAAAGACGTTATATGTTTTGTCTTCAGCAGAGATGAAAAAGCAACTGACGAACCTGAAGAGAGATGAAAATCTAGGAAGGAAGCAATGGCAGACAGCTGCCAGAGAGGAGGGTAACGTGTGTATCAGCCACTTAAGCCCCACAAAGAAAAAAAAATGCTTTGAGCAGCTGGAAGAGAGCAAAGTGTTCTCCAAATGAGAACATCTGGCTTATAAAATCCCAAACACACATAAACTGAAGTGTCAGCTCACATCTGAGATGTATCTCTGTCAGACTGCCGTTCCCATGCGTTTCCAGCTCAGATGCCTTTATGGGAAGCATAAAAAGTATTCCTGAGTAGGTGGTGGGAGCATGATCTTCCTTCCTCCCTCCTCCACATTAGAGTTTATTTTGCTTTCTAATTATTTGCTTAGAAGGATGAGATATAACCTAACATATGCATGAACTGCATGCTAATTCAGCAGCTAACTACAAGGAATTAAAATCACAGACACACCAGACAAAATAATGAACCATCCCATTAAAAGCAAATTAAATGAAGCAGGGTTTTGATACATCTCTCCCCCATTTCCTCAACACCACACCATCATAATAATCTCAGGTCTTCATGGGGTCATCAAGCGCCCTCCTTCACACTACCTGCAGTTCATATCACTCATTCCTTTTAGCTCCCACACCTCCCTCCCATGTCCTGTAGCTCCCAGTAAAGGGTGAAATGGTACAAAACATTGGCTGGGCAGAGGCACTCACTGGCCTGACAGCACACAAACCATGGGGGAGCTGTGGCATTCCCATTTCAGACTTGATTTTAAGGAGGCCCTAATTATTTTTCTCTAGTTGCTTGGGTTTTTTTTCACAAAGTTTGGAGAAAATAACATACTTTGAGCTCTCCAGACTAACAAATTTGACTGAAAGTGGCCAACAGCTTCAGAAGCTATTGAGAGGAGGAAAGAAGCTGAAACCTCCATCTTTAGAAAAATTATATCTAGGAGTCATACTATAATTACAGAAATTGCTATCTGAAGGAACTTTAAAAGAAACACACTCTGATGTGCTGTTATCTGTCATTGTTTTCTTACTATTTCTGCAAGGAACAGAGAATGTTTACATAAAACAGGAAAATATCACTGTAAATCTACAAATACTGAAAATGACTCAAGATAATTCAAGTAAAAATACCATTGAATTCCTTCTCTCCCTTTTTGTACCTTGCTTTTCTTTTACCTTAAGTCTTTTAGTTTAGCTGTCCCTTCAGAAATCACAGATACTTTTACAATAGAAAGAAAACAATGTAGTCTTTTTCTTAAGACAAACTATGCAAAAATACACAGGCAAAGTATTTTTTAATAATTTAGTAATTTTCTATAACTAAGAAGAAATAGGTTTGCCGTTCAAAATACTTACAAAAACTTCTTTGCTATCTACAGAAATCTTATTTGGCACTATTTTTTTTAACTTCTCCATTGCTGCTGCAAACTTCACATTCATCTTTTCAACTTCTTGAGCGCATGTAGTAGCATCAGACTGAAAAGAGAACTTACTTGAGTTAAGAAGTATGACAGTAAAAAAAATCAAGTAGTAAGCAGTTACTTAGATCTCTACATCCAATAGTTTTCAGACAGCTGTTTTAAGGAACAAAATGCACCCTAACTTTCAATAAAAGACATTTTTCCTTAGGTGCTCAGGTATAAAACCAGGTGCTTCTCTCAAACACATATTGGTAATTTTGGTGGAAAACAGCTGCATTTTTACAAATAAGAGAAGTGAAAAAAAAGAGAATTATTTTTCCAGGTTTTGCTATTTACAGGAAAGACTAAAAAAAGCCCTGAATTTTCTCCACAAATAGAAAAGTCTTCATAAACAAAATAAGTTTTAAGAATTTAAATTATATCCTTCAAAGACTTCTGCTGACTCCATCCATGCTGGGGATGTCTGTAGACTTAAAATTGAGAGAGTTTATGGACTGAACATGGAGATTTTTTTCTCTCATGTCTTTTGGGGCAGCATGAATATCAGTATGCCAATGAGAAAAGGGTTCTAGGTTTTATGTCTTCTGTTAATGAAAGTAAACAGAAGGAGGAAAATTCCAGAAATTAAATGGAAGCACATTCACACTGCAGCACACAATTAATCCATTTTGTCTTTGTAGCCAAACCCAGCAAGTTAGGTACCAAGTTCAGTACAGAAGATGTAGCTTCTCATATATAGAGATAAATTTTATGTCATTTATTTCTGAATCATTTTTCTTCTATTGCTGTCCTGTACAGGTAGGTAACTTGAATACATTCCATCTGCAAAAAGACCCCACAGGATAGAACCTGATGGTATCTCACCAGAAGGATGCAAAGGAAGGCCTCATGTTGTCTCACATTGAACAGAGCTTCTTTTAATTTGAAAGAACTGAGCTGCCTGTGTCTGAGTGGGTCTCCCTCCATGGATTCCAGCAGAGCCATGTACTGGTGGGCTAGCATATGGCAAGTGTTAAGACGTTCATCAGCAGTCCGCGTAGCTGACTGAATGGCTTCATTCAGAATGGCCTGCACTATTTGTGCAGAATAAATAAGAGATACATATAAAAAGAATTATTTCTATCGCTAGCAAATAGTTAGAGTAACATTTGAGCAAAGTAGTCTCCCAATAAAATTTTTATTTCTAAATCTGTCTGTATATCCATGCATTTTCCAGTACTTGTGTACTTGATTCAACCACTGTATCTTCCCGGTCAAATAGTTCCAAAGAGTCAGAGTCCACTTGGAGTACTGTGTCCATTTCTGGAATCCTCAGAATAAGAAGAATATGGAGCTCTTGGAATGGGTCCAGAGGAGGCTACAAACACCTCCCACACGAGCACAGGCTGAGAGAGTTGGGGTTGTGCAGCCTGGAGAAGGGAAGGCTCTGAGGAGACCTTGTAGTGACCTTCCAGTACATGAAGGGGCTACAGGAAAGCTGGGGAGGGACTGTTCACAAAGGCTTGTGGTGAAAGGACAAGGGGTAGTGGGTATGGAGAGGGGAAGATTTAGTATAGACACGAGGAGGAACTTTTCCACATTGAGGGCAGTGAGGTGCTGGCACAAGTTGCCCAGGGAAGCTGTGGCTGCCCCATCCCTGGACGTGTTCAAGGCCAGGCTGAATGGGGCTTTGAGCAGCCTGATTTGGTGGGAGGTGTCCCTGACCATGGCAGGGGGTTGGAACTAGATGGACCTTGTTGTCCTTTCCAACCCAAACCATTCTATGATCCCATGGCTCTATGATTCTGTGAACTACAGGAAATACCACAGTACAGTCAAGGACTATGAGAAAACTCGCTTTATAGTTGACGCAGTTCAAGTGCTACTACTGACATGAGTTTCCCCAAGAGACTCTAGGCAATCTGCACAATTTTCACTTCATAGTTTTCTCATTTGTAAAAATACAGATAACAACAGGCCTCCCATTACCCAGGCACTTTGAGATCTAGCAGTGCTCTAAGAATGAGTCAATGATTCTTATTATTAAAACCATAAGATAGATGCCAAATGAAAAAAAAAATCTTTGCACTTCTTAAAATCCAGCATTAACACTTAAAAACCCTGCGATTACCCTAAGTGGCACAGGTCAATAAAACATATTTTAGCTAATATAAAATATACTATAAATAATACATTTTTTTTTCTTTAAAATTTCATTATCAGCACTGGACAAACACTACATGAATATTTTGGTATATTTTGTTATTTAAGCTGGAATCTATGCAAGGAAATAGGATAAGGAGGCCCAGACACTTCCTTCAAGCGCACAATGCAGCCCTTTGTTGAGTGTGTTGAATGTTTAATGCTAGCAGTATTGGCAAGCGGCACTGCAGTAATTAGGCTTGAGGTACGGCTATGCAAAACCCCGGGAGCACAGAAAGGCTAGCTGTAACAAAGCTAGAATGGGAAGCGAACTTGCACAGATATTACAAGAAGACTAACCACAGGTGGAGAGAGCTTAGCACTCAGCTGATTTACTTGTTTGGAAGCAGGGTAAAAAGCCAAGGCAGAGCCTTACCCCAGCAAAACTGCTGCTAGCACTTAAATTAAGGCTTTAGCAGTCTAACTAGCGGCCTTAGGTGTAAAGACATCCACTTTATCTCCTGACCTAAGAGTATTCATGCTGTCTTTTTCCATCTATTCAAAAGGGATATACAAACAGGTCACTGCAAAGCAGTCCATATTATAGTAAGCTAACATATGTAACAGGATTAACCCCCATATCTTAATCAACTACAAAACCCAGAGATATTATAGTAATAAAGACCACAACACGGTGTAAATCATGGCTTTTGTATACACACAGTAGTTAAATGTTTTCTCATGCTGTAACCCAAGCCCAGTAAACCTAGAACAGAGCCAACCACCACACAGAAAGGTGACATCTGTGTGAAAGTATAATTTATAAAAATAGAAAACCAAACTGCCTTGTAAGAAAAAAAAAAGTATCACCAAAATCTAGGAAGTTGCTTACTTCTTTCTCTGACATCATAAGTAAATACTTTTTTCCCTACTTAAACAACTTTACTTAAAATACTGTCTAGTTAAGCAAATGCTTTGCTTTCCAATGAAGTATAATTTTCTNCAAGAGACTCTAGGCAATCTGCACAATTTTCACTTCATAGTTTTCTCATTTGTAAAAATACAGATAACAACAGGCCTCCCATTACCCAGGCACTTTGAGATCTAGCAGTGCTCTAAGAATGAGTCAATGATTCTTATTATTAAAACCATAAGATAGATGCCAAATGAAAAAAAAAAATCTTTGCACTTCTTAAAATCCAGCATTAACACTTAAAAACCCTGCGATTACCCTAAGTGGCACAGGTCAATAAAACATATTTTAGCTAATATAAAATATACTATAAATAATACATTTTTTTTCTTTAAAATTTCATTATCAGCACTGGACAAACACTACATGAATATTTTGGTATATTTTGTTATTTAAGCTGGAATCTATGCAAGGAAATAGGATAAGGAGGCCCAGACACTTCCTTCAAGCGCACAATGCAGCCCTTTGTTGAGTGTGTTGAATGTTTAATGCTAGCAGTATTGGCAAGCGGCACTGCAGTAATTAGGCTTGAGGTACGGCTACTCAAAACCCAGGGAGCACAGAAAGGCTAGTTGTAACAAAGCTAGAATGGGAAGCGAACTTGCACAGATATTACAAGAAGACTAACCACAGGTGGAGAGAGCTTAGCACTCAGCTGATTTACTTGTTTGGAAGCAGGGTAAAAAGCCAAGGCAGAGCCTTACCCCAGCAAAACTGCTGCTAGCACTTAAATTAAGGCTTTAGCAGTCTAACTAGCGGCCTTAGGTGTAAAGACATCCACTTTATCTCCTGACCTAAGAGTATTCATGCTGTCTTTTTCCATCTATTCAAAAGGGATATACAAACAGGTCACTGCAAAGCAGTCCATATTATAGTAAGCTAACAAATGTAACAGGATTAACCACCATATCTTAATCAACTACAAAACCCAGAGATATTATAGTAATAAAGACCACAACACGGTGTAAATCATGGCTTTTGTATACACACAGTAGTTAAACGTTTTCTCATGCTGTAACCCAAGCCCAGTAAACCTAGAACAGAGCCAACCACCACACAGAAAGGTGACATCTGTGTGAAAGTATAATTTATAAAAATAGAAAACCAAACTGCCTTGTAAGAAAAAAAAAAGTATCACCAAAATCTAGGAAGTTGCTTACTTCTTTATCTGACATCATAAGTAAATACTTTTTTCCCTACTTAAACCACTTTACTTAAAATACTGTCTAGTTAAGCAAATGCTTTGCTTTCCAATGAAGTATAATTTTCTTATCAGGATAGGTATGTGCTGTAGCCTTTATTCCAGAAACTTTTGTCTTTTAAAATAAAAGGTTTTCCCCTAAAATTGGGCTGCAGACCTTTCTTAGGGAGAAAGGTCACACTGAGCTAAAATACTACGTATGTGTTCACAAAAACATTTCCAATGATTATTAATTGTAAAATTAACAGAAATAATGAGGCTTTTGGGGAAAAGAGAAAAGGAGAGGAATATCAAAGTCCTACCCTACTCTGAATACAGCATTGGAAAAATTCCAGGATAGCCACTGACATTTTTTATTTATCACAGAAGCAGAAAGACTCAAAATGCAAAGTATTTTTGACAGCACATTAAGAATCTGAAGAGCTTACTCTAAGTTACCAGATCCATCTAATGCCCCAGCAACTTGTATCACTTCTTATGACACATACAGAAAATAGAGGTTGGATTGACAGTGTCCTCTCAATATTGTAATTAACTGCTTTTAAAGGCAAACATTACATATTTAATTTACTTAATGGCAAGCGATCAGAGAGCAAGTCATCATAAGGTAGATTAGTGCATGAAGTTAATACATACAATCCTTCCATATCAACCACACAGGGCTCCCTCTTAGCTAAAAAGTCTACACAGAACCTGTAATCAACACCACATCTGTACTTTTCCTTCAGGTTACAGACCCTGAGTCAAAGATGGGATGTTATTGGAGCCATTCCAATTTAAAAAGCCAGGAAGAATTAATTAGGAATACATACCCCACAAGCAGTTGTCTACTTACCGTCAACAATGCCGCTTCCTCCTCTCCCACATTCCTTGTTGTACAACAGAATTCCTGTGACTATCATAGTAAGATTTTTCACCTGTTCCTCTTTGCTCTTCTTACTGAGTGAGATGAAAGTAATCATCTCTTTCTGGGGGAATACACTCTGCAGGGCAGCTGTAAGCATTACAAAGGGTTAGAAGACCCTCAGCATGAAGGAACAGAGAAGAAAATCACTGAACAAGCAAGAATACCCTCCCTGAACAGCTGCAAAAAGTAGGAAATCCATGGCAAATTTAGACTTCAAGGCTGAGCAGTGACAGTCTGGGGAGTAAGTATTCATCATAGTTTAGCACAACAGTGTCTAACGATCAGCAAATAGAGGCTGATGTTTTCTTTTTCAATAAGAAACCTCAGTTTTACAGCTGGGAGTTTACTGACCTGTTACCTCCCTGAAAAACTCAACATCTTTTGGGGATCCCAAGCCAGAGCTCTGCAGCACGTAAGCTAATATCTTTAGATACATGTTTTCCATTTCTTCTTCCACAGGAAGACATCTCTCTGTGATATCTCTGCGCAGAGAAGCCAGCCTTCCCTCCAGAACACGGCGCTGCCGATTGAGAAATTCAGCTAGGAAAGAAGGACAGTTAGAAAGGTCTATCAAAATTCTTGGAATCTGGCTTCTACAGAACATTCAATTCATTTCCACAGTCAGAGAATCAGCTTAAGGTTTCTGAAGCAGATGTGTGGAACAGGTGTTCAAGGTACCATACCATTATAATTAACAGTAGTGGAATTAAATATTCACATAATTAGCATGATTAATGTCAGTCAGCAGAGTCCATAGTACTGTTCAGGCCAAACTAAGCAACAGTGTCTGACTCCTTGGACTCCTCTGACCACAGTGGGACATCACACACACATTTAATACACATCTGAACTACCGACCTGTCAGCTTCACCTCTATGCCTGGAAAGATCATGGAGCAGATCCTCCTAGCTCTGCTAAAGCACATGGAGGACAGGGAGGTGATTAGAGGCAGCCAGCACGGCTCCACCAGGGGCAAGTCCTGCCTGACCAACCTAGTGGCCTTTTTCAACAGAGTGACTACACCAGCGGACAAGGGAAGAACTATAGATGTCATTTATCTGGATTTATGTAAGGCCCTAGATGTGGTTCCCCACATCCTTCTCTCTAAACTGGAGAAGGATAGATTTGATAGATGGACTGTTTGGTGAATGAGGAATTTTTTGGATGGTGGTGTCTAGAGGGCAGTGGTCAATAGCTCGATGTCCAGATGGAGACTGGTGACAAGTAGTGTCCCTTAGGGATCTGTACTGGGACTAGTACTGTTTAATATCTTTATCAATGACAGACAGTGGGATCAAGTGCACTCTCAGCAAGTTTGCAGGCAGCACCAAGCCGAGTGGTGCAGTTGACATGTCCAAGGGACAAGATTCCATCCAAAGGGACATGGACAAGTTTGAGAATTTGGCCCATGTGAACCTAATGAGGTTCAAGAAGGCCAAGTGCAAGGTCCTGCACCTGGGTCGCAGCAACTCCCAGTATTGATACAGGCTGAAGGACGAAGGGATTGTGAGAAGCCCTGTGAAGAAGAACTTGGGGAGACTGGTGGACGAAAAGCTGGACATAAGTTGGCAATCACAGAATCACAATCCAGACAGGAAAACATATCCTGAGCTGCATCAAATGATGTGTGGCCAGCAGGTCGAGGGAGGTGATTCTGCCCCTCTGCTCCATTATGGTGAGACCCCTTCTGGATAATCATGTCCAACTCTGGAGCCCTCAGCACAGGAAAGACATGGAACTGTTGGAGCAGGTCCAGAGGAAGGCCACAAAAATGATCAGAGAGATGGAACATGTATCTTGTCAAGGAAGAGCCAGAGAGTTGGGGCTGTACAGCTGGAGAAGGCTCTGAGGAGACCTTAGAGCAGCTTCCAGTACTTAAAAGGGGTTTATAAGAAAGATGGGGAGAAACTTCTTAGCAGGGCCTGTTCTGACAGGATAAGGGGTAATGGGTTTAAACTGAAAGAGAACAGATTTAGGTTGGACGTAAGGAAGAATTTTTTTACAATGAGGGTGGTGAAACACTGACCATAAGTTTCCCAGAGAGGTGGTAGATGCCCCATCCCTGGAAGCATTCAAGGTCACGTTGGATGGGGGATTCAAGCAACCTGATGTGGTTAAAGATGTCCCTGTTCACTGCAGGGAGGTTGGACTAGATGACCCTCAATTTCCCTTTCAACTCAAACCATCCCATGATTCTATGAAGTTACACACCCAAATTTGAACACTACCCAGTATCTCAGAATCTTATTGAGCTTATTGAGTTCAGAAGACTTTGGAACAGCTTTGCAGTGTTGCTAGCTTTGGCTTTAATGTGTGCTAATAAGAAAACATTTTCACGACCTCCTCACACAGCAATGTTTATTTTTTGTCTACTTTTGCTCTGTCTTCTCATTCCCAGCCAGGCCTCACTGTCCCATTGAGATCTGAAGTTCCAACTACAGCAAAGACATTTTCTCTATCTGATTTTAATTCCACATGCCCATTCTCAGACTATAGGAAGTTAGAAACCAAAACATACTCAACTAAAACTAACTATTTGTTCAAGATTGCTTATCTCTCTCAATGAAGGACACTGATAAAACATCAAGTTCTGTTTCAGATACATGAAGTTCTGGGTATCAGTTCTCTTTCAGATACACAGGTGCAGTGCAAGTTTTTCTTTCTGAAGGCAGCTGGCCACTGCACCTGAAAACATAATTTTTCTTAAGTGATCTAATATGTTGCATTCAGTAAATCTCTGAGACTGTATTCTGAGGTGTGGGTGAGGTGACTGTATTCTCAAATCTAACATACATTTTTCCCTGCTATATCCACAGTGAAGCACCATACTCCTATTTAGTGCATTCCTTCATGGATTTTTATTTTGCTCTACTGCCAGCAGTTATTAAACAGGAATTATTATTAGCCCGAGATAGAGAGAGATATTACATCCTAAACTCAGCATCAACTTCTATGAAAACATTAAAAATTACCTTGCTTTGCATAGTTCATGTTAAAGTAAACTTGCATCTTCATTGTGCTCAGGGATGGATTTGTTGTGTCAAGCAGCCTGGCAACAGAGAGCTAAGAGGAGAGACAGAGAAGCGAGTTCTTTCTTGTCACTGGGGAAACTGCCAATCCAACAGTGACTACACTACAGGCTTCACAAGAGTAGCCCAGACCCCTTGCTACAATTTTTGCTATATAAAGCATTTATAAGAACAAGGCATTTATTCACAGGAGGGAACACATAGTCCAGTCTTTAGCTACAGGTCTGTGAGAATAAAGTAGCACTAACACTTTGAAAGTGTTCATGGAAAAATAAAAAGGCATTTTAGTTACAGGAACAGGGAGGAAATAATGCTGTAGATTGAGTGAAGTACTGACTCTCAACATCATTCCAGTAACTGAAGGAGCTACACAAAAGCTGGGGAGGGAATTCTTACAAAGGGTTGTAGTGATAGGATGAGGGGCAGTGGGTATAAACTGGAGAGAAGCAGATTTAGACTAGATGCAAGGAGGAATTTCTTCACGCTGAGGGCAGTGAGGCACTGGCACAGGTTGCCCAGGGAAACTGTGGCTGCCCCATCCCTGGAGCTGTTCAAGGCCAGGTTGGATGGGGCCTTGTTCAGCCTGACCTAGTGGAAGGTGTCTCTGCCCATGGCAGGAGGGGTAGATCTGGATGGGCTTTTTGGTCCCTTCCAACCCAAACTATTCTATGATTCTATTATTTCTATGATCATGTCAGAATTACCTGGATAAGTCTTTGCACATCTTGTTTTGTTAGGATTTGATCCACTTTAAAGTCATTTCTTGGATCTGAAGCAACAGCTTGCACCTAGAAATTGCAAAAATAAAGGTATTAATTTACATCTCAACATATGCTCTGTGACTGACCTTATATTTTCTGAAAAATCTCAAGACGCAGACAATATTTCTTTATCATTTTTTTTTCCCCATTTCAGTTTTTTATAACGGAACAAAGTTACTTCATGTCATGTGTTGCCAGTTTCAATCTCAGTTCTCAGTTTCAACCCATTTGTGATGCAAACTTTGCAGAGAAACACTGACATACAGCTCCCATAAAAATGTCCTGGGAAAATATTTTTCTAAGTAAAATTTTATAAAAATCCATCATGATTGTTTATAAACATCTCAGTGTTGTACACATCAGTATAAATGTTTAGCATTCAGATAAAAAACTCAAGTGTTCTTCAGCATACAGGGAAATACACATGTGTTTGCACCCAGTGTGCACACTGGGTATCTTGCCAGACATTTGTACAAGTTATCTATTCATTAAAATTTTTGTGCATAATTGATTAATACTGCTTTTGAGTCCAGTGTATTTTTTAAAGCCAGAGTGTCACCCTAAGGAAAAAGAATGGTGCCTCACAGTACTGCAGTGAAACATTTACCTTCACATACAAGTTTATCAAGAGCTGCTTATGTTCTTATACCTTCAATAAAGAAAGAGCCTAGCTCCATCTTCAGACAGAGCTTTGCAGGTGCATCCAGACTATATTCTGCAGCGGTGCTGTCTCTCCTATGAGATGTCAAAGTGTATAATGTTTTTTAGGATACTTAAAGCTGTCTACCAAGGACAACACTGAGATCGATTCGATTTCATTTTAGGTAAAGTGAGATCCAAGCCCACTCCTTCAAATATTCCACCCTGGTCCTGCCAAAAGAATCTATCACAATAGAGGGAAGAGATAAACATCAAAGAATAAACATAGCTGCTGTAATAAATATTCACCTGTGTGTCACACCCTTGTGTTCATTTATGGGAGTGGGAAGAAATGTTATTAAAAATTGGTAATAGTCCTTCATTTTAGAAAGAACAAAATGGTTTATCTGCCTGTACAAGAAAACTGAGGGAGAACTCCGAGTCAGAGTTCTGAGGGTTCCCAGGACTCAGGACCTGCAGCCTTTTCAGGGCCTGAGATTTGCACAGATGGGATTGCAGAGGAATTAAAAACTTTTTCAGATGTTTAAGACCCTATACAAAATATCCCTTGTGTTCTTCTAAAACTCCTCTCAGTGCAGGCAATCAGAAACCAAGCTATTTCAAAGTTCAAGCCATCCCCAAAAGCCTTGGCTGCTGCTATCCTAGCCTGGGAATGCTGCTGTGGAGCAGCCATTGAAGTTCTGTTTACTTTTAAGATGAAAGGAATTATTTCTGTCCTTGCTTCACCATCAGTCCAAGTGCTGCTAGTTAGTGACTACAGGGCAACTATTCACCTCATGTGAAGTTCATTCCTTGCCTCACAAAAGCCTTAAAACCTGTCTGGACTGCTGAGCTGTGGGCACCCAGGCTTGAAACTTCTGCTCTCTATGATATTAATGCATACTTGCCTGAATACTCTATGGTCAGTAGCAGAGTTTGAATCACAGAATCATAGAATGGTTTGGGTTGGAAGAGAGCACAAAGCCTATCCAGTTCCAACCACATGTCATGGGCAGAGACACATCCTACTGGATCAGGTTGCTCAAAGACCCATCCAATCTGGTCTTGAACAGCTCCAGGGATGGGGCAGCCACAGCTTCCCTGGGCAACCTGTGCCAGTG
The DNA here is from genome assembly GCA_013389865.1 of Piaya cayana. Lineage (NCBI taxonomy): Eukaryota > Metazoa > Chordata > Aves > Cuculiformes > Coccyzidae > Piaya > Piaya cayana. Next base: position 224,566 of record WAAB01004186.1, on the reverse strand, counting down.
CCTCACCACTGCCAGCATGAGGAAGTCTAAATCTCCTCCTCTCCATAGAATCATAGAATCACTAGGTTGGAAAAGATCCACCGGATCTCCGAGTCCAACCATTCCTAACAATCACTAAACTATGCCCCTCAGTACCTCATCCAACCATCCCTTAAACACCTCCAGTGAAGGTGACACAATCACCTCCCTGGCTAGCCTCTGGCAGCGCCAAATGATCCTTTCTGTGAAATATTTTTTCCCTAATGTCCAGCCTGAACCAATCCTTGTGCAGCTTGAGGCCATTCCCTCTCGTCCTGTCCCCTGTCACTTGGGAGTATAGGCCAGCTCCCTCCTCTCCACAACCTCTGTTCAGGTAGTTGTAGAGTAATGAGGTCTCCTCTCAGCCTCCTCTCCTCCAGTCTAAACAACCCCAGCTCTCTCAGTCGCTCCTCCTAAGGCTTGTTCTCCTGTCCCTTCACACCCTTCATTGTTCTTCTCTGGACTCGCTCCAGAGCCTCAACATCCTTCTTGTGGTGAGGGGTCCAGAGCTGAACACAGTACTCGAGGTGCAGTTCCAGTTTATACTCATTCTCCCTCATCCTGTCATTACAAGCCTTTGTGAACAGTCCCTCCCCAGCTTTCTTGTAGTCCCCTGTGCTCATCTGGGAGGTGCTCCAGCCCTCGGATCATGTTTGTAGCCTCCTCTGGACCTGTTCCAACAGCTCCATCTCCTCTTTATGCTGAGGATTCCAGAACTGGACCCAGTACTCCAGGTGAACTCCGACTCTCCGGAACTCCTTGACCAGGCAGATCCCGCTCCCCTGGGCAACAAGCCTCACAGTAAATATTCCTCCCTGATTTCTAACCCCAGCCTCCCCTCTTTCAGCTTAAACCCCTGGCCCCTCGCCCCGCCCGCTCCGCTTCCCCGCAGGCCCCGGCGCTCTGGCAGCCGGTCGGACCGTCCGGGGCTCGAACCCGCGCTCACCGCCAGCTCCAGCAGGGCGGGGGGCAGCCCGGCGCCCCCGCAGCGCCGCCCCACCTCCCGCAGGACGCTCGCCACGCCCGGGTCCATCCCAGAGAGAAACAACCCGCCCCGGGCCGGGACCGTTACTGCCCGCTGACCAAGGGTCACGCGGGGCGGCCGTGGCCTGTGTGCTCTCACGTGGGATCGCAGAGCGGTTTGGGTCGAAGGGATCTTAAAGAGCATCCAGTTCCAACGCCCCTGCCATGGGCAGGGACACCTCCCACCAGACCAGGCTGCCCAAGGCCCCATCCAACCTGGCCTTGAACCCCTCCAGGGATGGGGCAGCCACAGCTTCCCTGGGCAACCTGTGCCACTACCTCACCACCCACAATGGGAAGAATTTCCTCGTTATGTCTAATCTAAATCTTCTCCCTTCCAGTTTATAACCATTTGCCCCTCATCCTATCACTACAACCCTTTATAAATAGTCCCTCCCCAGCTTTCCTGTAGCCCCTTCAAGTACTGGAAGGTCATTATAAGATCTTCTCAAAGCCTTCTCTTTTCCCACCTGAACAACCCCATGCCTCTCAGCCTGTCCTGGTTATTGGAGCTGCTCCAGCCCTCTGAACATCCTTGTAGCCCCCTCTGGACCCGCTCCAACAGTTCCATAGCCTTCTTAAGCTGAGGATTCCAGAACTGTACATAGTATTCCAGATGAGGTCCCACAGTGTGACCAGCAGGTCCAGGGAGGTTATTCTCCCTATGTACTCAGCACTTGTGAGGCTGCACCTCNGTGGGCAAGGTGCTGAGCATCATGGGTTAGTGATTGATAGGAATGGTTGGACTCAATGATCCAGTGGGTGTTTTCCAACCTATGATTCTATTCTGATTCTATAAATAGCGGGGCAGAATCACCTCCCTCGCCTTGCTGGCCACACTTCTTTTGATGCAGCCCAGGACACGGTTGGCCTTATATCTGTAAGAAACAAAAGTCAAATGGGTAAACTGAGGCACGCATCCTGGGAAGCAGCATTATTTATCCATGATTGCAACCACACGAGTACATCCTTCTGGCAAGAAGGAAAGTGCTGAACCTTTGTCGAAAACCACACAGCTTTCATGCCAATTCTTTCAAGGCATGACCATCCACTTGCAAAGTTTGCAACCTTCACCAAAGCTATTTTTCACACATTTAATATCTTCCCCAATCTGTTTTTTATAAGCCCTTACATTCTTAGGTATTTCTTGTATTGTACCAGAAGGGTACCAGATAATATTTCTTATCTGTTATTTTTACAAACTGTTCTTTCGGCCATTTCTTAGTGAAAAACAGCTTATGCAATATTTTGCAAGAGTGTTATTAGCTCAGTTCAGCAAGGCCCCCGCCTTAATACTAAAACTTCCATTTTGTAAAAACACAACTAGCCAAACTCTCACATTTTGTGCTGACAAAATTTGAGTTCCTTTGAGCACCGACCTGATCTTTGGGATCTCTTCACCCTAAGCCATACTGGCTGTCAAAAAGGATGGCAGTGAGTTGACCCCACCCACCAGCAAAGCACCCACACAGTTGCTTGCTGACTCTCAACACCTGCAGTGGGGCTGGGGAGGAAAAGCAAAAGAAAACTTGGGAGTTGAGTTATAAACAGATTAAAATGTAAAGAAGAGAGGAAAAATACTTTAAGCAGTTCCAAGGCCATCACTCACCAGCTCCCACAAGCAGATGGATGCCCAGTCCCTGAGCAAAGGCCACCTTGGAAGACAAAAACCCTGAAGCCAAAGCCCTGCCTTTTCCTCCTCTACTTTAGCTTTTGTAACTGAGCATGATATTGTATGGCATGGAACATGTCTTTTGTGAGTTTGGGCTAGCTATCCCAGCTCTGTCCCCTCTCAGCTTCTTGCCTGTTCCAAGCCTAGTTGCTGGGATGACTGTGTGGGAAAACAGAAGCCTTGAGGTAGTGCAAGCAGACAGCCCAAACACCTGCATGTCATCAGCGCTGGTTTAAGCCACAAATCCAAAGCACAGCATCCACAGGGCTTGCAGTGAGGAAAGTTAACTCCATCCCAGCTGTACCTGGTACAGATAAATCCATACACACCTATAAATGCCTGCAGCACAGAGATCCATGCACCTATATATATGTACACAAAACGTGTGTGTGGTACCCAGTGAGCACTGGAGGCAGACGTGGCACAGATGAGGTAACTTCTCTCTGCAACATAAGCAAGAGAGCCAAGCTTGCGTTCAGCTCTTGTGCTTGCTGCTGGAGACGGGGTGGTGAGGTTACAGCCTGCAAGCAGCAGCTCAGTGAGCCCCAAAGTTCATCCTCGGCTCTTGCGCACACCAGGGAGCACATGTTGGATGAAAGCAATGCCTTTTTTTAACTAGTTCAGTTAGTCAACAATCGATTATTCAAGCTTCCCCCATGTCAGACAGAGGAAAGAGTAATAGCATGTTAATTAAATGTAAAAGCTTTGTCCCTAAAAAAGCGATCAAGTAAGCTCAAAAGGCTCAGGGAATACATGGATAAGTACGGGCAAGCTGCACCAGATTTCACCTAATCTAGTTTTTTACCCTGTGGTTTAAAGTGTCTGACAGAGAGTACTCTGCTGGAATCACAATGAGATCAAGACCATAATTGTTTTCCCTCTGTGTCCTCAGATGAGTTATTCATATCAGTAAACTTAAGATGATACTACGCCACCTGGCAAGCAGCTGCAGGATTATATCCACATTCTCAGCCTGTATACAAAGGTAGAGTGCAATGAGACACAGCATCACCTGTGGAAAACACTCTGGGAAGACCTGTGGAGCAGGCATCAAAATAATCCTGCAAAGGTCAACATGAAGTCTTAGGTTTCAGCAAAAGGGGCTTTTTAACATGGCTTCTGCATTCCCATTAAAAAAAATAGATACCCTTCAGCTCAGCAATTATAGCAAGACACTTATCAAGAGAACAAAAATCTACAGGACTGCATAGACCACGTATGTTGCACGATAAGAAGCTTACAGGACCCTTCCTGGAGCAGAATCATGGTGCTGTTAGTGAGCTTAGGGTCACAAAGATTCCTATCTGTGCTTCCTAATCACACAAAAACTGTCTCTTTTTCAGTTCCAGGTGGGGAGGAATGAGGGGAGAAGAATATAGCTCTGAGGATTAAAAGAAAAAGGGAAGGTGCCACTACCATATTTCTACAAAGCGAATTTCAAAAGTCAGTGATGAAACCTGGTACTCGAAGCAGTGACAGTAATGCTTTCTCCAGAGAAAATTATCTGATAAAAGCAGATGGTTTTACAGAGTTCAACTGTACATTATCTGCAGTAGAGATGGTGGTGGGATTTGCCATTTTGCAGCTGCAGAAAGCCAGTTCCCTCCCCAGAACAGTCAGAGGCTATGGCTAGCACAGCCTGCAGCTTACATAAATACTTTAAGAGAGGACAAGAAGCACAGGTAGGATTTATCCAGGGTTTTAGTAGGCATGCAGAGTGTGTAATTGTGCAGTTTGGGCCTGACAATTTAAATACTTTTGAAACACAACTTAAAGATTATTTCAATAAATTCACTCTTCATCCAGTACCTGTATCTGCGGCTACAACTACAAGTGCACAGCCTCTGCAGAGCACAGCAGTTGGTGCTGAGGACTGGACAGCCTCACTACATGTGCTACAGAGCTTGTTATTTCAGACTGGCTTTAGTCTGGTCCCAGCGACTGGTTTGTAGCAGTGCATTAGGGACACTCCCAGAGCATGCCTTCAAATTTAACTTCACCCCTTAACCTGAGTTACCAGTACTCACAGTCATGTTAGTTTGCTTGACTATTTCCCAGAGGAACGGTAAAATATAAGAACATCTTACTTCAGTTCAAATGACTGACACTCTTAGATAAAACCAATTTTGCTGCAAGCCAAAGAGCACTTGATTCTGAAGACAAAACATTGGGAATATAGATGAGGGACTGTATTGCAGTGATCTTGCACTCCTTTTGCAAAAGCTTACATTATATGGAACTCTGAAAAGCCTCTGGTTCTAGCTCACACCCACCCATAAATTCCAGCAGGATATGTCCAACCACCTATACATTTTTTGGCTGCAGACTGGAAGGAAAGAACAATATATTTGTAGCTTACATTATTGAGAATTTAAATTTGTTTATTGTTTTAAGCATTTCAGTAGTATTGACCTGAACTTCAAATAATAATAGGAAGGAAGGAAGAAACGAATGAATGAAAGAACAGAGAGGAAAGAAGGGATGGAGGAGGGAAGGAAAAAAAGGAGGCAGGGAGGATGGAAGGAACGAATGAACAAACGAAGGAACAGAGAGAGGAAAAAGGGACAGATAAGGGAAGGAAAGAAAGGAGGGAAGAGAGGGAGGGAGGAAGGAAATAGGGAAAAAATAGGACAGCCAATTGTATCTATTGAAAGGAAAATTGTGGTGTCAGGGAAGGTTTGCAGTCTATATTAGACCACAAAAATTAATTTAACTTGTTGGTAAGGTACTGAAGACTTCAGGTTTCAGAAAACTGTTTCATGACCCAAGCAGTTAGATTTCTCCCCTATAATTAGTATTAACTTTGATTTTTAAACATAATTCCTGGAAATGGAGGTTTATCCACTGTTCTCGTAACTTGACTTAAAAGACCCTTCTTATTCTCTCCTTAAAGATCCTCTGTATACAGCTGCTCAGAGACTGCTTCATGGCAACCTGAAAGATAAATTCTTCCCCCTAGTGCTGTGTCTGAGCCATTGACTGGTAGTGATATAGTACAAAGATTCTTGGGTTTGTGATATAAGGGTTTTACATATGGGTTTGAAGACTCATTAAAAACAACATCGTAATTTTAACATTGCTGTAAAGGTTAACTCTCCAGAGCTATTTTCAAGGGAAAACTTACCACCTCTCTGATAAGACTGCTATCACATTAGACTGGTTATCCCGTTTCAGAAGTCACTGCTTCCTCCAGGTATACCCAGAAGACAGGATTTACTCAATACAATGCTCAGACCTGAGCACTTCCCCTTATTTTCACCAGTGTGGGGACAGGGTTGCAGCTGGGTGCTCATACACTGCAGAGCTGAAGGGAAAGCAACCTAGAACCAGCTATGTGATTCAGCAGGTGAGTGTACTTGTTTGTCACACTGGGCGAATGGACACCTTGCACCCCAGAAGACACTACTGCTAGGATGGCAAAAAGCATTGCTTTATGAAGTTTCACCCATGGCTCTGTGCCTAGCAGAGAGGTCAAGCTGAAGAAGAGTCTGTCTGAGCTCCACTAACACAGTCACATTCACTGAGAGATTCTGCATTAACTAATCCTCCAGTCATTCTCACTCATCACTCACCTGAGAGACACGAATCAAGTTGATCTTCCAGCTCAGTTAGCCTCAGTCTGTGCTCAGGCCTTCTCTGACTTGGTGGCCTGAGAGTGAGTGAGCACCAGCCCTCTGGCCTGAAGGTCCCTGCTGTCAGGAGCAATGCAAGGCACCAGTTAAAGCTCTTGGAAGATGATACACATATTTGCAGGGATTTACAGCTGAGAATGCGGCATCCAAGCAGAAGCTGAGTTACTGTCCCTTCATTGCTGAAGTTGAAACATAAGCCGTGTGGTACAGGTTTTTGTTTTTTACATTTCAGTGTCCTGAAACTACCTTGCACCTTGACGCAGAAATTAATGTGCACTTGATTATACTTTGTACTTCCAAAGGAGCAGTGCAAGGAAAGCCTGTCTCTTTCAGAAGGGACATACACTCAATCTAGCTAGTTTTTATTATTTCCAAAGAATCTCATAGGAGTCTCACAGTCAGAAATTTGCATTGTGAGGTCAGATGTTTCATGCCACCTTCTTCAAGTTTGTCTATTAGTTCACAGTAACACTGAGTTTCAAAGCTGAGAATGTTTTGGCATAATAATCTTTATTCTCTCTTCCTTCTTTTATTTTCACTTCCTTCACATCAGCAATTGGAGGTCTCTGTGCTTGTGCTTCTTTGCTTGGAGCACCACGAGGTGCTGGCCAACAGTGCCGATCAGCAAACCTTTAAGGACACATTCACATGAGCATGAACCACTACTTTGAGTTCCCAGGAGTCTCCTGGGAAGCTGTGTAAGTGGTAAGTATATCCATTTCAAACTCATCAAGGCACAGTGCAGTCTAATGGCTCACATGTAAAGGAATCTTTGAAGACATTAATAGCAATTATTTAAGGTATCGTTAAGGGTTTGAGCCTCATTTTAGAACATGATAAAGGAGTGCACTCTGTTTTCTTCTCCCAGCTCCAACATTTTGATGCGGTAAAGAAGGGATATCTGGGTAAGTTAGTGCTGTGCCTCCCTCTAGATCTCACTCTATCAGACTTTCACTACTATATGAGGGTACTTAACACAGATTCAGACTTAACTTATTGTACAGGGAGCTCAGATCAGGGAATCTGACAGTTGTGCCAAGCATGCAAATGTTGCCAAAGCAGAAAGATTTTGCTGGACAAAAAAGTCCAATCTGGCTTTTAACTCAGAAATCTAAAAAATCATTCACAGATGCCACTGTGAAAAAGGTTACCCTTCATTTGAGCTTTTCTGGAGAAAAAAAGAAACATAGAAACCTAGTTAATAAATGCACTATTGTTAGCCTGGATCCCTTAGCAAGCACAATGGTTGCACTGTATTTGCCAGGTTACAGAAAAGGGTGCGGAGCAAAATTATTTGTCCTTCAAACCTTGAGAGATCCAACAATTGCCGTACAGAGGGAGCAGAGAGATTCCAGACATACCATCATCGAGTACCTCAACTGGAAACTCCTGCAAAAGGTGCATTATTCAGATGATTCACTACTTCGGGCTCCTACATGGTATTAACATCACATTACTGTTTCTGTCAAAAGCACAAATAAAAATAACACAGATCAAAAGATTTTTCTATTAATCATACCTCTAAAAAAAAATCTGTTGAAAACTAGACCCAGGACATACCATATAATACTTTATATAGATCAAGTAGTTGCCATATATTCCTGCTGTGTTACATTTCTAAGTGCTGCAGTTTGGCCAGAGCACACACTGCTTTTTTGTGGGTTAACTAGATAATAACCAGTCCTTATGTCTGTACATATAATAACTCAGACATGTTAATATTAATTTTACAGGAGACCACCATTCTGCGCAGTGCTAAGATGAGTCACTGCAGCAGCCCCAAATCTCTCCAGTATGAAAAAATAAAAGAGTGATGAAGCAAATTTCCCACAAGCTGAACAAGTGTAAGAAACAGCTGCTGGGCAGCACACCACACTGATGGGATCCATCAGGAGATCCAGGACTGAGTACCTTCTTCTTAGTTCCAAAATTACGGAAACACAACTATCCAGTAAAGAGATGAGGGGAGAATCCTACAGGAAATATGCTGCTGTGGCTCTGACTCCATTAGAGGAGAAGAAAAAAGGAACTAATAATGGGAATGTGATTATTCCATGGTTTGTAAATTAACTTCTCACTCAGCTTACACTTCTACAGCTACAGACTTCTCTGTGATGTACAAAGTTGCTCTTCATTCATCTGTCAGAAAGGAAGGGAATGATCCATGGATCAGACAGCAAGGGCAGAAGGATTCTTAGCCACACTGCTCCAGAGCCGTCCCTGTAGTGTTTTCCCCATGCCAAGAAATGAGCTGGGAACCAAATGGATACCCTTGCTGTTATGTACAAATTTGCAAATCCTTCTCCAAAATTCTGCCCCAAAGCAATTCTGTTCCCAGTGCAGCTTCTCTCCTCTAGAGCAGCTATTAAGGCTTAAGATGCTGTCAAATTTGTGCTGAATACTTGGCAGAATAAGTCTTTAGAGAGCTGTGCCTATTTGTAATGATCTTCAAATGCAGCACTAAGGACTGGAAAAAAGCAATATTTTAACATCATGGGATGCCTGGTAACTCTTAAAATCAGACGGAGTGCTGAATTAGCACTTCTTACCTTTTAATTTAGAAATTAATTTAAAGACTTTCCTACAGACATGCAGCACTGGTCAGCTGTGATTTTTTTCTCAATCTGGCATGTCAGCTAATCTTAGTAATAAAAATGAAAACAATATTTAGACATAAAATACCCTGAGGAGAAAGGAAACCAATTTGTGAAATTGCAAGTACAGAAAACGTGTGATGTGGCAGCAACCATTTAACCATAGACACAAAATGTGACTGAAAAGGACTTAGAGATGGTCATTAAGTCCCTCTTGCTGAAACAAGGACAGAAGTCCTATTCTTTGGCACACACAAACATTTGAGAAGGACAGTTTGTTTTGCCTTGAATCAAAAACATGTCCTCTAAGAAAGAACTGTCCTTTGCTAGGACAGTTCACCATCCCGACTCTGTCTGACCTCGCATTCAGCTTCTTCCCGTAACAAGGAGACAAGTGAATTGAAACTGGGGTTTTCTCCGAGTCTTTATCAAAGTGGAAGCTGGAGGCCATATAGATGAGCAGACTGACTCCAGTGCACAACCAGAGCACAGAGCTCAGGAGGGTTTTGAGCAGAGAATACCTATCACTTACAGTTTGGGAGCAGTTAGGAATGGGTGTGCTGGCTTTTTGGCACAGTAAGTCTTAATGGCAGATTAAAAGAGTTTGAAGTATTAATAGATATAGAAGACAAGTGTTCTCATGTGCTGCAGCAAGATACTGCTTTACTGAGCAATATAATGTGAAGCAACAGCTTCCACAACCCCTTCGTTCCGGGCACGTCTTTCCAATTGGTCATTTGCAATATCGAAAATCCCTACATTCACATTAAGTTCTTGCTGCCAAAGCTGTTCCAGTTGCTTCCTCCAGCATTTGCTCATTAAAAGCTTCACGATGAGTTATAAGGATGCAAAAGACCTGACCGTCAGTCAGGAGCATGCCCTGCTCACTTGAGGTGTCGGAGATAGTCATCATTTCAGAGCCACCAGGCAACGCCACAACCCCCTCGTCCTGAAGCAGACCACAGTTCTACACAACCAGCTTGTTGGGTTTTGTCAGCATTAAGTCTCATTTTAATCATATTTTTTCTAGAGATATCTGTGGTAGTGCCTAGAAGGGAGAAGTTACACACATTCTTGATATACCTGCAAGGAAGATAGCATGCTAATAGCTATCTTGGTCTGAATCATCTACCAAGAATAGTGGAAACCTGTAAGAAAAGCCCAGAGCAGCCTAGCTGGCATCTCCTGGAGTTCTTTGTAGGTATTTAAATGTCTTTCAAGTAGAAAACCGGTTCCCATTGGCTGCATTAGAAACAAAGACTTCATATACCTGATTAAGGCCTCTGCTGACTGCAGCCTACCTTCTATCTCTGCAGGACTTACTCACTGGTGTGGAAATCACCTGTCCTGATTCCCACTCCTGTTTTTACCTTTCAGACTCCAGGTCTTACTTTTTAGCCTAAATCTTCATAAAATGGAGGGTAGTATAAGGACTGTCACCTACCTAGAAGAGTATCTCACACCACTGTTGCAAACGGTGAGCTTTCTTCATGTGAGAGAAGAGGTATTATAGATAATCCACTAAAATCTCTGAAGATCTGAGTTTGATTTTTTTCCTCTTCTATGGAATGTTTTAGAAGACAATTTAGATTTGTTGCCAGGTGGTCTTTTGAGCAAAAACAAACACCCCTAACCATCATGTTTATGTACAAAAAAAGTAACACACAATAATTTCTGTTACAATCTGATTTTCTTCAACTGGCTAAACCCTCATGTTGTTCCATTTGAAAACTGGACAGGAAACAGGATTATCTCACTGAAACAAATTTTGAACCAGCTAACCATAAAGCATAATGCTCTCTGTTCAGCCAAGTTTCTTTATACTATTCTTCATGGTTAGTTCTAGCTTAATATGTGTGCAATTTCATGCTATTTCAATCTTAAGTCCCCCAATTACGGCAAAGGATACTTGTTCTTAGAAACAGTTAAGCTAGGTCATCTGGGTGATCATCTGGGTATGATGACAGACACAGATGTTCTTGTTTTGCTTTTCTTTTGTGGCTTTCACTAGTTTTCTGTGGGTTTTATCTCTAATCTGTCTTTGTTCATCTTTTGGAACTTCATTTAATTCTCTCCACTTGCATGTCACCATATTGCTGAAGTTTAAGCAGTGATGGTCTTAAAATGCTGCTCCTAGCTGAATTTCATGTAGTTTATCTGTTCCCAAGTAAGCATAGTTACTTTTGTCTCTCAATTGTCAAATTAATATGCTTGTTAAACTCTTGGCTTACAGTGTTCAAAGGACTGAGTCGTTTCTGTTAATAAAAGACACGTCACACTACCTGTTTTTAAGCCTGAACACACCAGGCTGAGAACTTCCAGAGATTTTACCTGCAGCTTCATTGGAAGCTATAACCTAAAGACCATTTAGGACTTAATTATAAATGTGAAACTTCAAGTTTCGTGAACTTTTTTCAAAGTTCAATTATGGATAGGATTGATTTAAAATACAAGTGCCCTCTGGGCTGAAGTTTAAAAGACAACACATGTTAAGTGTTAACACGACTATATTTCACAAAGACAGAACTCAGGATTGAGCTTTGGCTGACACTATCAAAGCAGTAACTTACAGATTTGTTAAAACGGACACTGAGCAAAGCAAGGATTTTCATGCCAGTTCCAAGCCTAGTGGCTGCACTTGACACAATTCTTTACTTCAGAAGACCTTCAGCTGCTCCATCCAGCTGTTCTGTTCTGCAAAAAGACATCCCTTTTTACTTCACACTGCAGAATATCCTCTTTTTTCCTAGAGTAAGAGTTTTAGAAAGAAGTCCATGCTGGCAATAAAGCTTATTTCTAAGCTGTGTGGATGACCCTGAATGCACAAACTGCTCTCAAAAGTACCTGTGAAACTCCGGAAGGATGTTTTGCTCAAAGACCATTGGTCAATTTTGACCTCTTGCTTACACCAGAGGCTGCAGAGCATTCTTGGTAGTGGGCACATAAATGGGTAAATAAATATAGAATACCAAAAGGAAGTATATTCATTTACAGCCTGCTAAGATTCCTATCCTCTCCATATTAGACTTCTAGAAGTGCCTGAAAAACACCTACCATGTAAAAACATTCACAAAAGCTTGAGTTAATAACGACCTATCAACAGCCAAATCTGGCAGGAAACCTGTTTATGTCTCCATAAAGTACAACCTACCTAAGCCACTCCTTAAAATAGGAGCAGTAGATCAAACATTTACACAATAACATTCTGGAATGTTATTGTACTATGAAATAGCTATGAAATAGCCTCCTTCTTTTTGCCTGCATTGCATCCCCTACTTCCAATGAAGACAGCTATTCCTAGCATCCACATCTGTGGTCACCTGAGGGTGTGAAGAAGTCATTGAATTTCTTTGCTTGTGAAAAATTCCCTACCCTGATAACTCAGAGCAGTCTTGCTATGAACACAGAAGTGGATTCTGACCAGTATGTGATGGAAAAACCTTTTCCCATGTCCTGTGAAAGACCTGAGGCTAGCTAGAGGCCTGCAGCTGGAGAAAATGTTTCCCTTTTCGCTGTAGTGACATTTGGAGCCAAGAACAGAAGAAAAATAACAGGTAAGAAAAAAGAGCTTGGGGGCTGTATATGAGGGTGAAATGAAGCTAAAAAATGACTGTACATGTGTATTGTAAATCTTCAGAGATGCTTGTTTGCCAGTTTTCACACATTTCTGTGCTGGTTCTGGTTTCCTTGACTCTGACTCCAGTAGATTAGTCAAAACCATCAAAAAAGTTATTGTGGTGTCTCCCTTCTGCAAACATGCTGTGTGTGCATATACAGTGACACCACAAGATGGTTACTTCCAGGGGAAAGGAGGAAGAAACTGCTGCTACCATTCAAGAAGTTCCTGTCTCCAGCATACATTCAAGAAAGTGGCTCTTAAACTGTTATCAATCCTTCTGACAGTCTCAGTAGCCTCACCACTGATCTGGTCCACATATATAAGATTAATTAAGACAGCTTGCAAGGAAAGGAGAAGGCAAGGACTTTTGCCAGCCTCACAAAAAAGTCACACTGATATCAGCCGACATCGAGCTTTTCCAGCACATCATTGTTTGTATCATGCCTGCAACAGTTTTTACTGGAAGCACAATTCCAACTCCTAAAAAGAAAATTCACTAGAAGGTACTGTAAGAGCATGAGTGCCAGTAGTTGTGGAAGGAGATTTGCAGCAGCGCTGGAAGCTTTGCTCACAGTGACAAATCCACACAGCATATTTAAACTCAGACACTCCTTTGGATTTACCTAAACGCTTGGTGTCCAAGAGGAAAGAGGTCCATCAGGAACGTACTGAGAAGCAAGAAAAAGCCACCACCTAATACCAGCTGCCATTCTCTCTGCGAGATCTTAATGGTTCTTGCTGTTCCCCTGGGCTTTAGACACTAACGCACCTCTCAGGTTTTCCAGCTTGTTTCCTGTGCCAGCATTTGGGTGAGAACAGGTCAGTAAATTGCAGAAGCCCAGATCTTTCTACAAAGCTGAGTAAGGCTGTGAGACAATTAAAATAAGATGTATACTGATTTTACATTCAGGATTCCAGTATCCAAAAGCCAGTTGTTTTACTAGAGGAAAAGAAAGAGACACAGCTTTAGTATTCTCAAAGAAAAAATAATTTCAGTAAAGAAAAGCAGGTACTTTAGAAACTCATACAGCTGAACCCATATAATTCAGTTCCAAATGAGCTCCATTCTTTCAAGCAGTCTTTCAACATCATGAATATCCCCTTCCACTGCCAGACTTTCAAGACCCACTCCAAGTCACTCAACATATTGCTGCTTAGATAGAACCAAGCACAGCAACAGATGAAGCTGAGGCTTTCAGGCTTTTACAGCATTAGAAGCTTTTTGTTCAGGAGGATCTTTGAACTATGTACATTCGGAGATCTTAACCTTGGACTAAAAGCAACAAAGACTGGGGGTATGTACTGAAAAAGTTCTGCTGGTTAGCGTAGAGAATCTCAGGTTATTTTCCTTCTGAATGGAATAAAAGAAAGTTCTGCTGTCTTTTTGGCAGCTTCCCAGGAATGCTCTGGCGAGATCATAGTGGTGTCACGTCATACTATAAAAAGGAATCAATCTCCTCATTGTCCTCAGTAAAAGCCCTGCAGAGGATGGTCTTTACAGAGCTCAGTTCAGAGCTCACAAGCCTGCAAGAGCATGTGTCAGCTTGCACAGCACAGACACAGATCAAGGTCTCAGTCACTTGGGTGCATCTCTAATTGACCAGTAATAATGCCAGTGAATTACAGTTCACATCCCATACGTAGCAGACTGGGTGGCTGGTGCTTTCTGTAACACTGCAAGGTTTCCAGCAAAGTCAGCCAGGAACTCTCCAGTACCCTGCCAATACAGCCCCTCTTGGCAGCAGAATCAAAAGCGTAAGAACTTTTCCTTGGCAGTAAAGTTAGTAATTCCAAGCTTTCACTTAAAAAGCTCAGCTTACTGAACTGAACCAAGTATTACAGCCTTATCCGAGTCATGATTTGAAACACAGTTTGTTTCACGTGGTTTGTGTGATGGCATGGGAACTTTCTGCTCTTGACTACAGCAATCAGTTTCATGTAATGTGGTTTGTAACAGGAGAAAGGATCAGTCCAGTTCGTGATGGAGATCAGATTCCACACATTAGCAAAGAAAGTATTCCAAACTGTTTAGGAGGTTTAATCCAGGAGGGGTCAGCAAGTCTTGTAGAGAGAACTGTCTGTTTAATAATCAAGAGATGGGTATTACTGATTGTATACATGTTCTTGACTGCTATCTAGTTTCCATTCTCCATAGACAAATTACAATTTATATTTAATCAGTCCTTAAATAGACTGGATAACTAATATAAGCTGGTTAGAAGAATGATGGTTAACAACTACTTTACGATAATGGTTAAATACATTAAGAAATGGGAGAAGCAGCTATTTTTTATTTTCTTGAACTGTCTCCTCTTCCTCATCATGGCAATGGTGTCTGTTGTCTTTGCTTCCTGGTTCTTCTTTGTTAGCACAAGGATGCAATGTTTGGGTTAAATACATTGATGGATGAAAGTCAGAAGTCAAACACATTTACAGTTTATTTTCTGTTGTGGAATTCAAGAGTCACCCTGTAAAGAAACGCACCTCACGCAGTTAACTTTAGACCTAGATTTGCCTGAGTTATTACTCACAAGTGATCACAGATGTGACTTCTAGTTTCTAGTTGAGAAATAAGATTTGTGAATAAAAAAACCCCAACATGAATCTACAACACAAAACCTGAGTCAATCTCAGAGGTAAGTTTAGGAAAAGCTTACCAGAAGCACTACAGCAGCAGCCAGCTCCTCTGCATTCCCCACGACTGATAATAATGCCAGCAAGCATTTACCTTGCTCTCTATTGAATAAAGAGTAGAGGTCCTGTTTTATAACGAAAGCTCGACATATATTTATGTCACCTAGACTCTCAACTCTCCCCTTTAAAAATCAGGGATCAGGTCCCTGGTCCAGTTCACAGCACCGCAGCAAACAGTTAGGCTAGAATACAAGAGGTCAATATTTTAATCCAATTTTGCTATGGGACACTTCATTCTGTGAAAACGTACCCTTTCTTGAAGGAAATGCTTATGTGTCTCAAGCGAGGCAAGGGTTTTTTTATTTCCTGATTCAAAAAGTGAAACAGCACAATCTGTTTTCAACTCGCAACTCCACGTTCAGAGCAACTTTCCAGCTGAGGAACACTCCCACTTGAGGTTCAATGCCAACCCAGCTGGCACTGAGGCAGCAGCCCTGCCAATGCTGGGAGTGTTTCAAGCCTAGTTTAGTGCTGTGACGTACCTGAGACACTTGGCTTTCGCGGGACAGCGACTTTGCCAGCTTCAGGTATTTTCTGACACTTGCTTGTAGTGTTTGCCAGCTACTCTTCATTAAGGCCCTCTTCATAAGTGCCACAAGATACACTTTCCTTTTTCTAGAACTGTCCCTCTTCAGATGATTTCAATGCATGGCCAGCCATGGCAGCTCCTACTGTAACTTGACAAGAGCCTCCATAAATTTCTACTATGGATTTTTGATACTTTTTCCACTGAATTACCAGGTGAGCTGCATAAATGATTGATTTTTAACTCATTAGCTTGCAGTCATGTGTGTTGCTATAAAGAACTGTAAAGCAACCTTAGCCATAAAGTGCCTCAAATACTGTGAGCTGATGCCAAAGAGAGAAAGTGCTCCTTGTCCTGTCTGGCTAAACAAGAACTGAGATAATATTGGCTTTGTGCATGCAGTTACTCAAAACCTTCTGTGTTGGTTCTACTATGGTCCTCAACGTATCTGGGTCATCTGTACTCAAAATAGTACAGTAGTCAAACGTAGCTCAGACGTTATCCTCAGCATTAAACTACTTTTTTTTCAAACCCTAATACTTGCAGTACTTGGCAGGTAAGGAACAAAAAAAACCCCAGAACAATCAGGAAACAATGGGAGATGCCATAGGCAGCACACCTTTCGTGGCTCACAGCAGTAGTACCCAGAACCTGCATCAGCAGTGTAAATTCCTTCCTGTGAGAGAAGACAGAATGAAGTGGAGCTCAGCTTTGGCCATCAATATGCCACTTGAATGGCTTGTATGGCTTGATTTTTCAAATAAGCAAACTGAAAGTGCCTGTGCCTTTTGGAAAGTGCATTGGAGGAAGGAAGGATGCAATCTTTTGAAGGAAAAATTGGAAAAATGTGGTGCTCAGATACCTTGACAGGTAGGATTTTTCCCTAGTCACTCAAATTTTAGGACAAGCAAACCAGAGGCCTGCAGTCTATATATTGGAAAAGTCCACCACACAAAAGAAAGGCAAGATCCAGTAATAACAGCAAGACAGCCATACTCTTAGAAGTTGAAACAAAATGCTAGAGGCTGTTTTAATAAAAACCAAGACAAACAATGGTTGGCTAAAAGAAGAGTCAAGACTAGGGCTGGCCACATCACAGTTGGGGTGCAGCAATTTTATTAATCCTTCTACATGGAGTTAAGCTTACTGGCTGTTGTTAGTCAAGCTGTCTGTATAACTCTTGGTTTGCTCACTGGCCCAAAGAAAGCTAAGGTGATGTGCTAACTGCTAGTCCCAGTAAGCTGCAATGGAAGAGGCACAGGTTTCCTCACTTCCCAGGATGTTTCTGTTATTGTTGTTGGCCCATTCTTCTTTCTAGGATTTGTCCTTCCCTCTGGTCACTGCCAACACGTCCCCAGGCAGAAGCCTGCCTAGATATCCCCAGAACACCCATGTACTGTAACTACTAGTCAATATTAACACCAGTTGTTCCAGCATCTGCATCTCCTACCAGTCACTTGATGCATTTTGCAATCAGTCACTCATATTCCTTTATTCAATCTGTATTTTAACCAGCAGCAAAAGTGACACTGAGCTGTCATTAATTAAGCCCACCAAAGGAAATCACATCAGTAACTTCAGCACAATCACTCAGTTTGTACCTGTGTGGGTACACCATGCACAGAGAGACTGTGGGCATTCTGTGTCCTGTTGCCCATGCAGCTCTGTAGTTCCTTAATTGCCTCACACGCACAGATAGCGTGTGCTCACACTCCAAATGCTACCAGCATCATTAGTTCCTTTCACACTCCATTTCTCGATACCAGGCATTTGGAGATTTCACAATCTGTGTATCCTCCTCTTAAGACATCACAATTCTCTTCTGCAGACCTTTGAGGGACTAACAAGCAAGATGTCTCTAGTTTATTAATTAGCTACTTATCAGCCATACTTCACAGCTCCCTACTAGTTCAGCTTCTCAGCTACAGTAATTAGACAACCCACTTTCCAGTCTTTTATAGCAGTTTCACTATTGCTGAGACTATGGTACTTTCTGGCAATTTTAGACACCTCCTGAATGACTAATAGAGAAATCCTGCTTTCTGTGTTACTCACTGCAGCATTACAGCTCCCGTTCTAAGTTTTGCCTCATGCACTCTGCCTTCAATATGTGCCATCATTGGCACCCTACGGTCCAGCTGTTATCTGAAAGCTTCTTTATTTGCATCATTCAGATGAACAGTCAAAAAGCAGCTACTCACGCTCTCTGTGATCCCAAGTGCGAATGGCCAGTGTTAGTTTTCATGCTGCAAACCTTTTCAGGCAGGAGCAAAAAAAGCCAACAAACACATGCCATATCTGCTTTGTGCAGTGAAAGGCTTGCTTGTATGTCCAAACTCCTGATTTTTATTAGCTACTACTGGCTCATGTACTCACAGGAATCATTAGTTCAGTATCTGACATGCACAGACTTGTGGAATATGAAAAATGTCCAGGTTTTTTTCAGCTTGCCAATCAACCATAATTAATATTGTGCAGTGAGTACAACTAGAAGGTTTAAAAAAATCTCTTAAATCAGGCTTAGATACTTTACTTTCTAAAATATTTCTTGGAAATACCAGCGTCCATGGCAAATGGTTCTCCAGGTCCCACAGTGATTCTACCCCTTGCTGCCTGGCCTGCCCATTTATAGTGACGACTTATTCACTTAGGCCAAGTTGTGTCTCCTTTCATTTCTACACAACCAAGGGCACAGGCTGAAGAGGAGGTGCTGTTTCTAAACAGAGCAAACACAATTTCACCTAGACATCTGAAAGTAGTAAACTAAAATGTTTTTCCTTTCCCAAAAGCCAATGAGAAGCAACAAAAATGTCTGATAGACTGTTATAACTGTCTACTCTGTGCATACGTTGGTAAGTCCACCTCAGAGTGTGCCTGCAGTATATGCATGTATAGATACAGCTGGTCAGATCTTGAGCTCTGACATGTCTCCAAACATGCCCCCAGGGCTGTAGGTCTGGGGAGGCTTGTGATATGCACACAGAGGGGTCCTTGGTTTTACAGGCATTTAAGTCAGAAGTAGTGCCAGAGCATGCCAAGTATCTGTTCAATGTGTTTTGTATCAATTAAACTGTTCCATGAGAAACCAGTGACTTGTCTTCACTTTGCTGTTTGGTAGAGTGATAGGTATCTGTGAGATTACTCTGCTTTTTTTGTTTCCTGAGGTTGGTTTTGAGTAAAAGGGAAAGAAAGGCTGCGCAGATTGCTTCTTAAAAATTCCCTTAAATGAGATGACTTCGGAGGTTCCTTCACCACATGCTATTTTCTATCACCTACAGTAAAGACCAGCTCCTTTACATTCCTCAGCTCACGCTGGAGATGCTATACAGCGTTTTCAGATGAACAGGTAACAATGAGATAGACACAAAACTTTAGTCAATATTAAGCAAATGCTGTGAGAAGTCTTATTAAACCATGAAGATAAATCAGATGTATAGGCAGGCTGAATCTCAGACTCAATCAATGTATTGAGGCTGGCCTAAGGTTACGCAGGTTCCAAGCATGTCGAGTTCTTCCACAGGAAAATTATTTTGCGTGACTGCTGGCACACACTTCTTACCCAAAAGCTGTCTCTCAAGCCAGGTGAGCTTTCAGACCACTCACTTGTAGGTGTTCTGCATAGACATACACACTGGTATGTGGCATAACTGCCCTGCACATCTCAGAACCCGAGCTGCAGGTGTTCAAACCTTGTGTGTCTTAGTCCACACAGAGTATTCAGGGGTAGAGGCAACAGTTCTCATAGTCCAAGTGCTGATGCTTAACTAAGCGACAGATCTCTAATCAGATTTTCAGACTTTTTCCTTCTCAAGGAGGACTCAGTGGGAAGCTCCCTGAGTGCTACATGTTCCAACCTTTACCCTAGCATTTGTAAAACAAAAATTAATGTATCATTTCTAGGCATGACTCATCACTTCATTATTTAATATAGCGGTGGCTATTTTTGTCTGTATCAACCTAACCACACTCACATAATTTAGTGAACACAGATGAATTTATTTTTCAGCATCACCTTTTTGTAGTTCTGTTTACTCATGCCTGTGAATCTCACACTTCTAAGGTTTCTTCTCCTATATTCCGTCCTCTGCTGCTTCTGAAACATCCTTCTGCTCAAACACTTTTCTGAATGGCAGAATAAACTGTGCTTGTCCAGGGGACAGGTTAGGAAACCTGGCATCAATATACTTTTGAAATGCTTGTCTTGTTGCTTGTATTGCAGTTTCCAGGCCATCCTTCCATTCTGTCATCTTTTCCAGTTTTTGTTTGAGTCTTTACCTGTTCTGCTGCTGCTTTCATCAGTGCAACCATCACTTTTTCCAGCTCATCAGCATGTACAGTCTCTGTTCCTTTCAGCTGTTTTTCATTCTCAGCCTGATTCTTTCTGTGATACTCAGGACAGTATCAATCACATGACATTTTTCTTTGTTTAATTACTCTATACTCTCATGATATAGTTACTCAGCTAACAGACTTCCTTCCTTGAGTCGGCCTAAGTGTTTGCTATTTGTAAAATAAAAAGAAGAAAATATTTGTAGGGAATGCCTATTATTAAAGTTTATTTTTTAAAAAACATTCAGGTTGTTGAAAAAACTCTTATTCAACTATAAATACACATGAAAACATAACTTGATGTAGGATGTCTGAAATTAAATTTGATAAAAGAAGGCCACTGATCACACAGAGAAAGGCAGCTGCAGAAGATTCAATTTCTGCATGTGTTGCATCCAGCGATAATTTAATGATGCTTGCTTCTAAATTAAAAATACAAAGGATTACTATTTCACTCTTCATTCAAGTCTCTCTGAGCTAGCACTTAACTACACATTGATTTTTCAAATAGACTTTGAACAATTCTGCCCCCAAGTAAAACGCTGTCTTGAAGTGAAATCTAAGAAATGATTTTTAGACTACAAATTAATCTGTAATGTTGTTTAAACAGTACTGAGAATATCTTTGTGCTAGCATATCAGTAATAAAACATATAATTTATATTACGTAGCCAAAACACCATGGGTGCTGTTAACCCAGCGCTGGCTCAGGGGCACATAAAAAATGGGGCACCAGGGATGTGTTAATGTTACTGAGCCAAACAGTTCACCGTAGACAAAACAATTTCTTCCCTCTGTTATTGCTCCCTCCACTTTGCTGGAGATATTTTCACCTAACTCTTCTAACATGAGAATTCAGAGACCAGCTAAGTTTATGTAAATGTGATTTATCTTTGTCAGAAAGGGCATGTTTTAATAGTGAAAATGAAGGTATTACATAATGGATCAAAACTTAAGTGTAACTCTGCTCAAAAAAACCCCCACCACCTTACAAAAGAACACACCCGAACTGATCTTTTCATGCTGAGACTATATTGTTAATTTTGTTGTTTGTGCTGTCAAAAAAATGAAATGTATTCTACTCTTAAGGGAGAGGGGGGTGTTACTATTTTGACACTGAAGCTGTTTAATTCACAATGCTTAATCTACATGGGTAGAATCTCCTGTGCCCTGGAGATCTCTGCATGAACACATCTTTTTCTGTTTTGCGTAGATGTCATGAATGGCACAATAGGCCCCTGAGAAATGAATACATTTCTGATGACTTAAATCAGCCATAAAAAGCAAAACTTTGGATCCTTGGTTGGTTTAGTGAAACTTGCCTAACTAAAGTCACGTGACCATTAGTGGTGGTGGAACAGCCGTTTCAGCACTGCTGCAAAAAGCCATTCCTGAGGTTTTTAGCTGAAAGCAGTTCTTTGACCTATACTACATATAAAACCACTTCAATCACTCGTTCAGCGAGACATCTCATTGGCTGCCACTGTTTGCTTAGAAAGAAAATTTTCTGCTGCAGCTTCTCCAAGATAGTTGCTAGTAAGCAGCTTGTTGCTAAGACAAATGACAAATGAGCTGCAAGAAACACAACCCACCAATCTTAGAATTACTTTAGTTATACCGGCCTTTTCTTTCATTTCAGCCATAGAATTCTATACCTGCTCCCTGGTCCTTAGTCACCGTAGCAAATATCATCAGGACAAATGGTACACGTTCAGATCCTGAGCACTCAGGCCTATGAAGATATTTAAGAGGCTTATGGCAAGTAATTTAATGGTTAAACACAGGGAACTGAGCTTCTGCCGACTATTGTCAGCAGATGCTATGACTGCAAAAGACAGAGCTCCCTTGGAAAACAGCTCCATAAAATGAAATGAACTCTGCTAGAAACTTAATACCCCTGTAAACCTCCTTGCTTTTCTTCTTGAGATGCCAAGCACATTGCTTTGACTGCCTGCAGTATAAACAGAGAGCTATTTAGAAGCTTGTATAAAATAAAATTCTAAATCAAAACACTCCAGCAGCTCTCTGTGCACCATTCATGTGCTGGTGGGAGGCTGCAAGACTGAGGATGACAGGTGTTAGACAGATTGCGTAGTGCCTGAGGAGAGCTTGTGTGCTCTAGCGGTAAAAAGCCCTGTGAAGTGGCGCAACAAGCAGGAAGGCTCAGATCCAGAAGACAGTTGCCTTTCTTCCACTTTGTAGATTTCTGAGGTTTTTCTCAGATATCCAAAGAGGCATATAAAGCATGTGCTAAGCATAAACAGAAAAACAAAACTACAGCAGGTCTACTTCATTTAGGAATACACATATGCTGGCTGTTTTCCTCCACTCCACCTAGGGTTCAGGTTCAGCAAATCAGTTAAGTACCTTTCTAGCTTTCATAGATACAAAACTTCAAGACAGATTTAGTTAAGCCTGTACAGAACCAGACTTAAAGAAATGCACCTAATCAGGTTCAATGGCTGCCTGAACCAATTTTCAACAAAGTCCACAAATTTCATTTGCTAAAAACAAATGTGAAACATGCTGAAAGTGATTTAAAATATCCAGCTAGCTCAAGCTTACATCTCATCTAGCACAAAGACAATGCCAGTAATTTCTCAGGTCAAGTCCTTCTCCTGGCACTAGAGTTCAAATCTCAGATGAATGAAGGTCCTGGTTATGGCAGGCATTAAAAAACCACCTTTTTTGGTTTGTTTTGTTACATAGAATGACATTCTTGGTTGTCAAAAACATGGTTCTGTCATGCTGCTTTTTTCCACCATAAAGAAAACAAACCAGTTCATACTCACAGATTGGTTTGAGTTGGAAGGGACCTTATAGCCCATCGAGTTCCAACCCCCCTGCCATGGGCAGGGACACCTCCCACCAGACCAGGCTGCCCAAGGCCCCATCCAACCTAGCCTTGAACACCATCAGGGATGGGGCAGCCACAGCTTCCCAGGGCAACCTGTGTGAGTGCCTCACCACCCTCAGCAGGAAGAATCTCTTCTTAATGTCTAATTTAAATCCTCCCCCTTCCAACTTAGAGCCATTCCCCCTCCATCCTATCACTCCAGGCCCTTGTAAACAGTCCCTCCCAGCTTTCTTGTAGCCCCTCCAGGTACTGGCAGGTTGCTATAAGGCCTTCCCAGAGCCCTTTCTTCTCCAGGCTTAAGAAGACCAATTCTCTTAGCCTGTCCTCATGGCAGAGGTGTTCCAGCCCTCAGATCATCTACGTGGCCCTCCATTAATATCCAAGTTTTTGTTTAAGATTTCGTCAAATGCAATGTGGTTAGCAGCTGCCTCTTTGGGAGCTTTATCCACTGCATCTTCTTTGTGAACTTCAGCCTCTAAAGCAAGTTATTATTTAAATATAGCAGTTCACATTCTATTAACATCCTATTAAGATTAAGCAGAGTTACATAATCAATAGTTTTATATTTTCTATCTAAGAAATCAGAGCAAGTGAAATTAACTACCAGATGGCAAAAGACATTCTGGCTCATTTAGCAATTTTATTGCAGCGATTCCTGTTAGAATGCGGCCATGCAATAGCACTGAGCCACCACAGCTGTAACCACTATACATCCATATCTATAACATAAATGGCAATTTCAGAATCTTACACAGCGCCACCAGGAACAGCTTTAACAACTGACAGAGGTCATTTTCAGATCACATGTAAATTTTGTTATTAATTAAAAGGATGCTTTGTTGTGATCAGAAACTGGAGAAATATGTGCACACAGAAATCTGTGAACAAGGGATGAAATTAATGCCAGCTCTATAGCAGTGACCTCAAAAGTCTTTATTAACTGTCTTTATGCTATAGCTATTATTCCAAAGAAACATCACCAGTTAAATGACAGGAGTGTAATTTAATTTACCTGAGACCAAAGTTCAGCTTTCATTTTTTTTCAAGTGCTTTTGTATCTCTGCTTCCTCCTTTTTATGTTGTTCTTATTGAAAGTCTGCTCCAGTCTCTGCACAATCAACACAAGTGGTTTATGTACAGCAACTGACCACAGTGCAGAAACCTCTGCCTCTCTCTTGGCCCCTTTGCTTGGCTCCGCAGTTGAGTAAAAAATCGAAAGGCTAAAATACACGCACCTTGATTTCACATGGGGGAGAACACAGTTATTACTGCCCGTGCAGCTCCATACACCTAACAGGAAGGTGCTGAACCCAACTCTCATCTTCTAGGCAAAGCTGCACAATGGGAGAGCATCATGGGTGTCCCTCCTGACTACATGTCCTGATGGTCACCCACACAGTGCAAGCAACAGGTCAGTCCTCAGCTTTCTTGAGAGTGACTTACCCAGTTCTGTCTGCAACCAAACCTCGTGGCAGCATGAGGAAGGGCTTTGTTCTCTTTAGACACTAGGAATTAGACAGTGCCCTCTGGGGCTCCCTGTACTCTCTCAATCCTCCAAGGCATTCAGAGAGGTCCCTTGCCCCAAGATACCCTCAGATGCTTCCATGTCACTTTAGAGGCTCACAATAAACATTCTCAGGAGGACATGGTAGAATATTTCAGGCATTTGGAACAAAACATGCACATACAAAGCAATCCCTCTGTCTCTAGGGCTGCTGTG
Organism: Piaya cayana; assembly: GCA_013389865.1. Lineage (NCBI taxonomy): Eukaryota > Metazoa > Chordata > Aves > Cuculiformes > Coccyzidae > Piaya > Piaya cayana. The sequence goes on along the minus strand of WAAB01004186.1, from coordinate 199,883 downwards.
TCTGTCCAGGGCCCAAGAAAGGCCCAGCCCAGTGCTGCAGGATCACAGCTAATCCATTCTAGAAAGGGGGAGTGAAGCAGCATGGAGCTGGGACACACAACTTGAGAGGGCCTAGGCTGGGGTCACTCCTGTTAGCAACATGAATAAGATCTAAGTAAAATATTAGCATCACTGTCTCCTCCTGTGGACATGTTGTGAATTAAAGTAGGTAGCCCTGCTAACTCATTTGAAAGACTGATGTTCAGCACCAAAGACTGCCCAGAAGAAGAGAAGCCACCGCAGAGGGAAGTGGATAAATATGCCTACAAGGGCAGGCTTAGAGAGTTGGGGTTGTTAAGCCTGGAGAAGAGAAGGGTCCGAGGAGACCTTATAGCGACCTTCTGGTACCTGGAGGGGCTACAAGAAAGCTGGGGAGAGACTTTTTACAAAGGCATGGAGTAACAGGACAGAGGGGAATGGCTTTAAATTGTAGAGGGGAAGTTTTAGACTAGACATTAGGAGTAAGTTCTTCATTCTAAGGGTGGTGAGGCACTGGCACAGGTTGTCCAGGGAAGCTGTGGCTGCCCCATCCCTGGAGGGGTTCAAGGCCAGGTTGGATGGGGCCTTGGGCAGCCTGGTCTGGTGGGAGGTGTCCCTGCCCAGGGCAGGGGGATGGAATTGGACCTCAAAAAGCTCTACAGAGCCTCGGTTTAAGGTCAGCAACCAGAATCAAGTATAAGGTAGGATGCAAGATAAAATGTCCCAGCTGTGTCCTGTTGAAGGATCTTCACAAATCTTGTCATGCATAATTCCTCCCAGACTACCTGAGCCTTAGAAAACATTTGCTAACAGTCCTAGAGCTAATTCTGCTTGCTCTTCATTATGCCCAAATCAGAATGCCCCAAAGGACAGCTGACACGGTTCCCCCTCTGAATATGCTGGATTTATTAACATTCAGAAGGTAAGTGCAGTTCTTTCTTACCAAGATATGAATGCCTGCATGAATGTCAAGAACAGATGGATACAACAGCTCTTGGAGTTTTCCTAAATCTCAGATTGTGAAGAAAGTATTTAAAAACCAAACTTGCCCAGTATACCACAATGAGAGTGTTATTGTATTCTGAAAATCTTTTACTTCTAAGTCCAACCAAAAGTAACGCTGAAAGGTGCTGTGGTATTCTTTTTTAACATACACCACAACAAACAAAAAAGTCTAGATTGGGACTTCTAATTCTTGTGGTATTCTAGTAATTTCTGTAACACAGTTACTAAAACATCAGAACTCTGCTCCTGATAGATCACTTGCTTGCACGCATAAAAACTTGTTGCTATAGAAAACATGCAAAACAGCGAGGTTAGAAAATCATTGACCATTACTTTCTACCAAGTTAGCCAAAATACTTGCCTTCAGATGAGGATTCACACACGCTAACAACTCAGTAACATGCTGCAGGTAGATGATGAGGGAGGGCTGTTTGAAGCAACCCCTTCCAGCCTTCATACAGCTCCCTGTGCAGCAACTGTCACGAGGCAGGGCTGGCTTTGCCCACAAAGAACTAATTTTCCCCAGTAACAGTTAAGCAGTATCACAGCAGGCTTCAAACTATGTAGTCTAAGCGGATTTTAGGAACAGTGCAACAGCTACCGTTTCGGATATTTGAATCTTAGCTTTCTGTTGCTGTTCTTGGTAAAGCTGTGAAAGCCAGCACAGACAATGAGGAAATGGCAAAAACCTGAAAGAGCCTCTGGCTGGGAAATCAATTTGACTCACAGTTCCTGTCAAGGCAGCTGTCATCCAGTGGAGATGATTATTACTCTACTGAGGATGAAATTGAGAAAAACAGAACAAAAGAAACTGGATCCTGTTTGCTTTATCCTCCAGACACATAAGGGGAGCAGTGCTTTCAGACCTGAATGAACAAATTCTGTTACCAATGTATTATAGTTGTGTTTGGGTGGGTTTCTATGCACACATGATTTTTATTACATAAATCAGGTACTTAAAATAGTAAATGCCAGTTTTGATACTGTAACAGTAATTTACTGCATTCTTCTCTGTACTTGCACTGCTTTATTTCCTTTTTATACATAATTTTTGTAGCATCGAGTTACCTCATTACCAACATTAAAGTTACCAGCTACACAGTGGCTGCCACAAATAAACACAGAGCAGCTCCATAAAAATAAGGACAAGTCTAAATACTCACTCTACCTTCAGCCTGGGTCAGATCTAAATTAATCTGGTTAACAGAACTTGATTCCATCCAACAGATACAAGGTCTCATCTCAGACAGCTCTTCTATGAAGTGCCATTAGCATACGACATCACCGATACCCTGCCCAGGTCAGTCCCACACTTTCCTCTTTGGCCACCTGCCCCCCTCCTTATTTCCCAGTAACTTCCAGATACATATTCATGCCCCAAAACATAATTCAAAATCTTGAGAACCCAAATCCCGCATTATTCCCAAATATGTGAAAATAAGAGACTGGGTTTTCTTATTTGAAATTACCTGAAGGTGTGAAGATCAAAGTGTATATTTTAAAAGCTTGCAGAGAAAAAAAATCCAAACAGATTAAAATGCTTACTGTAGCACTAGTTTTGCAAACATACAAAACACGTGCATTTTAACAAACTGAAGAAAGCTAAAATCCTGAGTAGATTTTTTTAAAAGAACACATTAATTCTAAAGATCCATCACATCCTATCAAACCAAATATACTCTACAGCATACGCACAGCATGTGACAGTTCTGAACATTCAATCAATTCATCTGGAAATTCTTTCAGCCTCCAACAGGCAAGTAGCTTCCTCACCTGCAAGCTTTCAGATTTGGCCATGACCTTGCTGTTGTGAGGAGGCTGGGGGAAACGCTTTTAATGGCTGTAAAAATACTATTTTATTCTTATCTTTATCAAAGGTAGAGCTCATTTCCATTCTCAGGAAGAAATAGCTAAACCAAGCTGAATTTAGGATACAGGTAACTATAAAATGCAAACAGGAGGAAAATTACAGGTTCAAAGCAAAGGATTTGGAAGGAGATGCAGAAAAAATCAAAGAGCAACTGCTGTCCGTCAAGGCAGCCATTAACTGTTTTTATCTTCAGTAACAACATCTTTCAGTAACAAAATGCAAAGCAATTTCCAGAGCAGCAAAGCAGATGTCCCTGCATATTCTTTTCTCTTTAGCCTGACAGAAGACACCTTGGCCAAAAAGGTGTAACAAAAGTGGTCTCTCAGCTTCTTGGAAGCCTTTGATGGGGCTGTAAACACAAGTTGTTGAGTGGAAAAATATAATCAGACCATTAATAAGGGTCTGTGGTGGAAAAAGGGCACAGCCTGGTATGCACCCTCCCAGGTGGTGTTCTGGAGTTTGGCTGATGCAGTACCAGCTAGCAAATGTCAGGCACACAGAAGTAGCTGGAGATCATAAGACCATAGGAGAGGGCCTCAGTGCTGCACAGGAAAGCACCTGCCCATACATTTTGTTCAAGGCAGAGGCTCACAGGAGACCAAGTCATGGGCTAAGGAGACACCACACTGCCCACCTGCCCTCCAGCCACACCAACCAGCATGCTGTCGAGGGGTCACCTCCCACCACACAGCCAGGGCTGTTCGGCAAGACTGGGCTTGTTCACACTGATATGTTCTTTTCTCCACATCTTTCCACCATTCCCTAATTTGAGCTCAGTAACCTATAATAAATTAATGTAATATTATGTACTTTGCAATACAGAAAAATCCAGGGTTTTTTAAATGCTGTTTAAATAAACTACTGCTGACTAGCCAAGAAAAACCCAGAAGCTCTTGCTAACCTGGAGTTAACACATACCGACTGGCAAGCTGGCACAGGTGTGTTCATTGATCTGCTGTCTGATGCCAAAGCGGAAAGGTAATGGCTGAGTTCTTCCTGCCTTTCTCTTGGCACAAGCACTTGCTTCCCTTTTTCTCCTCTATCTAGCTACCGACTCATTTTTCTTCATCTGTAAGGAAGAGTATATTAGCATCCATCCTAGGATATTTTGGCCAGTATTTTACAAATTCCTCTATGAAATAAAACCCTTCATGGCTGCTTTATCAGATATTTCTTGCCTTAAAATTATTTTACGTGCAGCATTGTTCATTAGCAGCTTTCAAAAGATCAAGAGATCAGCTTTTTCTCTTCACAAACAATACATTATGACTTCTATTTAAAAAGACAAAGTCCTGTTTTCACTTAATCAAAACAAAGGGAGAAGTGAACTACACTATCAGGTAAATTTCTAAGGCATTTACTGGTCTTGACTGTACATCAGAGTTAACTGTGTGTCTTCTGACATCCTGTGGGGACCGCAGACAATTCTTTCATGTTTGCATGTATCTTAATTACAATTTATTCATACAGGTATGGCATTGTATAAAGGCATTAAAATTGGATTAAATAGCAAGAAGCATTTATCCATTATTTCAATGGACAGAAAATAAAAACAGAGTTGTCTCAAAAAGTTCTGTGACCGATTTGCCAATTTCCTTCCTTATGTTCTCAGTCCCACTTGGAAGTTTTCCTCCTCATATACCTGGTGCCCTCACTGTCGATGGCTTCATAAAGGTCCTTTTTATTCTCTACTGTTGCGTGCAGATAACCAAGGTATGCCACGCAGAGGGAAATTGCTACAAGTCCAAATGCCATCACAGGTTTGTTCTGATGAAAAAGAAAATTAGTGCACATCTTTAGTCAAAACATTTTTCATTCATCAGAAACATTACATTCCTCCATCTCAGCAAATTAAAGAGTGAGCTATCGTGACAACAGCAAAAACCATCATTCCCTTCATGCAGAGCGATCCAAACATCTTCAAGAAGCAGCAGGAAGGGACGTCTGATTTTCTGATAGTGAAAGGAATCCTTTATGAAAAAGAAGACTCTCAGTAATCTGACTTTTGCTGGTGGCAAATGCTGCTTGAACAGGAGTGAGCAGGCCAAAACTAAAAACTACAAGTATTAGAAACTAACAGAAATTATCTGGATATGCTACTGGGATGATGCACTCTGCCTCTGCTAAGCAACATTATTTACATTCCTCTAAACCAGGTCATGTATTACCACATCTAATTTTATTATATGCACAAAATTTCATCTGGTCTTGCTGGGTTCTGCTAGCATAAATAAAACCTGAGTATCTTCAGCAGTGCCATGAAGATGGTCAAGGGGACTGGAGCATCTCTCTTATGAAGAAAGGCTGAGAGACCTGTTTAACCTGGAGAAGGCCAAGAGGGTATTTTATCAATGCTTTTCAATATCTAAAGGATGGGTGTCAAAAGGACAGGGCCAAACTCTTTTCTGTAGCACCCAGCAACAGGACAAGGGGCAACAGGTAGAAACTGGAAGACGGAAAGTTCACCTTAACATGAGGAAAAACGTCTTTACTGTGAGGGTGACGGAGCACAGGAATGGGCTGCCCAGAGAGGTTGTGGAATCTCCTTCTCTGGAAATACTCAAAACCCACCTGGACATGTTCCTGTGCAACCTGCTGTAGGTGAACCTGCTTTAGCAGGGGGTTGGACTGGATGATCCCCAACCCTGACCATTCTGTGATTAGTAACTTAATCATACAGGCAGGAAAAACAAAAATCCAAATATAGGAGAGCTACCCCAGATCCCCTCCTTCCATACCAAAAAGCCTGCATTTTATGATTTGTTCTCTTTTCAGTACTAAAGAGGACACCTATTACTTAACCTGTCAAATTACACAGTTAATATGTCAGTAAACAGTCTTTCTGTAAGTAACTCAGCTAGGTACAAAAGAATCAGACAATGTAACAGTGAGGTAAAAACTGGAATAAACAATGTAATGTTCTATGCTCTTAACAATTAGAGTGAAAAAATTAAAAATATTTTTAGTTACATTACAAGGTGGTTTGCATAACAAGAGATGGTTATATAACAGCACACAGAATTGCAATGATTATTTTAAAGAAACCATGTCTATCCAAGCATATTTAGTTTCTCTCAGAATGAGCCTCTTACAGGTTTAATGAAAAGCTCTGGGTTCACAGCTCGGAAGAGCATAGTTGTTCGAACGCTCCTCAGTCCTGGTGCTCTATCTTTGTGCGTTTCATTTTCATGTGGAGGTTTGGCAGAAGACATTTTAATTAATGTAGAGTACTTCCTAAAAACAGAATGAAAAACAAATGGCCATTTTTATTTAAAAAAAATTAAAGAACTACATTCACTGAATATGAGTTCACATTCAGCTTGTCTTTTTACAGCATAAATTTTAGTTTGTGTCCACGCTGCCTTTGGTGTTACCTAATATTCCCAGCTTAAGCACAATGATTTCCAATCTCACCAATTTTATGCATCTTAAAATTAATCGTAAAATCATGGAATGGTTTGGGTTGGAAGGGACCTTAAAATCAACCAGTTCTGACCTCCCTGCCATAAGCAGAGACACCTTCCACTGGATCAGGCTGCTCAAAGCCTTCTCCAGCCTGGCCCTGAACACTTCCAGGGATGAGGCATCCACAACTTACCTGAGCAACCTACGCCAGTGCCTCACCACCCTCAGAGTAACAACTTTCTTCCTAAGATCTCATCTAAATCTACCTTCTTTCAGCTTAAAACCATTACCTCTCAACCTGTCACTGCACTACCTGATAAAGAGCCCCTCCCCAGCCTTCCTGTAGTCTCCCTTTAAGTAATGGAAGGCTGCTATAAGGGCTCCCCAGAACCTTTTCTACTCTAGGCTAAACAACCCCAACTCTCTCAGCCTGTCCTTGTATGGGAGGTGCTCCAGCCCTCTGATCATTTTCGTAGCCTCCTCTGGACTGGTCGTAACAGAGCCACATCCCTCCTGTACTGAGGAGTCCAGAACTGAACACAGTTCTCCAGGTGGGGTCTCACAAGAGCAGAGTAGAGGAGGACCTAGCAACACTCTTCAGTCTAAAAAGATAACTTCAGATCACACTTTTTTTTTAGAAGATATCCTCTTAAGTGGGACTCCTTTGTAGCATGGTCACTGCCCATTCACCCCAGCAGCCTGAAGACCCGATTTCCACATGCAAGGGGCAGGTCCCAGGCAAGATGCCTCCTAAGGAAAAGTGGATAAAACATGTCGAAGGTTAAGCCTTTTGTATGGAGGTCACCTAAAGGCAGCCACACAGTGCCCAAACACAAGTGGGGGACACTGCCAGCCCGACTACCCCATGCAGCCCAAACTGTGAGGGTAGCAAGACCAGTGGAATGGGGTTCAACAATACCAAGCGGTGGGTCCTGTGATGGGACACAACAACCCTGTGCACTGCAGGCTGCGGAAAGCTGCCTGGAGGAAAAGGTCCTGGAGGTCTTGGCAGCAGCTGAACATGAGCCAGCAGTGTGCNAGCAACTGCTGAGAGAGCTGGGTGTGTTTAGCCTGGAGAAAAGGGGGCTGAGAGGAGGCCTCATTGTTCTCTACAGCTACCTGAAAGGAGGTTGTGGAGGAGGGAGCTGGCCTCTTCTCCCAAGTGACAGGGGACAGGATGAGAGGAAAAGGCCTCAGGTTGCGCCAAGGGAGGTTCAGATCGGACATCAGGAAAAATTCCTTCTCCACAAGGGTCACTGGGCACTGGAACAGGCTGCCCGGGGAGGCGTTTGAGTCCCCACCCGTGAAGGGTTCACAGGGCGGGCAGACGAGGCGCTCAGGGACGCATTTGGCAGCGGGCGAGCTGCATCACCCCAAGGTGCTTCCCACCCCCAGCGATTGCACGAAGGGCACAACCTTCCCCGCGGCGCCGAGAGGGCTCCGACCCCCGCTCCCCACCCACCGCCTCACACGCCCTCTCAGCCTTCAGCCTTTCCCCCTCCCCTCGCTGCTCACCCCCCGCCTCCAAGCCAGGCGCCCTCTTTTAGCGGAGGCGGAGGAACGAGTCTGCGCTCGCGCGCCGCCCCCCGGGCGGAGGCCGCGCGGACAGAGCGGCCCCGCCCCCCTCGGACAGAGCTTTTTGGCGCCCCTCGGACAGAGCGGCCCCGCCCCCCTNAAGGCCACAATAATGTCTCCTCAGAGTCTTCTCCAGGCTGAACAACCCCAACATTCTCAGCCTCTCTTCATAGGGAAGGTGTTAGCGTCTCTGATGATTTCTGCAGGCCCTCCTGCCTCAACACCTCCGTCTCCGCCCTGTGCTGAAGTTTAGACTAGATATAAAGAGGCATTTTTCATGCTGAGAGTGTAGCATGTTGCCCAGATTGGTGGTGGATGCCCCATCCCTGGTAACATTCCAGATCAGGTTGGATGGGCCTCTGAGGAACCTGATCTGGTCGGAGATGTCCCTGCTCACTGTGGGGGGTGTTTGGACTTGATGACCTTCATGGTCCCCTCCAACCCAAACCATTCTGTGATTCTGTGATTCTGTGATAAGGAGGTGGGAGAAGAGGCTGGCTCAGTTGGAAGAGGAGCGTTTCCCCACTGAGGTGCTCCTCAGCGCTGGGCAGCTGCCATTCCCTGCAACCTCCAACCCAGGAGCAACTTCGGCTGTTGGCCCCCTGGGTAGTGGCCAGCCCTGAAATCTCCTGTAAGCTCCACAGAGCTGTGCAGGATTTATCCCAGTGGTGCAAGTCCTGGTGCTCAGGATAGCAACAATTATATTTAAAATGTGGGAAATGGACAAAGAGAAGCAGTGAGATTCCCCTGTTTGTTGATTCTGAGTGCTGGGATTGGGAAGGGATGTTTCACTGGAAGTGCAGTTGTTTTGGCAGAAAAATATGCTGCAATTTAAACATCCAGTTCCTGATATTTATATCTGAACTCAAGATTTCAGGCATCTGGAAACTCCTGGTTGTGTACATGCTGATTTGTGGTGGTGTTTTCCTTCCTGTCATTTGTAGACAGTAAAATTAATAAAATCACCTGGTGTCCAGAGGAATCAAAGCCCGTGCGATCCCATTGGCCTGCTTATGCCTCCCTTTCTGTCTCCATAGACTTTGATGTCACTGGGCAGTTTCAGCCATGTCAGAAAGCTGGGTAGAAACTTCAAACTTTGGAAACACTAGTTCCTGTTAGGAAGGGAGAGATCCTGCTTAGTGCTTCCCTAGGTAATGGGTGGGAAAACTGAGATGTGATGGATAAAGTTACTGAGGTTTGGGATTAGTTTAATAAAATGAGTAGTTCTGGACTCACCAACCCCAGCTCACACTTTTCTGCACCTGGAAGGTGTGTGAGAGGGCTTTGAAGGAGCATCTGGTTAGTGGAGCCATGGAGGCAGAGCATGACAAACACAAATGTAGAAGTATCCAGGCTCTCAGAACCACTTGCTCCATTGTTTTGTTTCGTTTATTATTTTTCTTTCTTTTTTTTTCTTTCTTTTTCCTTTTTTTAAACACTAGCACAGGCTTCCCAGAGAAGTCATGGATGCCCCATCCCTGGAAGTGTTCAAGACCAGGCTGGATGAGACTGTGAGCAACAGTTTACTGAAAGGTGTCCCTGCCCATTGCAGGGGAGTTAGATCTCGATGAGCTTTAATCTTTTCCATCCTAAACCATTCCATGATTCTTTTGCAGGAATCAAACTGCATTATTTTTTTGGAAGCTGGCAGAGTGATAGGCTATTGCAGCTCAACTTCTCCCTTCTAAATCCAGATGGAGTATCTAAAGAGGGGTTTTTTTTGCTGTGTGTAAATAGCATGAGGTGAGAAAAATAGTAGGAAAATAAGTTGTGGTGTTAAGAGAGGATTGAACACTATATCTGTGTTTTCTGTAACATTTAATTTGCAAGGTACCACCTGCTAATCTAGTAGCTATTGTTTTGGCTGCATGCATCACACAGATGATGTAGTTTGGAACCCCTTGAAAGATAATAACTTTTGAGCGAAGGCCACTGCTGTTGTTTGGTTTGAGGTTTGTGTAGTTAAAAGAAGCTGATACAAGGTTTTTGCAGGAGCCTTGGTTTTGGGGAGGGTGACTTGTTTCCTTCAGGGAAGGGGGAGTTTCTACAGTGCTGCAGGAGATGTTCTGCACATGTCTCCCAGTGAATCAGTACATTGTGTATGGGGATGGAAAACATTTGCGTTTTCACACTAACAAGTGCACTAGCTTATCAGTGCATGCTCCCACTCCCAGCAGTTACTGCCATCAGCTGACCCAACGCACGCAGATGAAACTCCTGACCCAGACTCAGCCACAGGTGATAGTATTTTCCAGGTGGTGGATGAGTTTATCCCAGCACACATTTGCCTGATAATGGTGATTAGGATTGTTAAATTGCTGCTAGGGTGGTAGTTATTCCCATCTTTCCTATGAAGGACAGGCAAGATCCAGGTGTTATTAATACAAAGTACAAAGAACACTGTTGGCTGGAGAGAAAACATTCTCCATATGAAGGGTTGTGGGATAAAGCTTTCTGTATAGAAAGAGCAGAGGGGGACATGGAAACAAGGTTTGTTTTGATGTGAATGTTGGCATTGAAAGTACATTGAGCAGGTGCAGTCTAACCATATTAACTCTGCAGTGAAGAACAGCTTGGACTGCTTAGTGTTTCTAGTTTTGCTTTATGACTGTGGGAAAGAGTCTTATTTTATCTTAATGTGAATATTATGTTGCTATCATCTGACCCAACAGGATGTTGAAATGCTCAGTCCATTAAGGCTTGTAAAGTTGTCTGGCATCTTTTTATAGAAGGGACTTTATAAAGGGTAGAATTGTAAACATTGGTGGTATTTCTGAGTCACATCTGAATGTCTCTCCTGAAAAGTAACCATGAAAAAATCCCTTCCTTTTCCAAACCTGAGGCTGTTACTGAGATTTATTTTCCTTTTAAATAAACTCCTTTGGGATTCTGCATTTGGTATTGTGCTGTGTGCCACGGCCATTCAGAACTTAATTGCAGTTTCAGCTTTTCTTGAGACTTGCATCCCCTTATCGTTAGAGCTGCTGAAGGGTCTCCGTAGGGAACAGAGCAAATCTGATGCTGTGTCCCACAGACCTCGTTAGCATGTGATTGCCAGCCTAATGCAGTCTGGGGAACAGCAGCGTAACTCCACATCTTTGCTGATTCACCTCACAGCTCCTGTTTATTTTAAATACCACACAAGAAACGAGCCTCACATTGTGTCTTCAAAATAAAGAGAGGATGTCTCAAGCTACTGATAAGCCTTTGCTTGTTTCAGACACACAGCTACAGAGCTGTTGTGGACAGAAATGATTCTTTTTGCATCAGCACTGGGACTTCAGCACTAGTATGATTTGTAGTGAGAGGGTCAATGCCCATTGTGTGTTTGTTAGGGTCTTCATATGTGCATGTGTAGTGTGTATTTGCATTCCTGTTTGTCTGATTTTTACAATGTTTATACACTGTGAGTTTCATGATATTTTAATTAGAGTTGATGGCTGGTAATTGTTTTGTTCTGAATGTCTGGGGAAGAAGGGAAAGCAAAAATTAGGAGTTACAAGTACTTCCTCCATCTTACTTACGCTAATGCTGAAGGGAACTGCTATTGCACTGAGGCATGTGAAACACTGTTGCCATATAGAATAATGGAATGGTTTGGGTTGGAAGGGACCTTAAAACCCATACAGTTCCAACTCCCCTCCCACCAGACCAGGTTGCCCAAGGCCCCATCCAACCTGGCATTGAATACACCACAGCTTCCCTGGGCAGCCTGTGCCAGTGCCTCACCCCCCACACTGTGAAGAATTTCTTCCTAATGTCTAAAACTTTCCCCTTCCAATTTGTATCCATCCCCCTGTCCTATCACTCCATGCCCTTGTAAACAGTCCCTCCTCAGCTTTCTTGTAAGCCTCAAGGACATGAATATCAAAGCTATGAATGCAGAAGAAGTAACAAACAGATCTCCAGCTAGGCAGAGGTGGCATTGAGAGCTCTCTGTTTGGTTTTTGCTCAGCTCATGGCAGGCTCAAGAGCCCTTATGCTGCTTTTCATCTGCTGACACTCATTTGTATCATTCCTATTGACAGAAAGCAGTTTTCAGGCAGCAGCATGCAGTAGTTGGGACCCTACCCCTGACAATCCAAACCAGTTTTAAGGTGAGGTGCTTTTAAAACAAAAGATCTGTTAGAGTGGATAGTCAGTGTTTTATAATATTATTAATGTATATGTCTTCTATAACCCTTGTTAACTGTCTCTGTCTCTGAGAGACAAGCAAATCACCCAGTTGTGCTTTCCAGCAAAGATTAAAGCAAATGTTATTCTTTGAATTCTGATCAAACTTATAAATCCTTTTAACTGAATTCAGTATGGAAGGGAAAAGGCACTTTATTTAGCTCTACTGTCATTAATGAGTGGGCAAATTATTCCTGACTGGGAATAGAATAATATCAGAACCCAGAGCATCCCCTCTGGAAAGAAAAAGAATGTTTCCACTGAAAAGGAAGAGCAGAGAAACAATGCAGGACTGAATTTTCTCACTACAACAATACACAGCCTTAGAATCAGGGTTTAAAGACAAGCTTGAGCAAATCTAAGACTGAACCTCCAAAACGGAGGGGGTGAGAGGAGACCTGTTTTCACTTGTAGTTGCTGCAGCCTTTCTTGCATCAGGACTCAGAACTGCTCCGCCTGCTCAGTACGTTGATTTTTCTCCCTGGTCCAGCTGGAAACTAACCTTGCCAGAAAAGGAAAATAGAACAACGATTATTTTTCAGTTGGTTGGGTGAGACAGACTAAGGGAAGCAGGACAATGCAGGTGGGAAGGCAGTTGGAAGCAGGGACACAGAGCAGGACCAACCTCTGCCAGCAACACTGGGGTTCCCAATCAGCTTAAGCTGATTAAGTTAAAATTCTTCAGCTAGTGGCCTCTCTAATCTAGGCACCCTTCAGCTCTCAGGCAGGGAGCACAGCTCCTAGGAAGACTCTGGAGAGTACAAATTTCACAAGATGAACAGAGTGAACTCAGTCATAAGGGACTCTGACACTCTGTCATCTGGAGCTCTTCAGCTTTTAATATATAAATATTGAAGACAAAATAAAAAGACACGTTGCAGTTGTCGTCTAATAAATAAATACTGCCATGGAATGGAATGCAGTGGAGAGTGGCGGTGTCTGATATTCATATCTGAGATACAATGGGGATATAACTGTGTCATAAAAAGGCTTAAACAGCTTTGACATTTCAGTGATAGGAGTGCAACCACAAAGTTCCATCTCTATAGGACGGTTACAATTGCCCAGATGCCTTTAATGCCGTAATAAAGTTTAGATTCAAAGGTAAATTTTAGTGCTCTCAGATAATCTCAATATTCCTACAGTGATTTTGGCCTTTGAATTACTGATAGGAAATGAATCTTACTCATTTGGCCATGGATTTTGTCAGGCATTCAGTGCAGTACTGGGAGGAGAGGACTCACCTGGCAGGTAACTCCCTCCAACAGGCACCTTGGGGGTCTGTGCTGCCTGCAGTCCAGCTCCAAGCTGGCACCATTCATCACACTCCGGAGGCATCAGCTTCTCTGAGGACAGTACCAAGCTTCTGATTCAGGCACATGCATTAGCCTGTGTGATACCCTCTTCTTTTAAAACTACTGAACATTCACATATAATTCTCAGATAAAAGCCACAGTAAATTTAAGTGGAATAAACTATGCTGTGACTGAAGTATTCACTAACAGGCAAGGACTTCAGGCCTTCTGCTTTCTTTGTAATGCTGCCCAGATAAAAATGACTGTCAAAGCATTGATGCTCGTTAAGCATTGGAAAGGACTGATGATTAGTTATGAAAAATAAAGTGATGGGTTTTCTGATGGCAAGTGGCTTAGCTGCCTAGTTCTATGCAGGAATTTATTAGCACATACAGTAACCAAAATACATTTAGTCACAAAAACCAGACTCTGGTTACTTGGGAAAGCTATAATTTAAAATTCTAATAGAAACATCTGTCTGAACATTTTTGTATTGTTCAGAGTAATGTGTGCCTAAAAGAATAGGTGTCTTTAGTGGACAATTCACTTGCCCAAGTGAACCTGAAATACACATCTGGTGTAAAATATCATGGAATACACAGGGTGGGAGTTAAGACTCTTAGGTCAGTTATATGATTTCAGAAGTTTACTGTAATCCCATCCAGAGATTTCAAGTTTTGCATATGGACAAAGGTCTTGTGAAAAAAATTCATAAGCTGTACTACAAAGGGGTGCTAAGATTCAGTAAGTATTTTGTGAAGGCTTTTCTTGCTGTTTTCATGTTGTAGTAAAGTTAATACTGGAGAGAGACCATTAGTTGTATGAGACAAAGGTTAGTAGTGAAGCAGCATCCGAAATGGGGATTTAGGCTAGACATTAGGAAAAAAATTTTCACAGAAAGGGTCACTGGGCGCTGGCAGAGGCTACCCAGGGAGGTGGTTGATTCACCTTCCCTGGAGGTGTTTAAGGCACGGCTGGACAAGGTGATCAGGGGCATGGTTTAATGTTTGATAGGAATGGTTGGACTCAATGATCTGGTGGGTCTCTTCCAATCTGGTTGTTCTATGATTCTATGGGGAGCTGTCTGGATCCTCCAGGTAATTCCTGTAGGAATGGCACTTGAAAGGCAGGCTCTTCGTGAAGAGTCTTCTGCACATGTTCATGCCAGACTGAGGTGCTCAGGTGACTTCTCGGCCCGCAGGTGCACAGGTTACATGTCTCACAAACTGTCACTGACCATCGCCCACTGCTTTGGATGCCCCAGAGTGTATGTCTTCAGGTTGAGCTGTCACTAATGGGAAAGCACAAAGCGTGCAGCACTAAACTGATGCTGATAAGTGCTCAAAAGGTGCAGATAAAGCCTGTGACTTTAAACAAATGCCTAGTTCCCTTGTATCTTTCAGTGTGCCAGCAGATATGATCAGGTTACACTCGTTTAGTTTATATTACCTAGGAGACAAGCCGTTTCCATTTTCAAGGCTTAAAGCAGTAACTCCCTTTCTCGGAAATGAATCATTGATTGTTAATGCAACTAGAAAGCTGGGGTCTAGGTGTAATCATTCACTGAGACACAGGTAAGTCAAAGCTTCTTGTTACAAAATATAGTTTTGTCAAATGAGAAGTTGTTTTTTTAATGTCAAACAGACTTGATAATAGCCTCGTAAGAGTATCCCATCAGCCAGCATAAGTCACAGATAAAATCCTCTTTTAATTGCACTGTTGCAGTACTTTGTACCTACTAAAGAGTTACAAACTGTTTTGTGGCCAGAGGCAAGTGGAAATCTGGCTTTATCAGTTATTTTTTTTTTTTTTTAGTTGACTAATGCATTACAACAGTAGCCCGAATGGAGCAGTAATACTTATTGATGTTGAACATAATTTGCTGCAGAAGGAGTTCTTGTTTGCATTGGGAGAGATGAGCGATTTGTTTGGCACTAAGGTGATGAGGAATGCAGTAGTAGCTGTGTAGGAGAAATATAGACATCAGAACCTAAAAAAATAAAAAAAGTAATTTTGGCTACTTCTGTGTTTGTTTGTTTTTTAATTACACAGTTTACCAAAGTAACAAAGAAAACAATGAACTGTCTCTGCCCTCTCTCAAAACTCATTCATGGCTGTGGAGAAGAGACCACAGCAATTAGCAGCTGGCAAAGCATCACACTCAGCAGCAGCTGCTGGGTTAGTAAGTGATGTTTGCGGTTTCCCCAAATACAACACAAGATGGGATTTTGTCATGACTGGCTATAAAAAAGAACGCTAAGCTGCTTAGTGCAGGCTGTGAAGCCTACTGAAGCCTACTACTACTACATTCAGTAGTATTTTCAGAGAAATGAGTATTTGGTAGCTAAGATTCTTAAGCCCAGAAAGGAAGATTTGTCCCAAGCCACTGCAGAAACCTTTGTGAACATCAGGTCTAAATGTGAAACCAAGAGGCTCCAGTCTGAGGAGCTGCTGAGCGCTCTTCCATCTAGTCTTTTATTTGCCTTCCTGTAGTCAGATGGCAAATAAGTATCTAGGCTGATGGTTTTGCACACCACGTGAGTATTTTAAGCACTATTTAACTGGTTGTGGAATTCTACTTTTAAAGTCACGGCACGCAGAGGGTTACTCACCAATAAACCGAAGGGCTTATTTCTTGCTCTGAGGAGTTAAAATTTATTAGGCATGAAAGAGTGAGAGGTTATAATCAGTAAGCTGAGAAAGATGAAAGCGAGGGACTGGGCTAGGAGAGACCGTGATTCTTTTCTTAGGTCTGCTTCTGATGTGCCGAGTGATGCTGAGTAAACCACATCACCTCTCTGGTGTACATCTCCACAGCACATGTTTTCCTTGTCTAGATTGTCGACGTCTTGAGGAAAGGACTCCTTTTCTTATCACACATTAATGAACAGTTTATAGAAATGAAGTTCAAACTGAAGTGTGTATAGGTGACTTTTCGTTGGTCTGGAGAGAAGAGCAAGCTACTGCCTGTACATTTACATCTGACATTCAGTGGCCTCCACTTCCACTGGAAGTGTCTGGATGGTGAAATAGGTGGGAAAGCTTTGGCTCTGAGAAGCACAGACCACACTGTGCTACCACCGGCAGTGGTCGTGGCAGAAGCGAACAGCTTGGCCAGCACGCAGCCTGGGAGGGCTGTGTTTGCTCATGGATTGCCAAGCCTTACCTGGCTTATTTCCAAAGAGCCTTAAAAAACAATGAGTATCAATGCTCATGTTACAGCTTTACTTATGTTATGAGGAGAGAATTGTCTGAACAAGGCAAAGTCAATTTTTAGGACTTCTCTGTTTTCTGGTGTTGACTTCTCTGGTTTCATAAGGGCCCAGAGATCCCTTAACATAAGAAAGGTATGGAGCTGTTGGAACGGGCCCAGAGGAGGCTACAAAGATGATCTGAGAGCCGGAGCACTTCCCATACGAGAACAGGCTGAGAGAGTTGGGGTTAGTCAGCTTGGAGAAGAGAAGGGTTTGAGGAGATCCTATAGCGACCTTCCAGCACCCGAAAGGGGCTACAAGAAAGCTGGGGAGGGACTGTTCACAAAGGCTTGCAGTGGTGGCTGAGGGGGAATGAGTATAAACTGGAGAGGGGAAAATTTAGACTCGACATAAGGAAGAATTTCTTCACGCTGAGGGTGGTGAGGCACTGGCACAGGTTGCCCAGGGAAGCTGTGGCTGCCCCATCCCTGGAGGTGTTCAAGGCCAGGTTGGATGGGGTCTTGAGCAGCCTCGTCTGGTGGGAGGTGTCCCTGCCCATCTTGTTCTCACTGTTGAACAAGAAACAGAGGAATTCCAAGATTAGTGACTTGTAGCAATATTTTTTCAGCTCCTGTTGCAGATGTGCAACAGTTTGAGTAGCACGTGCAGCTTGGTGGGGTGACTTTAAATGGAGTTATACTGAACTCGGCGTTCCCAGGAGGTTTTCTGCTCCCTGTTCTTCTGTAGCAGAGCACTGGAATAGATGCACCTTGCTAGACTTCGGGGGCTAGTGGACTTTCCATCAATTTAGAGCAGACTGAACTAACGGTAGGGAACAGTATATGCACAACGAAGTCTTCTTAGGTCCAGAGAAAGAAGCAAATCAGTCTATTTCAGCCTGTGGACCTTACATCTCTGGTAGTCAGTAAGGAAGCAGTGGGTACTGCATGAAACAAGCTCAGCAACCAGAAAAAAGATACACCCCTGCTTACATCAACAAACTAAGAAATAAGGGGGAAACGCTATTACTTAAGTTTCATTCTTTGTTTGGCTGTTTATGAAAACCATTGTGCCTACATTTTTTTCTTTTTCTCATAGCACTGTGATGATCCTTGATGTTAAAAAACCCCCCACTGCAGTGATGTTTTGATTAAATTGTAAAAAAAAAAAAATTAAGACGATGACCTTTCAAGGTTATTACCAGCTCTGCTTCTTTATGACCTTATATCTTCCTCTGTGATTTTCTGCTTTGGCTCTCTGCTTTATCATTTTTGCCACTATTTACAGTTCTCTTTCTTCCTGTCAAAAAAAAAAAAGAGGGGGGGGTAAGTTGTAGGTGCAGCAAAATGCTCCCATCGGCAATGTTCAGATCAGAAAAAGAAAATGGTTTTCCATCTCTCAGCGTGTGAGAATAATTCAGCTTGCTTGTACTGAATGCGTAGAACCACTGTTCCCAGGGTCATGTTCTTACTGTTATTTCTCAGTGTTCCATCTCCGCTTCTCATAATACTCTACATTCTTCCTGTAATTTGTCTGGTCTCTGGTCTCCAGGCTCTGATCTGCCTGCCCTCTTTGTGCCCCTCACACTTCGGATGCTTCCCCAACTTCCTCTCTACTTAGTCAGTTTGTTCTTGATTTTTCTAACCTTTTTGTCCCATTTTCCTCTGCATAAAGATACCTTTTCTGCTTTTAAAATAATTAAATTAGCAGAGCTGATTGAAATCTGGGTGAACTCACTCTCTGAGCACTATCCTTTTCAACAGATACATTACTCAATGCACATTAGCCAGCCTTCTGGAAACCTCATTGAATGACAGAAATGATTATCTGATGAATATATTCAGCAACTGCAGCATTATTCAAACACTTCAGTCAATAAGTTACATTCAAAGCACTGAGAAGTTAATGGTGCATTCAGGTTGCTGTTTGCTCAGCAGAGCATGCGTGCAACTTCAATGGGGAAAACAAAGTTGTTGATTCATCTGAGGGAAACAGGGAACGTGGAAGCTCTTCTAGGCATTTGTACCTTTAGGGAGCAGGACAGTGTGTGTTGATGACCTGCTGTATTTTGTGGCTGGTAGCAGAAGAAGCCCAGGCACTAATTTTCATGTTTCTCCCTAGTACTTTGGCTGGAAGTGGCTACAACAAATCAATATATCTCTGATCTTCAGCTTTTGTCCAAGTTGGAGCACGTGTGTGTGTGTACGGAGCAGGGAGGTGAAGTAATAATTCCTTGCTCTTCACCTCTTGTTTCACTCACTTTTTCTTGAGCGCTTGGAGAAAATAATCTTTCTTTTACTGTTTAAGACTCTCCAGTGCCTCGTTGTCATTTCCAATAGAAGCCTTTATGCCCACAGTGCCAAATAGATCCCCCTTTGACCCATTTGTTGCTTTTTAAAATCTTTGAGTCATTTCATTGTTAGCCTAAAGGGTGGACATTACCTTGATGTAAATTGATTTAACCTACGTTTTCCACAATCTACTCCGTTTATTTAGCCACCTTCCCTTCTTGACTCCCTCTGATTCATCCTGCACAATGTGAACCTCCTCTGAATGCTAAGGCTAAAATCTCTCTGGCTACAAGGATTTGAATCACAGGTTTTCCTCACTTGTCCTTCTACTAGTCAGAATGGAAGCCCTGATAGTACTTCTGGCATGTGCTTCCACGTGTATTGCCACTTCTAGAAGTGTTACAAACCCACTGTTTTCCTTTTCCTGTTGCCCAGTTGTGTGCTTACTTGAAGATTTTTCTTCTCTCTTTTGTTGTCCGAATTCTCACCTTAGTCTGAATTTCATACAACCCCTATAATGCCTTTGCCTTCTCTTGCCTCAGCTAACTTAACCTGTCATCAGTCTGTGCCTGCAACTGTCCCAAGAAGTCAATTTTCTCTTATTCATAAAGTCATAGAATCATAGAATCATGGAATGGTTTGGCTTGGAAGGGACCTTAAAGATCATCTAGTTCCAACCCCTCTACCATAGGCAGGGACATCTCCCACCAGCCCAGGCTGCCCAAGGCCCCATCCAACCTGGCCTTGAACACCTCCAGGACTGGGGCAGCCACAGTTTCCCTGGGCAACCTGTGCCAGTGCCTCACCACCCTCAGGGTGGAGAAGTTCCTCCTCATGTCTAGTCTAAATCTTCCCCTCTCCAGTTTATATCCATTGCCCTTAGTCCTATCACCATGAGCCTTTGTGAACAGTCCCTCCCCAGCTTTCTTGTAGCCCCTTTCAGGTACTGGAAGGTCTCTCTAAGGTCTCCTCGGACCCTTCTCTGGTCCAGGCTGAACAACCCCAACTCTCTCAGCCTGTCCTTGTATGGGAGTAACCTGCTGAGTAACTCCTTATCTTTGAACTCTATTTTTTTTTCTGTTCCCTATGTTCTTTGCAATGCTTCAGTGAACTAATTGCATTTTCAAAGGCTATGAAAGCATGTTAACATCCACAATCAGCTATAGCAACAGTGGTGTATAAAGCAAACATAATCTTTTAAAGGCTCATTGAATAGGGGAGCTGTGTCGGTTACAATCCAAACGATACCATGGAACAGGCTGTGTGGCCCTTCAGGCTTGTGGCTGAAGATTGTCCTACAAAACCATTTCTCTACATCAAGTGAAAGTTGGAAGTGGAAAAATATAACCAAAGCTCTGCAGAAGCACTGCTGGCCATGAGACCGGTCCTGCAGTCCTTTCATAAATTCCAGTTTGTTATCAACAGAGCACATAGATTCATAGAATCACCAGGTTGGAAAAGACCCATCGGATCATCGAGTGCAACCATTTCTATCAAACACTAAACCAGGTCCCTCAGCATCTCGTCCACCCGTCCCTTAAACACCTCCAGAGAAGGTGACTCAAACACCTCCCTGGGCAGCCTGTTCCAGTGCCCAGTGCCCCTTTCCAGGGTCATCTTTAATTCTGTGAAATTCCTGCTGCCTCAGTGTCAAACACCTTGGTAACAGAATGTGTTGCTGTTTTTCAAAATAGCTTTGCAGGAATTTAATCCGTCTGATCTTCTGGGTGGCTAGAATTTGCCCAATGCTCAGGATCTGCTGGAGATTTTAGTCAAAGCCTTGATCCTTAATTTTCTGTTGGCAGGACATCCTTTTCCCCTTCACATCATCCTCTTCAATGTGGGATTGGTGGAAGAAGATGTGAAATTGTTCTTTTCTAGTTCCTCCTGCTGCTTGGGTCAGGAGGTAGCAGCTCAGCTTTGGGAAAATAGACCTCAAGTTCTTTAATGACGGTCACCATCCTGCCAAACATATTTAAAACCATGTAGGCTTATGTCTGATAGGATAAAAACCAACTGATACTCCCCTCTTTTCTACTCGCAGCACAAAGGGGCAGCTTGGTAACCGGTCTTTGTGAGAACCTCTTCTGTGGGCATCCTTCCTGGTATAAACAGGAATATATTGATTTCTGCAGCTGCCCGTCAGCTCCTGGGGTAAGTCACCAGCTCTAACAGTAGCAATGCAGGAATACCCAGAGAGGCGAACAACCTTGTCTTCCAGCAGAAATCCAGGTCATGATGGGCAGCAGAATCAAGGGCCAGCAAAGCTAGTGCTGAGCTTTCCAACTCTTTTGAGCTTGGTGGTGCTGTGGCCTCGTTATTGCTCATCCTCAAACTGCCAGTCAGTGAACTTGCTCACAGGTCAGTACCGGCTGCAGCTGCAGCCACAGAGGGGTCACCCTTTCACGCTTTCTCTCCTGCCAGGCAGGAGATGGGATGAGGGCATTAATGAACAGAACACATCTGGAAACTTCTCAGATTTTCCTTATGTATCCCAGTAATTCTCTATCCTGGTTTAAAAAATCTACTTTGTGCTCTTACAAAACAACGGAGCTCTGTAACCTCGAAGATCTGTGCAGACCTCAGGAGATGGGGCCAGGTGGGAAGGTCGCTCTGTGCTCTTGGTGATTATCTCAGGTGACTTTGAGGACAGTCTGGCTGCCAGTGGTTCGTAAAGCAACTCTTCCAACAGAAACATTCAGTTAGGACAGGGAAAGGTTGTGTGGAAAAGAATCTATAAAATAATAAAATTAAAAAAAAATCCGGAATAAAGTTTAGTGCATTTCTCAATAAGAAACATGACAAATAACATCCAGTGAAGCTGGACAGGATCTTAAATACTGCACAAATTTACTGAGTAGTCTGACCACAGCCAAAAAGAAAATAATTTGCACTTTGGTGGTCAACTTACTGTGGGACACAGGGCTCCTGTACATGAATTTGAGAGGGAAATCTGATTTGACTGTGCTTGGGATTTGCATAACTCACAGGGTAACTGAGAGCACTTCAGTGCTGGAGCAACAGCCTGAGCCGGCCAGAGAAAACTCTACCTGGTGCTCAGGAGACCCTCGGGAAGAACAGGCACCTTGAGTCGCAGGGGACAGTCCAGCAGGAGGATCAGGCTCCAGCCTAGTTGACAAAATCTATTTTAACAGCAAATAAATGTTATACAATGGCCTCAGAAGGTACAAAGCATCAGAACAAAGAGCTTTTTATTGTTGTTTTCATTCCTAAATGCTTAATAATCCTGAATTGCTTCAGCTACTGGTTATATTTCACCTTGAATACACATCATATGTTTCTTCACCCAAGAGAAAGCATCTCTCCGATCTTGTGTTTCTTCCATACAGCATTTCCATCTTTCCTTGAAGAGAAAAATGAGCTGGGGATTCCTGTGTGATCTGCTGAGTGGTGTGAATAAATATTCAACAGGGATTGGAAGAATCTGGGTAGCGGTTGTGTTCATATTCCGCTTACTGGTTTACATTGCAGCTGCAGAAAACATCTGGAAATATGAACATGATGAATTCGAATGCAATGTTGAGCAGCCTGGCTGTGAAAACGTCTGCTTTGACTATTTTTTCCCTGTCTCCCACATCAGACTCTGGGCTTTGCAATTAATCGTGGTCTCCGCCCCTTCTCTCTTGGTTGTTTTTCACGTCGCGTACCGAGAGAACAGAGAGAAAAACCACAACCAGAAACTTTATAGGAGTCCAGGAGAGAGAGACGGCGGATTGCTGTGCACTTACCTTATCAGCCTTATTTTAAAATCAGGATTTGAAGTAGTTTTTCTGGTTCTGTTTTACAAACTGTACAATGGATTCAAAGTACCGCGTCTTGTGAAATGTGACGTAAGACCATGTCCCAATACCGTAGACTGTTATATCTCCAAACCCACAGAGAAGATGATTTTCCTTTACTTTCTGGTGGCAACTTCATGTCTGTGCATTGTATTAAACCTCAGTGAACTGACTTATCTCATTTTCAAATACTCCCTGAAACGTTATCTGAAGAGGCACAACAAGAAACATCGAGGCTCAAGAAGTGATTGCTGCAAATTAGAAATCGTTGGTCATCACCGGCTGGCAGCGCAGGACAGATCCACAGCAGCACCTCATCCTTGCCCTGAACATACAAGATGAATGTGAAAACTGTTCCCAGTTGACTTGAAAGGCATCTGGAGACCCTCATCCCGTGACACAAACTGTGCCTGACAAATTGCTTTTCCAATCAGTGCTTTACCCAATTGAAAGTTAGTTACATACGAGACAGTTTCCTCCAGTAGTTCCCCCTTAGTCAAGCAGATAAACTCAGTCACGTCATGTTTGTCATACACAGAATCCTCTGGGCCTTTCCATGTTGAAACAAAGTGTGGAAGCCTGAAAATTCCATGAAGTTTTAATATAAACACAGATAATAATAACAAATTGTGCTGAAATCATTGCTTTGGTACAAGTGAAAAGAGGCTTTTAGTAGGCAGAGCTGGGAGAACTTGGGGTGGGTTGATGCCAAGCAGCGAGGTGTGTGCACCGCTTCTTAGTTGGGTGGATCTTGTAACTGTCGAAACAGCAGTTGGAAAGAGCTGGTGGAGCGGTTGCTGGTGTCTTGAAGTGAGCTGGGTGGTCACCAGCCCATCCCACCACCGTAAAGCATCTTGATCAAAGGAAAATGTAAGAGGAGGCAGATGCATCTCGTTTAGCCCACGGTGATAAGAGACAGACCTGGCTGGTTATTTAGTTCATAGAATCATGGAATAACCAGGTTGGAAGAGACCCACCGGATCGAGTCCAACCATTCCCAGCAATCACTAAACCATGTCCCTCAGCACCTCTTCACCCGTGCCTTAAACACTTCCAGGGAAGGTGATGCAACCACCTCTCTGGGCAGCCTGTTCCAGTGCACAGTTGTTTGTGGATCACTTCCTTCTGGAGGTGTTTGAGCCCTTTGATTTCTCCATCATAGAAAAACATGCAANCACAAGCAAAACTGCCCGATGTCAAACTGATTTTATTGTTCGCGCCAAGATAAAAGAGGAGGAAATGGCAGCAAAAGAATTTTACCTATTTTTTCACTCCACAAACCCCCATGCTTTGGTTACAAATCATTACTTTTATGAGCACTGGGGTAATCATTACAACATTAACGTTAAGAACTAATGGACAAAGGATGTGCTTTTGACAGCGATTTTCAAGCTTTTTGCTAAAGAAAACCTGCTTTTAGAAAACGTGAAAACACCTTTGCTGCTGCTGAACTTCCCAGCAAGAGGAACCTTTGGGCACCAAGTCGCCAGCTTGTGGCTTGTTTGTTTTACACCTCAAGGGATGCTGGATCAGTGTTTTGAGACCCCGTGCTTTACACAACTCAGAATATTTTCTGTTAAATTCCTGCATTCACAGGATGTGGCTCACAGCAGATACTCAGTTCAAAACAAACCCCACCAAGGAGCGCATGAAGCAAAACCCGTCAGCACTGGGAACCATGATGACCAGTTTGAGTAACTGAGAACAAACCCCCAAATTATCTCAGCCCTTTTATATCCTAGCGCATCTTTTTTTTTCTTTTTAAAGACAAGGCAACACTTTGAAAATAAAAAAAATGCTTCCAAAATGACTGTGTTTTATTTATTGAGGACAGATTTTAAGACAGCACATTAATGAAAAAGTATTTATTATTTTTTTTAAAGCAAAGTTTATTGGAGAGGAAACAAAGAGAAGCAAACACAGTTTAGCCAACACAGGTTTAAATTTGTGCCTTAGCTGCTCTAATGAAGTATATTAAGTCAGGGCTTGAAGGGTTTTAGAGCATCCCTTAAAGCTCTGTGGCTGGTCAGAGACCAAACATTTTCCTGTGAAACAAGAACTTGTAATTCTTTGGAATGTATATTCAAGGTTTTATTTCTAATTCTATCTTCAACAGCCATTAAAACATAAATAAATTCCAAAGTCAATTGGTTTCAAGTCTTGGAGGATACTTCAGTTTTGATAAAGCAGTACCTTACACGAGAAATACTCGGAAAAATTAGTATGGACCAACTGTGTGTGACCCTAACACACTCGTAGTGAACTGCCAAGTGGCTTTTCTATCATGTGCCGCAAAATTCATGCGTTTGACAGAGCCACCAATGAAAAGGAAAGGAGCATCACGCAAGGCAGCCATCAGATTTTATTTAACGTGAGAGAACAGGAAAACCTCATCTATGTTCTGAACCCTTGCTCTTGGCCAGCATTTGTTTATTTACCAGCTCATTCCCTTCCCCAGCCCTTTCCCTGCCTTTCTACTCCTTTGTGCTCCAGTTCAATTCTCACTCATCTCTCCATCCCTGAAGTCGTTTGCTCTATTTTTGGTTCAAATGAGTTTGTAGGCTCGGTCGCTAAACTAAAGATTTAAGAACTTTTTTTTTTTTTGGTGTATTTAACTTCCAAGTCACTCGAATAGAAGAAAAATAAAGGAATTTCAATTCAAGTGCTTTGTTCTTCCTTCTTAATGTGTAGGAGTACAGTCTCCCCAAGCACATAACGATTCGCAGAAAGCTGATCCGAGCCCACACTAATGGAGAAATAACACGGTCACTCAACGCACATTCGTACAAAAATATGTACCTCGTTCATATTTCAAAACATCTCTGCAAACATTACAAGACCCGAGTCTTACATGGATCCATATAGATCCTCTTTTTCTGTAAAACCCACATAATCTCCTTGCCTTGTGACAAATGAGGTCTGAAAAGTCATAATTGGGGGGGGGGCTAAAACTCAGGGTCACACGGGCGGGAGCCCCAGCCACTGACTTCTTTGGCACAGAAACTAATCGCAAGAACCCAGCCAGCTGCTTTCCCTCACCTGAACTAACGACTGTTCTCAGCGTTACCAGCATCGCTACCAACAGCCAGAGACACAACATCCCAGCAGGATGCTTGAGGACCAACATTGCTCCCCATCCTGCTGAGAGCAACTGCCCCAACGCCAGGACAAAGCCACTGCTCCTACTTCCACTGAATTAGGGCTCAGGCAATAAAAGGTTTCTTTACAAACATGGTCACCCACAAGAGAGCCCAGCTGCCAGCATAAAGCCACAAAATAGTCTGTACTCAGCCTCCAGACTCCTCGATTTGGTTGCTTCCCCATCAGTGACAACTGCTGCTGCTTTGGTCAGCACACAGTGGTGTGAGGGGTTTAAAAGAAAGTGTCTTTGTTCAAACGCCCCACAATTCATGGCTGACATGTCTGGAAGACAGAAACAGAGGAGGAAGGATAAAGGGAGAGGACCAAGAGATCCCGCCTTTGGTCCCTTGCTTTAAAATACTTTTTATTTTAAAGGAAAAAACCCTATCGTAGTACCCTATATGTTAGACAGAATGTCAGCGCCCAGCCAAAAATGCCATGGAAGGCATGGACTGTGTTAGTACAGAACCCACTGTAATTGGATTCACTGGGGTAAGAATGAGCCAATATTAAAAACTTCAGAATTTCAAACCCTAAATTTATTTTGGATCCGAGTCCTGTCTCACGACATTGGATTTCCTCCCCTTTTTTAAAAAAAGGCATTCTGGTAAAGCACTGCCTAGCTCAGATCACTGTGTGCTATTCTCAGCCCAAAATCTGCAGCTGACACAGTATCCATCACTGAGAAGGTCAATGCTGAAACCATTTAACTTACACAACACAAAATTCTTCTAAAAATTATCAGTTGTGAGGTCTGTCAGCAGTGCCAGCGGGGGTCAGGCACATCTAAACCCAAGAGATTGTAAGCGAGCTTTGTGGCTCCTCTCCAGAGAATCTCTGCCCTCTCCTCCCCCGCAGAAGATCCTCTCTACGATCACCACAGCCAGCAACCAAAAGCAACTCCACCGTGGGGGACAGTGTGGGCTCTGCCGGGCAGCACAGGGCATCGCGCGCTTTTAACCTCTCCCAGACTTAAAAGCCAAAACAAATCCTTGTGTTTCTCATTCTCAGACTTTGATCTACTAACTTGGCAGAATGATTGGTTTAGTCACTCTGGAGGGATCAAAAGCAAAAGGAGCGAGTGGGCTCCATCCAACTGGAAGCACGGGCTTTCTGAGAAGATAAGCGATGGAGCACCAGACAGCAACCCAAGGGCTGCACCCAAGCTGAAACGCTGTCAGCCTTTCCACTTTTTCATATGTAATCCTCTCACAAGTCCCTTCATTTGGTTGTAGGAATGTGCCCTCGCACCAATATTCAAGTAAACTGTCAGGGATTCCAGGGGAGTAGCTTAAGAGCAATCAAATGTAGCATTTAATGCAAAGCTTTACATGGCAAGACAAGTTTATAGAAAAAAAATGAAGCCAATCTCTCCCAAGAACACAACTATTTTATATCATGGAAGGTAGGTCACATCCAGTAACGGGAATAATCCAAGAACAATTTTTGGTACCACACAATCCAGCTGACTTGTCCCATCCAACTCAAGCATAACCACGCACAGAAACCAACACCGTAGATTCCTGGGTGCTGACAGCCCTCACCAATGCATTCGCACTTTTGGTTACTCAAGAAACTGGACACCTGTCATTTCAGTTAGCAGCAGAGAGAGAAATCACTCCAATCCTGGGCATTGCCAGCAGCAACGCCTCCGAGGGTCATTCCAGTGTGGAAAAGAGGTGGCGAGAGTGCTGCCAGGTACAGTCATTGAGAGGCAGGAGAGCAGAGAAGCCTCTGCCACCAACAGAGCACAACCACCAAGTTTGTCTGTAAGATCACAATCTCACTTCCCTTTCAGAAAGTGCCTTGTTTATTCAGTTTTTAATGGTATGGTATAAGGACTCACGTATTTTATAGATAGATACCAAACCGGTATTATCAAAATAAACCATCTGTTTTATAAACCCACTATTTACAAAAATGGTTTCTGAAGGTTTTTTGTTGTTTTTTTTTAACAAAAATTAAACTATACACCAATCTAAGTTACAGAAACAAAAATAACCTTTATAAGATCACATGTATAAAACAAGAAATGAAATGTGATTTTATTTAAGGCAATACTGGGCTACTTCACAAATCACCACCTCAAATATATACACTGCTCCACACTACTAATTTTCTATCACATTCACAACGGATTCTTTAATACCAAATATTGTTTTAAATCTCCAACGTAGCAAACTATTTTTATTCACATTTCCATTTTCATTATGGAATCATAAATGCTTTGTATCCAATTAAAAGCAATGAAAAATGTAGCTATAAGAAAACTATCGTATTTATGAGTTAACTACACGTGAGTATCATCCATAGGTACTGGATGTTAAACTTTACAAAAATGAGGGTGTGTCAGTAGGTTTAACCCATGAAATGTGATCTTATCCAGCTCCTTTCCTGTAAATAAAAGCTTTAGGCAAAATAAACTGGATATGACAGACTTAGCTAGTTTTAGTTCAAAAGTTCTTAATTTAAAATGACTGAAGAACAGCCTTAAAAACCTGCTAACTTAGTTACAAATTAAAATTCTGAATATAAATGTGTCATTTAATAGTTTAGACTTACAGACTGCTGGTGGCAGCAAATGATTTACAATAATAAATATATACAAAAAAATGTATCTACAAATAAAGAGTACATAAGCAGTGACCTGGTGAAAGATACCAATCACAGACAACTCACAAAGATTTAGTTCATGGAAAGGACAATCTGATAGAAAGTTGAGGTTTTGATAGAGTATTTACAAAACTGAAGCAATTACTCTGTTCTTCAAGTCCCATAGGGATAAAAACAACTAAGAAATTAACATGACTCATGTCATGTTTTTTGCTAGATTAAACCACTTCAAAATAAATGAGCTCCACATCATGCTTGATGGCTTCCATTCAAAATAAACTTTAATCACAGGTCAATGGTTAAAAACATTAGGTTTTCAGTATTTTTTACTCCCTTTCCTCGGGACTCATAACAATTACTTTTGCAGCTGTAACCTCTGGATTATCCTCCCAACGTCCTTCAGGTTTTCTCAAACTGACAGTAGGTTTCATTTCCTGAAGTTGCTTTAACAGACGCTCGGTGCAGTCTTTAAGAGTCTTGTCTAAAACTATCTTTACGTTATCACCACACGGAAGCTGTGATGGGTTCGCAAACAGTATGAGGGTCTCAGTTTCTGAACATGACCCAGTGATATTACTACTTGCTACAGAGGTCTTCTCGTTGGATTTTCGCGTGTTCGAATGGGATCCTTTTTTGGTTCCACTGCTATGATAGTCTCTTTCAGTGTTTTTCTTTTGCTTTACAGCAGACTCTTCAAGGAACTTGAGGAATGACACTTCAAAACCCATCGGCTTAAAGGAGCTCCAGTCAAAAGCTGCAGGTTTCTCTTCAGCTGTTTGAATAGCGACAGCAGTCTCCTCCTCCCTGTGCACGCTACTCACATCAGCAGGCGGGACTTCCTCTGTTTTTTCAACTTTCCTCCTCTTATTCTGGGATATATTTTTTTCTTTGTTTGCTCTTTTTAAGTTGTTCGATTTTTGCTTTTCTGAGGGGCAGGAGTTAGTCTCCTGCAAGTCATTATTTACACTGGAAGAGATTTTTGCTTGATTTTCAGCACTCGAACAATCCTCATTAATCAGTTTAGTAATGAATAGTTCTGTCAGTTCATCCACTTCATCCTTCTCACTTTTTTCAGTTTCCTTCTGTGGTAACGTAGATGCATTTGAATCATTATTGCTTGCTATCACAGTTGGCTCAGGCTCTTTCACATCACTTTTTTTATCAGTCTCCTCTTGCTCACAAGAGGCTTCCTTCACTTCTGAGACAGAGCGATCTTTCGATACAATGAGAAGATTTCTGTGCTGGGAAGTAAATGCTTTGGACAGCTTGTGACACTTATAATGCCTTATTATGTTATTCTCGCTTGTAACTACAGATGAACATCCCTTTATCATACATGGATACTGAGTTATGAACCTGCTCGTACATTCTGACAAGGCATCATTTCTAGACTTTATTGAATACACATGCTTGCCACGTTTCAGTGAATAAGCCTTATTTTCTTGAACTTGTATTCCTTTTGAGTCTTTGTTTTCCAAGTTCACATTTTTCTTTTGTTTTGTTTTTGCTGGCAGTTTGTTACCTTCTTTTCCTGATCTGTTTTTCAGTCCTCTCTGTTTGGACTTTAATGGTTTCTCCTGATTTGCTTTGCTTGAAATGTTTTCCTGACCTGGCGTCAGCCTCCTGGGTCTTATTAGATGATCTTTGTGCCTGTCATTATGTTTGTTAAAAATATGCCTCAAGAGGTTAGACCTTGTAGCATAAATACGGTCACAGCCTTCACAGTCACACTTGAATACGCCGTCGTCTTCTACTTTGTTTGGCCTTATCTTAATACCGTGATCTCCCTCGAGATGCACAATGTAGTTAAGATACGCTGTAAATGAAGACTTACATTGAGACTGATCACAAGAAAACTTTCCCACCTCTGGAGCTGATTTCATGTTTCCAATCTGCTCTGGGGTCATGTCATGAAGCTTCATATAATGTTGTATCAAGCTGGTAACTTCTTGGAAGATGCGAGAGCAGTCGTTCACCTCACACCTGAACTCTCTGACAGCAGGTTTGGTTTCCACCTCACTGCGCTCCTCTTTGCCTGGATCATTCTCCTCCTCCACTTCAGCAGAGAAGGCAGGTAGGTCTGATTTGTGCACGGCTTGGTAATGAAGGATTAGGTTTTGTTGTATCGTAAAAGCTGCAAAGCAGCCCTGATGGACACACCGGTATGGCCTATAAGGGCTGTATCTAGTGGGAAACTCCAGAGATTTTGCTACAGGCTTCCTATGTTTTCTCTCTTCTTTCTCCTTCTTGTATCTCCTAACTTTGCGTAATTTGGGTTGTGCCTGCATACTACCAAAACAGGCTGCGTTGTGCTGCTCTGGTGGGACAGACACCACTTGGGGAGGTTTTTCCAGTCTTTCAGGAATATTATTTTCTGGTAGAAGTTTTTCCAAGACTATTACAGGCTGTACAACTTCTTTTATTTGAGTTTCTTTGACCAATGGAGTTGCAGTTTTGTTTTCTACTATTAGTGTCTGCAAAGGTTTTATTTCAACAGGTTGTGGGGCTGTGTTTACAGTTTCGTTTTGAGACCTCCTGCCATAAGGTCTTTTAATTTTTAATTTTACCATCTCCTCTGTTGTAAAATGATGTACAAGCTGACAGTGTGCTCTGAGATTAGAGTTTCTTGTGAAAGTTTTTGGACAGGTAGGTACAACACACTTGAAAGGAGCATATTTCAGTTGATGTTTCTTAATTTCTAGGATCATTTCTGCACTGTACTGATGGACCTTACCATAGTGTTTAAATAATGCATCTTTTGTCATAGCGCTGTAAGTGCAGCCTGGATCCTGGCATACAAAAGGTTTATTAACTTTATCACTAAACTGAATGTTACTTGCCTCTGAAGGTATCTGGACTAGGGGTTTATTTTCAGTTAATACAAGAGGAACTGCTGGTGCTACCGCATCTGCTGGAGGACACCATGAAAGAGTCTCAGATACCTGAACGAGTGGATCATCTTCTAGTTTCAGTTTCTGCAACCGCTCTAAAATTTCCATTATTTGATTATCATCCTTTTGAGATGTCACAGACTGAGCAGAGCTACTCTTTGCCACAGCAGCACTCCCTGCATGCACAGCAAACTCTGCAGGAGTGGGTAGTTGCGTGCTATGTGCAGAATTTCCCAAAGAAGCCTGTGCATTATTTACCTGCAAGTTCTGTCCTGGAGCAACAGTATCCTGAACCTCAGTTTTCACCTCAAGCATCTGTGAATTCATAGCAGTTTTAATTATTTCCAGAGTTTTTTCTAGGTTCTGCATAACACTGTCCTCTGACAGCTGGTCTTCCGAGTTTGCCTGCATGCAAGAATTTACAGTCATCATTTGGGAATCTCCATTTTCAGTTTTTACTGTTAAAGGAGGTAAAGCTGTATGACCCTCAAGAGCTGTTTTGAAGTTCTCTTTGATACTGGCCACGAATAACTGATTGTCAACATTATTGAGTTTCTGTGTGAGATTTTCCACCACTGCCTGAGAACCACAATTTGCCAGCAAGCTGGACTGAAAACTTTGTCCCTGTATTTGCACATTTCCGTCAGTGCTTTTGGTCAGAAGTCCCACCACTGTTGCATTATTTACTGCTACCTTCTGTGATATATTGGGTGCAAGCAAGGGCGTAGTTGCTTTTCTCTTCCTTTTTGAAGCACTGGTTCCCTTCTTATTCAAGTTGTTTGATCCTGAATTATCTGGGCTACTTATAACTGAAACTCGTGAACTGTTCCCTGGAAAGTTTTGCACTGCTGCAACAGTATTAGAAAACGAGCTAGGACGTAAGCCATTCTCAACAGTCTTTAGCATCAAGTCCTCTGTTGCAAAAACAGGCAAACTCTTGCATTCGTTCATTGGAGGAATTTTGGCATTGAGGGTCCTGTTCTGGTCTGTGACGAGGCTGCTGGGGTTACAAACTGCCTGCAGCAGAGGAGACGCAGTTGAGTTGGGGAGAACAGCTGCATTTATCGGAGTCGTACCAGTGATGCAACTTGTGGTAACTATGTGTGGAAGAACTTCCGTGTTATCAAAGGTACTTGGGATGCCGGCAGTTTCCAAGGCCTGTTTTATAATTTGATTTCCTTCATCATTCCCCCTGGTATTAAAGTTAGTCACATTGACCCGTGGAAACACAGTCTGCAGTAAGGCTGCGGAACGATTTTCAGCTGCAAGTAACTGGAGGAATGATGGGTCTTTAAAACACGTTTCTGGACTGAAGGCAGATTCCTGGGGTTGCTGCAAGTTTAAGGAATTTGAGGAAAGAATCATACTGGCAAGCAAAGACTGTCCATTAGCCTGCAGTGCTTCTGCAGAAATTTCTGATCCTTCAAGAGGCTTACAATAAGACCTCTTAGATAAGTGACCACCAAGTGATCTAGGATTAGTGAAAACTCTGAAACACCTGCTACAGATGAATTTGCCATCCCTAATTATTGCTGGCCACTTTGCCCGTTTATTATGTTTTGGCTTCCTTTCTTTCCCATTCGTTCCCTGGCCACGATCTTTTTTCACCTTTTCTGAAGCTGGATGTTGAGAATTTGTCTCATTGAAATTATTTTCATTGCTCAATCGTGAGGGAAATAGTTGATCAACAGTTTCCTCTTTGGGGAAAGCAGAACTAGTGTTTCCTTCTAGCTGTGATGAAAAGTTACTCGTGTTATTTTCCAGTTGAGAGAAAACTGAACTTGGAGGATTCTCTGCTGACGAAGGAAAGAGAGACATTGGACCATTTTCTGCAGGCAAAGGAAGAAAAGGATCTGAATTGCCATCAATATTGAGAGGCATAACTTTTTTTGCAAGATCATCCAACTGGGAAGGTAAGGTTGTACCAGACAGATTTTCCATTTGTGAACATAAAACACTTTCAGGCTCACTTTTAATACGAGTTGACAAACTCGGATTTATGACACTTTCCACTACTGGCAATATAGGATTGGCCAGAGTTTCTAGGTGGGTTGGAAAAAGCGTATTTGAGACATGTTGCACTTGACTGGAACAGGTGGGATTCAAATTAGGTTTGTTCTGGGCAGTAAAAGCAGCACCACTCGGATTGCCCACCTGCGATGGCATAAGATAGACAATCGTCCCATCGTTTGGCGTATTTTGCAGATTGCTGGATTTTCGTGGTTTCTTGTTTTTACGCTCCATTTTAAAAGCGGCGTATTGGTCAGGGTGCGCTGCCTTCATGTGTTTGCCAATGCTCTGTGACGAGTTGTACGTTCGAGTACACCCTTCAACCTGACAACTAAATTTCTGAACAGGGGCTGCTGGTGGCACAGCTGGGACTGAAGAGTTACTTATGTTGGGTTGCGAAGGAATAAACGTAATACTTTCTAAAGTCTTTAAAGGCAGGTTATACAGATTAGCTGCAACCTTAATACTGTCTTCAATTTCAAGTTTGGAAACGGGTACGCTGTTGCGATATCCTGCCTGATTCTGCACGCTGAATGGAGTTACAATACTCACTTGTCTTTCTAAGCTTTTTGATTCAAGGGCTTCTGGTTTTAGTGTGTCTGAGGTCACAGAAATACTTTGAATATTCTGAGTCTGACTGAGACAGTCCTCCTTTCTCTCTTGGAAATTTGGAAGACAAGAGTCAACCAACGAGCACAACTGCTGGGCTCCAGGTTCAGTGGGATCTGCTTTACTGGCAGTAGCAGCCAATTTACCTCTTTTTAGAAAGCTCTCTCGGATCTTCTGGTTAACAGCAGACATCTTAACGCCACTTG
Organism: Piaya cayana; assembly: GCA_013389865.1. Taxonomy (NCBI): domain Eukaryota; kingdom Metazoa; phylum Chordata; class Aves; order Cuculiformes; family Coccyzidae; genus Piaya; species Piaya cayana. Next base: position 165,787 of record WAAB01004186.1, on the reverse strand, counting down.
CTGGAATTGATGCTTCTGTCTTTACTGAACCTGCAGGAGACTGCTCTGAACCAGCATTAGGCAAGGAATTGCTTTTCTGCAGTACACTCTCTGGTGCATTTACACTTTCATTCCCTACTGGTTCTGCCTTGATTTGATTCCAGACAACGTTTTCTCCTTCGCTAAAACTACTTTGGTTGTCAGCCAGAGGAGATGTCAATTCCTCTTTAACAGAAACTCCATCGTTATTTTCATTAGCTTCAGAAGGTTGACTAAGATCAGGCTGATTAGTCTGGCTTTCAGGCTCTTGCACTATTTCAGGCTGCTTGCTGTGATCCTCAACGTGCTTTTCCAGTTCGTTCTGACAACGATACACCTTTCCGCAGCCTGTGACTTTGCAGGTGTAGGTATTATAGTGTTGTGCTTCGTGATCATAGAGTAAATAGGCTTCGGAAAACACCCTGCCACATTTAGGAAACATACACTTTGCTCTGAAGACCTGATGCTCCTTCCTGTGCGTCAGCAGCTCAGCGTAGCTGTTAAAACCAGCCTTACACTTCATCTGTATGCAGATATAAGGCTTGCTGCCACAGTGCATTTGTAAATGATCATTCAGGTGAGTAACACTTACAAAATGTCGTCTACAGTACTGGCAAATCACTTTTTTGCTTTGCATTTCAAGAAAGCGTTTAGCTTCTTCATTATCTTTATGCCCCTTTGCATGCGCTATTAGATTTTTAAAATATTTAAAGCCTTTTTTACAAAATGTTACAGGGCAGGTGAATTCATTAACAGGTAGTGGCTTTGGAACTGGCACAATCTCTGGTACATAAGGTTTATCTTTGTCATCATTTTCATCATCTGAGCCATCGTTATCATTAAACACAATGAAGTCTGTTGAATAGAGACTGTTCTTCTTAATGGGTCGCTGCTCCTGTTTGGATACAGAATCAGTTTTCTGATTCTCGTTGGCAGTTGCTATTTTGGGAGGTCTCCCCAGTCTTCTCAGTGGTTTCATAGCAGCCAGTCTCTCTTTGCTGGATTTTTTAACATGTAAAGTTACATGGGGAACGAAGTTTTCTTTAGAATTAAAATTTTGGGCACAAATAGGGCAACTGTAAATTCCATCTTTGTAATGTTTTTGTGCATGCCTGACTATTCTATGACCTAGGAATTCTTTGTCGCATAACACACAATACTGCATATAAGCTTGCCAGTTCCTAAATCTAGCTGATATGAACCCCCTCTCTCTGAGTTTTTTAATTTCTCTCTTTTTCTGTTTTTCATCTCTGATATCCTTAAGAAGACTTGAAGCTTCATCGAAAGTGCCACCAAGTCCATTCACAGAAATCTCTTTAGTCTCTTCTTGGCAATCCTCAACCTTCTCATAAACTTCACTGTCATTTAGTTCATCTATTGATGACACGATAGATGCCTCCTCTCCCATAAGTGCCAGACACTGACGCTTGAGAGTTTTCCAGTCCCAGAATTCTGGATCAAAAGGCCACTGAGTTTTCAGCACGAGTAAGAGCTCACAGCGTAAAGAGTTTGGTATTGGAAGATTCTCTTCATCGTACTTCTGGTCAGGCTGATTATACAGCATTTCAACAGCGTAATACGCATCCACAGTGGGTTCAAGAAGAAATTCACTCAGCTGACAAGCACGTTTAACCTCCAAATCATCTGGAAGTAAGCAGGAGATAGTCTTGCAAATAGATATCTTGACATCTGCATTTTCACTGGATTCCAAGCGCAATGCTTTCACACACAGTTCAATGCAGGTTGCAAGTCCAGCACCATCAATCTGTAAAGCAAGACTAATTTTAGTAAGTCTGTTTATCACAACCCTTTCATCATTCAACCCCAACTGTCAGAAAAAATGCCTCTGGAGTTCATAATATATTTTACTTTAAGAAACATAGTGTTTTGTCTTTAGATACTTTTCTTTAAATTGCATAGCTCATTTTCATGCCCCTAAAAAATGCAAAAGTTTACACAGAACTAAAACACATACGGATTGGATCTTCTGTCCAGTTTGATGACTGCACAGCTATACATTAGAGGTGTTAGTTTCTATTAGAGTAATATTAAGCACTGTCCATGAAATAAAGCCTGACAGTTGTGTCACGCTTACTTGAGATGAACTTCTATGGAGCATTAAGTTAACACCAGGTATAACTCAAATGGCAAGAAGTGCTACAGCTGAAGTAAGAGAAGCACGTGATCTTAAAAAATACCTATAATTTGGAAATTACTTAAGGTATACAGGTTTCTTTTTAAAGATTATGCCACTTCAAAGTCAACTGACCTCAACTGAACACATGGTTTCATGGTTTCAACTGGAAGCAATAAATGTAGTTAAATGTTCTATCGTTTAAGCATTCCAAAGGTCACGTGACCTTTTCTCATTCATACCCTTAGGCAACATAAATTACCTTTATGTCCACTTTATAGTCTTCTTATGCTGCCAAGGATGCACAGAGAGGCTGTGCTATAAATAAGTATAAAGTCCAGTGAATTTATGAATGCACAAGTCTGCTACCCACATGGCCTCCTGCATCTGCCATCAATGAAATGATCCACAGCAGCTCATTAGAGAAAACTCAGTCATGGTATGGAGCTCTCAATATCACAAGACTCTGTGAAAGTTACTTTTGTCCCCCTCTCTAACTCAAATTTAGTTCAGATCTCTGGAAAAAATAATCTTTAAGATTAGAAGTCCCTGATTAGCCATGCCAGAACAGTGCAAAAGGAAAAAACCCAATTTTTACACGTAGAATTAGTATACCAAATTACAGAAATCTCCAAATTAAAAGCTTTTGGGAGAGTTCAATTTAGCTATAAACATTAAATACTACAATGACAAATGAAAGGAAACTGGGGAAATTGGATGAAAAGGTTAGTTGAGATAGATGAACAGCATTTTTAAGGCAATATTTGGTCCAAGTCCACAAAAGGCAAGTATTTCATTTATCAAAACGAACTGCATTCTTCAGTGGCAATTCAAAAGGGGAAGGTTTTGTGTGCTTTTTTTTAAAACTTTCTGCAATTTTCTCATATATTAACACACAGCCTCCACATCTTCTCCTCATAAGTATTTCCTCTCCATTTTCTGTAAAATTAGAAATATGGAAATCAATGAAGAGGAATATTAGGACCTGCAAACAGAAAATACCTCATTTAGAGGACATGGACAGTAGCAGAGGCAATAACCTCATCTTTCATATTTCCTTCATCTCAGCTGTGGCATCCAGCCTTTCTGTTTATCCCGATTTTTTTTTCCAAAGGAACAAAGAAGTTTTAATGATTCAAAATTAATCAACTTACAGTTTACCTGAAGAAGGAAGTTGCTACAGCCTTTCCCCAAAACAATTAGGACTGCCCCAAATCTGACGCTACACAAAGACACAGGATGTCTAAGCAGCGTTCTTAAATTTTCATTATTACAGTTCCATTAGAAACATCAAAAGTAATCTTTCAGGATTATCCTTACCTCTGAATTAATTACTTTAATCAGGAAGAAAATGTGATAAACAGTCTTAGTTAACACAGAAAGCTGACGACATCTCTCTAGATACACTTGAATAGAAGGCTCTACTCTTTGCTGCAGTTTACTCCAGAAAAGAGTCAGCTCCCTAGAACAAGAGAACAATATTTCAGGTCCAACAATGCAATTGCTAATCTGATCACAAGAAATGCAAGGCTGAGAACTGAAGGCCTTTGAGAAAGGAAAAATTCTGAATTTATTTAGACCTTATTTTACAGAGAAAAGTTTTTATTAATATACCCACACTATTCATATCTAATTTTCGAAATTATTACAATTCCAGAAGGACAGATGAGAATAAAACCAGTATTACCACAGTTTCTGTTATATAATTTACAGGCTCATGAGGTGGTACCAAAAAAAGTCTTGAGAAGTAGTTTACTCTTCACTCCACAGACTGGAATTTTACACTTCTGAATTCCTAGTAATTACTAGCAGCTACAGAAGGATGGCTTTGCTCTGTGGTAGATGCATTTTTCTTGAGCTGCTCTGCTCTAAGAGTTGAATCTAACTGTGATTTAGTGAGAAATTATCCCCCAAAGGCAAACAATATTACTGTATCTATATTAACTCACTAGTTCATTCCTCCATAGGTGCAAATAGCCAAGGGTATTTAGAACTATGTGGAGAGGTGTAATCCCCAAAACTTTAGCAGAATCTGTTAAAGCAAAATCCTGCATTAACAGATGCTCTCCTGCTGCTGTGCATAAAAAGAAGGTGCACAAAGCAAATTCTTCTGGAACTGAACAGACTTGGAAGTAAAACCAAACTGTAAGCAGTTGGAAATTCAGACTGCAGCAGCTCAAATATCTGCCGAAAGCCAGTTATTTGCTCCCACATTAATGAAAAGAAGCCTTAAAGAGTAAGTATTTTAATGTAGCCTATTATTTTGATCATAGTAGTAAAGTGCTCCTTCTTTTCTAGAAATTTGTTAGGTAAAGAAATACGGCATTATGAACTAAGGACAGATAGGAATGGTACTCATGCATTAAAAGTTGACATAACGCTGACTAGCTGCCCACAGACATTAAATTCCTCACTGCTACAGTGTAAGATTATTGTGAAGCAAAATTACTAACCAGCTACTGGTATCTGTAAGTGCCTCATCATACATGCAGCTTTCAAATTGCCATAATGGAAGCTAATCTTGTCAAATACCCCTTCCCCCCCCCCCCTTTTTAGCTTTCCAAGAGCCTTATCTCCTTCCTGTTTAGCTCACAGATGTTAACAGCTAGAGAAAGTTAACTTATGACTCATGTATCAGCTCTGTCTTCTTACAACTAATTTTTATTGCATTAGACGGAAAACAATATTCCAACTCACCAAGCACAGTACATTTCTCCTTGCTGCAACTGGCGGGACAAAAATGCTGCGCATAAAATTAGAGCGCTTTTTTCATCTCCATCAGATTCTAGGTTGCAGATCATTTCTAGAGCATCTTTGCAATCTACTTCAGCAATCTAGAAGGGAAGAAAGAAAACAAGACCGAGACTAAGAACACGGTTTCATTTTCAGACATGCAGTTATATGATCCTTTGCAAAAAGACAGTAATTTAGAACTTAGTGAATATTTAACTCTATCAGACAGAGAGAAGCTTGAAAGCAAACCAGTGTATTTCTAGACAGAGTGTCAAAACTGATTATGGCACCAGAAAAAATGGTTTATTAAAGTGAAGATAAACTTTTTTCTCAGACATTAAGTCTTATTTATATTTACTGTTCCAGTCATCTATTTAAAGTACAACATTAATTATTCATGTATGTATTGCACAGCTATGATAACTGTAATATGCAGATTTATAACTTTAAACTGCATCCTAACAACAGAAAGACATTCTAACTCAGTTTACTACTCACTATTACTACTGCTTTAATACAATAGCTGGGTGATTAATGAATCCAAAGCTTAACATTAATTATCCAGTATTTATTAAAAAAAACAAAAGTAAAAAGAAAAGGGAAGCTCTACAATAAGAAGCAGGTCAACTGAATGCTTTTCTAGAAGAACACTACAGTCTCTTGCAATATAATGTATTTGTTCGAGCAATGCTGGAAGCACTTAGTTTTGCAGCAAAACAAAAAACCACAGTCACCCAGTAATACCAGACAGTCGTACCAGTACTGAATCAGTGCAATTGTTGTAATAATTACTGTCTAATTTGATTCTCAGTACACTGGTTTGATTACATCAATTGGCACATCTGCCAGGAGATGCTGGTATTTATTCTTTGACACAGGCAGCTGAAGAGTAACTTGACCATTGCAATAGCACTGTTGGAAGTCTCTCAAGAAATCACAAGACCACCCAAAGTAAGAAACAGAAGTGCCCACCCAAACACCCAGCCCGTTCGGTACTTTGGATACGGTGGCAGCACAGCTTGGTTGCAGCACCATAGTACCCAGCTACTGGCCTAGCAATCAAACGACAGTTCTGAAGACCACGGTAACTCTTTTTCCCTTCTAAGTTGACACTTCGTCGATATAGTAATAACCCTCCATCTCGGACAGGGACCATTAGCTAAAAGCTTAGGGAAGGATATGGGAAACTGAACTTAACACAAAATGAATCTTTTCTGCAATGTTTTTCCAGCCTCTCAGAGTTCTTAAAGGACACAGCTTCCAGCAAAGATCTGTAGAGGTCCAGCCGTCAAGTCTGTCAGCCTTGCATTTCACATACTGCTGATTTGAATCCTTCACATTACTGAAGTTTGCTTGGACTAATTCAAGATGATAACGAGTTCAAATGTAACCTTTCTGCCTATTCTGAACAGATATCAAGTTTTCCATATCACTAAAGAGTGAGCTGTACTTCTTTACAGTTTACCTGTTTTTTTCCCATTTTCCTCCTCACACTATGAAATGACTGTTCTCCCCAGTACAGAAGCCCACTTTGACGTGACTTCTCTCAGTAATATAAGAACTGTCCAGAATAGTTAGCAACGCCGCAAACTGTGCTGCAGCTGAAGCCACAAAGCTAAGCAACCCAAGCAATCCAAGGTTTGGAAATATCTGAATTTGGTTTTCCATGATAATCCAGTTTAAACTTATATGTATGTGTGGCATCCTAATAAACAAGGCTACCCTGCTCCTTGAGTCCACAGGATTCACGCGTCATTCACTGACCAAGCCCATTCTGCTCTGGGAGTGCAGTGGGGTTGAGCCATGAAGGAAGCACATTTGCGGATCACAAATTCCAAGTTCCATTGACAGTCCTCAGCAAACAAACATGAGATTGTACAGCCCTGTCACAGCTCCTCCTGAGCCTGTTCTGGTATGGTCAACAGCCTCCAGAGCAAGACCAATCCAATCCTACTGAGTACTGGAAGAACACACCATCATCTTAGTTTATATCTAGGGAAGGAAACACTTCCAACTCTAATCACTGCGTAGTTTTCAACCCTTTAAGATCAATTTCAACACGCTTAATAGATATTATTAACACAAAAAGAGGACAGAGACAAAAAGACAGCAGAGCGATGCAGACAGCCAAGAAAAGTGACAACTGCTGTTAGTTTTCCTTTAAGAAGGAAAAAAGCTTAGATAAAACTTTGGGGTGGGGTGAGAAATGATGATGTCGCCTGAAAGAATGAAAGAAGAGAAAAGCTGTCACCTCTTCTTTGACTTTTGCTTTTAAATAAGATGGATTTTATATTTCAAACCAGATCAAACATCTGATTTCACCTTCAATTTCACCCGGGCATTTGGGTCAAAAAAGGTTACATTTATTCTCTGAACTGAAAGTAGCATCTAAAGTGCCTCATTCTAAGTACTAGGTGCTCCACAAAAATCCACACTTAAAATAGTAAAAGTGGGAAAACCATTATTTTCACCTTACTAATAAGATCTGAAGCAGAGTTTTAAAAATACTTCAAGCCAAATGAAACAAAGTAGTGGCAGGGCCAGAAAATGCCTACCAGTGACCCAATGTTACACTTCCACAAGTATTTTGAGTCATTACTAGTCAGTGACTTAAATGAAAAAAACAAAATACCAAAAATACTTTAGAGCATAATTTAAAAGAAAACCTCTTCTACAGAAAAACAGCCTATGATTAGTGAGTTTATTATAATTTAAGAAATAAGTCTAAAAATGTTCTTCATTTTTTACTTACTTCTTCCATTAGCTTTTCATTTGGTGATCCTGAACAAAGGCAGACCAGGTAGGTTTGCTTGAAATTGCCTTTTGCACTGATTTCTGGATGGTCAGAGCACAGCTTTGCCAGGGCAGTAGCTTGCGTTAATTGCTTTGTTTTCATTAGGTGCTTAATACGCATATCCAGCAGGACGGGGCCTTCAAACACTAAAAATTCATTCACTTCAAAGAAAAACAAGCCAAAATATTACATACATGTTTCACAGCAGGTTACAGAGTTAACAGATGACATTTACTCATTCATGGTTAACCCCTAAAATGTACACAAATCAAAAAAGGTATAAAAGGTATGAAAAGCCAAAACCAGGACAGAAGCAAAGATGAGAAAAAGCGTCTTTGAGAACATACTCAGTACTTGTTTTATTTTAAGGATTCCCTGCTACAGACCTTTTATCTAATTGCAGATTTTAATTCATTCTGATCTCTTGGCAAAATAGCTGCACACAGAACAGATTTAGAAAGCACGTATATTAAAATATTTAGATACCATTTGATTATAGTTCTACAGAAAGGCAAATAACACAAAGTCACTACTCTCACATCCTTCTTTCTATGTTTATGCTACACCTTTACTAAGAGTTGCTTTTTAAACACCTTGCTATGAAAGGATAAACATGAGAAGCATATAAGTATCTGAAAACCTTTCTACTGGCATTAAATATTTTGTATGAGGCATCCATAGAATGCAGTCAAACTCCTTTAAAAGTTATTCAGCCCATCAAGTTTCCAACAAAAAGCTTATCTCGTATACATTTGACTCTGTATAGTTTAAAACCCAGAGACACAAGGGAATGGCTGTACTTTATTCAACTATATACATTAGATACGCTGCTACTGGAGTGCTAACTCCAGTGTCTATGCTAACAACCCAGCTCTAGGTGCTTTGGCGGAAGGTGTAAGAATCCTTCAAAAATGGGGGGCACAGGCTAATGTTCCTACTCCTACACAAATAGGTCAGGTCTCATCGAGATCTACAAGATCAAAATTGCTTCAGCTTGGAAACATGAGGTTTAGTACTGCCTCCAAAAAATATTTAAAGTCACTGATTAAAAATAGATAGAGACACAGACAACGATTTTGTTTAAACCTTTTGACATCAACCACTCCCCTGTGACAAGTGTTTCCACAAGCTAGTTACACACTGCATGAAAAACACTTTTGGTTTTCAATTATTCACATCTTAATTCCACATTCTCTCATCTTTTCAAAAGAACAGAATTTTCTACTGGTTTTTGCTTCCACTTATTCTTGAAAACCAGCAGACCGATGGTCTCTTGCCATGTCGGGGTAAAATCTTGATCTTTCCTAAATGAGATTTTTTCCAGATTTAGGTTATTTTCACCACACCTTCCTGAAGCCTTCTGGAAATCTGCAGTGCTAACTTTCTGACACCTCTTGGTAGAAACATTTGTTACATTCCCCTTAATTTGCTAGCCTCAAATTGCACTTTAATCACGCTACTCATCCACCTAATTTACATTTGCTTGACTTGCACAGTCCTGTTTGGTCTTCATGAAATTATTAAGTAATTTCAGCATCTGCAAAACTAATTACCTTTCTAGTATTTGCTGTATTACAAGCATGAGGCTAACTGAAAGAAAAAAGATTGCCTCATACTATTCTTTGCTTACTCCCATCCTGGTTAGTTTTTCATTCATGACTCTCATTTTATCTCATGCTTTCTCCTTCTTCTAGCTACTTATACAGGATATTACTAAAAGCCCATCTTGCAACTGAAATCAGGTCAACAATTTTTTAATTTATCATTTTAGTGCACAGAATTTTAGGGCAGAAAATACTGCCTTTTGCAGAAATCAGCCCGGATGGACCTCGCAGTTATCTTTCATTTATTTTCAGATTTATAGTTGCATTATCATTTCAACCAACTAAGTTATTTGTTTGGGATCCTTGTGCACTATTACAAATGATGAGCCATGGCTCACTGATGTGTAACACCATTCAGTCGAATATAAATCCTTTCTTCCTCTCTCCATGTCAATGAAGATATGACCAGATTTTTATTCATGCAGGAACAAAGGAAAAGTAGAGCATGCTAACAGACCATTGGTAGACGGTAACTATTTTGGTTTTCACTGGCGGATGTGTTTTTTAAGCAGCAGAATAAATATTCCTTTAATGACATTACCAATGACACACTTGTCAACCCACGAATGATCCAGTGATTAATTACATTCAATAGTTTTGGCCTTGCTCTTCCTCCTACCAGGTATCAGTAAATCCTTTTACCCACAGCTTTTACTCCCATCTAGCCTGCCTGGAACATTTTACCTTATTTCTGTAACAAGATACAGGAAGACCTCAGACTTTCAGCTATACTGGTAACCCAAGACATTTCACTCTGATTTATTATTATAAGTACTGCTTTTAATATTTTAGAGACTGTTCTAACTTGCTAGTTCTCAGTAATCCCCTTCCTTTAGTGTTTACAGTTTCAGCCAGCCTACCTTGCATAAGCAGCAGAACATTTTCTGTTATGTCCTCAATAAGACATAGGAAGACCTTGCCGTTAAAGTTACAAACTAGTTCTTAAGCCTTTTTTCTAACCCAAGCGATCATAATCATTACATGTGACATTTGAAAGCTCATTCAAAACATGAGTTTTGATTATATGTATTTCATAATTAAAATATGTACAAAATCTTACGAAAAAAATGCTGCCAAGGCTGTAGGAGTGAGTCTAATGGGGAGAAGAGTCTTCAGGATAAGATTTGCTTTGGGGTTTTTTTTAACATTTTATAAATACATTTTATAGTGCCATGTTTATTTCAAAAGTTATTGTAGATAAACTGTCAGTTTATTCTAACAAATGTAACTTCATAAAAATGCTTTGAGGCACGAGTGCTTTTTCAGCACGAGTTAGTTAACCTCTATGCTCACAAAACCTTAAGCATTTAATGAGAATGATGCATTTTATCAATATTGTGGTTCTTGGAAGAATTACTAAATGACATATTTGAGCAATGCTCCACCATTCTGTAAAAAGTTTGTGCAAGGCATGTGCACAATTCATAAAAAATTACANTTCTATGATTCTATGATCTACTAACTCTGACAAATAAACTTGGAGATACTGGAATCTAATCTTTTAGATACAGTTTTCCTGTTATTCCCTTGAATCCGGATCATAGCTGGAGCCTCAGGTCATACTACCTAAGTCACTCCATGTCAAGTCCACAAGCACTACTATGAATTTCTCTTACAAGTAATGTTTATTCCATGCATGGATTAAAATAAAGAGAAGAGATAATCCGTAGATTAGTAGCACACAAGCATGAATCAAGCCATGAGCATAACTCTGTAGCAGTAAATTCTCTGTGGCAGACAGTCCACATTTGTGTCACGCTCTGACTGACTGGAGGACTTGTAGAGCACAAACTAAATCATTTTGCTTTACTGAAGCACTCATAATCCTATTAACTCTACTTTCACCAATCCTTGGGTAGGTATAGATTAAACTACCACAGACACTTATTTCTTCTCACCCTCATTCTGGCCAAGGAAGACAAATACAGCAGGAGGTGAATGTACACGTAGACTATCCACCTCACCGTACTTCAGCACACTTCAGTAACCTCTTTAGTCATTCTCAATCGTTAGTTCACATGTGCATTCACACTGTGGGTGACCCTGAACTGCACTCAATACTTTCATACTTTCCTGCTGCATATCAAGAATCCTTCATGCAAACAACATCTCAGCACAATTCTGCTTAATGCAGCACCAATCCTGGAAGCTTCTACAATGGCACATCATCTGGTGAAATAGTAGAAAGTTCCAAATGGCTGCCTTGACTATACCCAGTATATTTTTGAAGGTGAGGCTCCTGGTATCTTTTGGATTCTTACAGTGGATGCTTCAATTACTGAAAATAGTTCCATGCTGGCTGTCTAAATCCTAATCTGCCTGTTACCCATCCTTACAACATCTGAATAGTGATATCCTCAAACCTCCTGTCAGCAGGACAGACTTCAGGAGTTTTCTGACTACATTTAAACTTAAGAAAAACCCAAGAACTTAACTTGTGACAGCCAGGTTTAAATCTCTAAGGATAATCAGACTCCGATTAAAAAATGGAGCAGTAACCTGGCTTTTTGTAGGGTTATCTCAGATTCTTTTTCCTCTAGACAGTTTCTCCACTCATCCTCAGTACCAGTTGAGGACATACTAATGCCAGCTTTGAAGGATTTCACCATCACTACAAGAAAAAGACAAACTCGAGGATGGAAAAAGTTTCACGCTAAAGAGCAGCTGCCACACTGAAAGAAACTGGAAGTGGAAGTGCAGTAGGAAAATGTTTTACCATTGCAGAGGCTATCATATAACCCAAAATACTTAGGCATACTTCAGCTTTCAGTCTTTGGTACATTAAGCAATATGCAATAACCAGATTACTGACACAACTTCAAGAAACAAATTCTGGTTGTCATGAATTCAAATCAGTTTCAATTCAAGATTAAAATCAGCTGATTCCAAATTCAGCTATTGGTAATCCAGGAGGAGGCCAATAAGACAAAAGATCCTCTATCATTTGAAAAATTATAACTATCTTACTAAGGTTTCTTTCCCTAACCAATCAGTGAAGCAGAAAAACATGGAAAACTCGTCTCTCCAAATGCAAGTGCTTCTTGTTCATCATAGGCAACCTCAAGAAAAGAAGCAGACAAGCAGCTGAGACCTGAAGCAGTAGCAGGTCCAGCCAACATGCAAATGTAATCAACATTTGACAGCAATATGAAAACAGTTGCTGAGTGCTAAAGCAGGTGAACCCTTTACTTTCAGACTAGTCAGTGACCACAGCTAGTACTACCATCTTGAATTTAATTACATGGATAAGATATATTTTTATGTTTACATATCTTTCCAAATTTCCTTCTGTTTTGGTACTGAGACTATTGTTCCTGCCATTTGATGTTGCTGGAAACTGGTTGAGCAGCGCTCCACAGCAAACAATGTTACCAAAATGCTCATAAGGGATCACTGAAATATTACTTGGGAAGACTGATACTTTGCTATACTCGTGATCTGATGGCATCACATAACCTTGGATGATCTCTCAAGTCTAAAATGTCCATGATGCTACACAGACAATACTCAAAATTTGATAGATGTTCTTTAAAGACACAGAAGACAGGTTTAGGTGGAAAAAGAACAACATTCGCATGAACAAACAAGTAGTTTGCAGCTCTTGAGCACACTTCTAAGAGATAATACTGTTCAGAAACCAGAGTTTGAATCAAGAAATTGCAGACCTAGTTGCATAATTGTTGTGGGTCCTGTTGGGTAAAGACTGAAGCAATGGATAGAATCAAGGAACAGTAACATGCAAAATGGGAGGAAGGATCTCTCTTTTCAGCACTGAACTGCTCTGAGGGGGTGGAAGACTGCCTGGGCATTCTTCAAATGTATGTAGACTGCTTCATGACCAAACAGATTCAGGAAACTCAAAAGGAGTTTCAGGAAATCTCTCAGATTGCAGACAGATGTCCACTTAGGGGGCCCACAAATGACATTTGAAGACCCTGCTGACAATTCAGATTCTGCAAATAAATTCTCTTTGAGGTCATGAGTCAAGAGTAAGAAAAAAACCAATAATCTTCAGCTCATTAGGCATCCCAATTGCTATTTCCAGGCTAGGCCTCTGTACAGAACAGACCAGCACTGTGGGAATAAGCCCAGCCCAAAATGGTAATGATGATGTTCCAGTTGCAAGGGAGGAGAGATAAATCTTCTTCAAAACCAACTCAAAGTGGAGTTATCAGCATAACAATAGTTCCCAAGAGAAGATTCTTCTACTTTGTGACATCTATTGCACAGAATCTGGCAATATAGGCCAGGTTTCCTAATACTAATAGTCAGAGATGCGCTAAAAATCCAGGGCAATGCTGACGTTTCTCACCCAAAGCAGGTGACAAATCAAGTGTCTGGAGAATATTTCCAGTGTGAAAAGACTTTATACACGCACACAAACAAACCTGTACTTGCTGTATGTATATATACAGTTCCTGCTGTTCTCCTCAATGCTTCAAACAATTGGGTATCCATCCTCTACTTTTTTTGAGCTCCTTACTATATTAATCCTTACAGGCATATATTCATCAGAAAATTAAGCTGTGCTCAAGGCAGTCAGCAGTGAGGCAATTACTTAATGATATCGCCCTCAGAGAACCGTCTCCCAAACACTTCACAAGTGAGTACTTCCTACATCTATTTAGATGGAATTCATGCAATAATCCATTTCCAAAACAAGGAAAGCAAGAGAACAATTCAGTTCAGACAAGACTGCAATCGCTTGACTGTCATCAGAACAAACCAGCAGTGCTGTGTGGTCAGAAAAAATGAATTTGTCTCTCACACAAAGTCCTAAGTTTGTACAGTTTTAAAAGGATCTATCTCCGAGATGAAAAAGACACCCAGTTGTGCTTCCTATGGGAGACTCGAAGAGGCAAACTGACCTGCAGGAGTCAACAACAGAGGCCTTTGAGAAGACATAATCACTGACCTAGAATTCAGCAGATATCTTGCTATGTCAAAGATTCTGAATTGGTTATAATTATTCTAAATACGTCATAATTGACATTACCAAGACTGAAATAAAACTGAACAAACATGAAGAAACAATTGAAACAAATACAGGCAACAAAAGCTTAAGAGGACAACATCACGAAAAACACCTCCAGTTCTCATTAACTGTTTCACCTCCAACAAACAAATGTCTACACTAACCACTACTCAAAGACTAAGTTGATCAAATCTGCCAAATGATAACATCCCTGTGTAATAAGCTGGCTACTTAGATACTTGGGAACTTCTGAAACAGCAAATGGTAAAGGCAACATTAAGAACAAAACCAAAACCCTGTAAGCAAAGTTTACAAATATTCCAAAGACTGTTACACTGGGGTTAAGGTTGAAGACTGCTGAGAGTGAGTTGTCCACTGAAAGAGGGTAAGTGGTAGCCAGTGGGAGTTCTGGATTACAAACTAGAAAGCCATCTCTTTGGGCAACGGAGTTCTGGTATTACTAAAATATAAATATCCTTCAAATTAGCAAGAAGATGCCACGGAACAATGCAGTATTGCTGAGGATGACAACAGCTAGAGAACAGCTTGCCAACTGAGTAAAAAGCCATAGATATGCAGTATGACAATCTTGCCACAGATACAAGGAATAACTGTAAGTCAGTCAGTCGAGTCCAAGGCGGAAGCATCCTTGACCAAAGAATGTTCAGGAGCAAAACAAATAATGAAATGTTCATTAAAAACTCTGCAGAAAAACACTGATAAAAAGAACAGTCATCAAAAGCAGATTCATGAAGGAGGTTCTTAGAAACCCTCAAATAGAAGGCAAGTAAAATACTAACTAAACCTTTCTCCTAGTAGTACCTTACTATTAAGAGGACTACAAAGTGGTTCCTATGAAACTGGTAAAAGCATACTTTGGGGGACACTGAGGATTGCGTAGCATTCCAAAATCTGTACTAGCAACACAGTAAATTATTAAAAGAAATGGCAAAATTCAAATCTTGTGGAAGCGTGAGCACGACTTTTGTAAAAAAATAATAAATCACATAATACGTTTATTGGACTTATCTGAGAAAGTTGTTATTGTAATAATAATAAAGGTGATCCAAATTATTTCATAAAAGCATTAAAAGAAATTCCTCAAAATTGCTAAAGATACTGGCATATCTTGGTAGTAAAAAGAAGATCCTTATATGGATAAATGATCCACTAGAACCAAAAAGCAAAAAACTCAAACCGCTTAGTGGCTTCCCCATGGTTCTGTGCTACAACATCTGCTGTCCAGCATTTATATAAATATTTGGAAAAGGGGGCGTAGAGAATGTGACAAAACGTGCTGATAAAAACAGGGTAGTAAAAACACATCAACAGTAAAAGACTGAAGAGGACTACACTCCATAATGTGGCATAACAGACAGTGATTTTCATTGGGAAAAAATGAAATCCTAATAGTATATACAGAAATAAGCTGTGATTTAGGGGAAAATCCTGACACTGAATAGGTACAGCTCCTCAAGAAAGAAATCAAGAATAAACCAGACAGTTTTAAGAAAACACCAGTTCAATGCACAGCCGAGAGAAGCAAGTCTAATGTTAGGGAATATTACAAACGGAATGTAAAATTAAGCAGAAAATTGATACATTTCTATCTTGACTGCTGATAAAACCTTTGGTCCCCCATATGAGGAACGGGACAGTAAAGCTAGAAGATGGAATGGAACAGATACTATAGAAAAGAGAAGATGGGATATGACAGCTGCCTAACAAATCATGCCTTATGATGCATTCACTAGAGGATGTGAGAATAGTTTGATAGTTTTATTTTTAATAAACACAGAATATCATCTTAAATAATCAGGCATCAGCCTAAAAGGAGGCAGGCAGTAAGAGGAACCACACTTTACTTGACACGAGAACTGTGCCACAGACGCTTAGGCGTAACTGTTCATAAAGATTCTAAAACCAATTAGGTGAAGAATCAAAGATAACAGCTAAGACTTGTTAACACAAAGATACTACTTCTGAACTGCAAATCACAAACAATGGTAGTAATACATCAGGAAAATATCATCCTAAGCCTCTGCTGATCACATAGCCTTCCCTCTACCACTGCTGTTAGCCATTCTCAGAACTCTAGTCTAAATGAATCTTTGGTAACAATCGTCTTTGCATTTTATAATCGAGTAAATGCCATTCTCAAAAAGAAGGGGGAGGGAATTTGTTTATGTCAAATAATTTTTGTATACCAGTACTGAACTTACTCCATCATAAAATAGCCTGTATGTAATCTCCCTTCACACAGCTTATAAAGAAAATGGCAAGAGATCTCTAGCTATGATCACATTTTATGCAAAATACCAACATTAAATGCTTTGTATATTCCTAGGAACATACTACCTTAATAATTAAAAAAATGCTACAAGTATATTTATTTATATATCTTATACATTACCACAATAAACACATATATCATATACATTATCACATATTTTTCCCAATCATCATTTAAAATTTTACCTTTATCTGGATCCAATTGTTCCTGGGAAAGAATACCACACAACACTGGGTTCTTCCACACTCCCTTCTCTTGTGTTAGTGTAGTTAAAATATGCAGTTCCCGGCTACCATTTTCCATCAAGTTTTTATGGGCCACCTGAAGAATATATTTTACAAAATAGAGTATTGTTAAAAAAAGATATTAAGAATATGTGTCTTTTATAGTGCTTTATAGTTTATGTCAAAAAAACCCTAAACGCTACCAGATAAGCTAAATGTACAACAAAACAATATTAATATTAATCCTACGCAGGTTTTACTTCTGTCTCTGTCGCCCAAGATTTAGGACTGGACAAACTGAGATTACTGAGTGTCCCAAACGTGCCTTCAAATTTATTACCATGGTTACATCTTAAATTTCTGAAACTAAATGTGAAAGAGGCTTCCCTTTTAAAAATGGATAAGCAAACTTTCTGGTCAACATACTGGTCTGGGACCAGCTGCCTTAACTCTTATTCTTTTCAGAATCTTCAGCAGCTCAGTTGTTACGTGCTGGAGACACTGAAAAATTATTTTTGTAAAGGCAAAAGATTTAGAAGCTCCAAGAACTTACTGCATAGTTCTACGCAAATATGACGAAGGCAGGCTGGAGTCTTAAAATCAATTCAAATAGTTTCTACTGCACTTAGGTACTAGGATAAAATCTGGAAGCAGATGTATGCTTGGGAGCAAACTAAATACCTTCAAACATCTGTTGCTTAAGTACCAATAAACAACTAACACTCGTCATTAAAAAAAAAAAAAAAGGGCTCATCTCTCCCTCTTCACTCTTTTACTTTTCCACCTGCTCTGAAGGCTGTGGAACCTCCCAGTGCCAAGCACATCTCTTTAGAACTGTTTTAAATCAGGGAGCTGCTCATCAAAATTCACTTAAAAATTCAGCTTTGTATCTTTCTACATTACTGAGGTTGAGAACACTGAGGTAACTGTATCTGGTCTTTTTCACTATTATTCCTTCCTTCTCAATAACCTTCATGTTATTTTTTTAACTATAGGCAGGACCTCCCACTACATATTTCTAACAAATACTGAGGAGCTGAACTTGTTTCAACGCTCTCCTTTAAAGCAGAGCTCTAATCCTTAGCCAGCTAGTGCCCAGTGGGAGATCTAGCAGTCCTGCAGTATCGATAGAACCTTCATTCATAATAAGTCTCAAATGTACAACCATAAATAGAGAAGAATTACTTATACAATATTATTTCATTTCTAACAGCATTAATAGACAAATATCTTGAAATTTGAGCTTTCTTTCAAGTATCTGAAAATATTTTTTTCTCTACAGCTGCTACATGAACTATGACAGAGAAAGGAAATGATTGACAGCAATTACTGCAGAGTACATAGGATTTCCAGCTGAAGACCTTGATCTTTATCAGCCACCAGGAAAAAAGTCTTCAGACACACTACACGCTTAACATTCCTAGGTTTCCAACTGATTCTTAAAAACTATTAAGTCATCATTTCACAAAGAAAACTCACCTGCACAAAAGCCTGAAATTCTTCCCATTTATTTTCAGGTAAATCAAGAGGCAGACACAGTAGAAGTTCAATACAGCTTCTGGAAGGCAAATAGGAATATTATTTGATGCAATTTTTTGCTTTTAAAATGTACATTCAACAAATCTTAATTCTAGTATAAAAGCAGTCATTCGTTTGAAACGCCAAAGCCATAAAAGTAAGTCTGTTGTGTTTGAACAAATAAGGAAAAAGTAGCCATGGACATTCTTGCAGAAGCTGTAAAAGCAAACTCACAAAAAAACCCTAATAATAATAACTAAAAAAAAAAGATTTGTCAATGAAGTTCAGCCCTGTAACACTGTGTCTAAACAGATGCACTTTCTGATTGCATGGAAATCAACAGTAACAAAACATTTCAAGCCAGGGATATTGGCTTGTCCTATATCAGAAGGGTCCTTCTCAAGACTGCTCCATTTCCAGTAGGCAAAGACATTCTCACAAACACCATTCACCGTGAGGAAGGAAGGTGCCTTCCAGCCTATTTAGAACTTTTGTAGGCTGTGAACTGGACTGGGAAAGCATTAAGGCAGTGAAAAATTAAAACTATACAGCTTTTGTTTTCATAACTAAAAAAATCATACTCACAGTGCTAAACGTTCAAGCACAAAGGCTACATTTTCGCACTCAGAGGTAAGATAAGGTCGTGCTTTAACATAACTTCGGATAGCCACTGTGTACACCTCTAAGAGGGGCAGAGGGTCTTCTGAGGTTTTCCACTTTTCTGCATATTCCAGCAAAGTCTGTTTAGGAAGATGAACAAACAATGCCAAAATTCAGGAACAAATCTAAGTTTTTAGTTTTATACACCTCACTAGTAGACTACCCTTCTTAATGATTGCCTCTATCCCCTTAATATGAATGACACCTTCACAAAACATGCCTTTTCTCCTTAAAATTTATTGTTTCATTAACATCTGGAACTTAAATTCTGCACAAAAATCATTCTCTTATAATATAAAGATATACAGATATATTCAGGATATCACTTTTCCTGAAAAGTAATATGAACTCCGCATTTTAAAGGCAACATATACATACCCCAAACTCATTAGTCAAAAAGTTGATTTCTTACTTTTTACACATGAATACCTACAAACAATGGTTTAGAAATAAAAATCAAGAGAGTAATCAAACAACCACCACCCCAGAAAGAACAAAACGTTTCTGTTCATTTCAGTCAGGATGGGGAACTCGGACTCAGACACACATTAAGGTGGAGGAGCTAGTAAGGTTCTCTTGTCAACATCCAAACCACGTTTCCCTTGGATTTCCGCTCTCAAACCTAGAGCAACTTGATGGATTGCAAACTAATTCCTACACTACAGCAGGTTGCCGTCTGTCACATTAAGACAATCAATTTTGCTGTTTGCTTCTTGAGGGGGCATAACAGGCAGAAAGCTCAGAGTAACAGATGGCAATCCAGGTCGTCTGACACCCTGCTCAAAGCAGGGCCCTTAGAGTAAGTTGTTTGGAGTGATGGTCAATGGAGCTGTGAGTATCCTGAAGGAAAGACTCCCCAGCCTCTGTGGGCAGCCTGTTTCTGAGCCTGACTACCGCTTACTGGGAACTCCGGCCTGCCAGCACCTACACGCAGTCTCACAGGTGCTCAGCACTGGGATTATCTCCCTTCCTCAGCCTGCTGGGTGCACTCCTGCTGGCACAGACAGGGACACGCTGCCGGCTGGGGTGGTGCCCGAGGGTGCCCCAACCTCCACCACTGCACGGGGCTACTCCCTCCCACACACAGGCTTTGGGTTCACCTTAGCTGAACTACATATCAGCCCATTCCTCGGCACTGCTGACGTCCCTCTGAACAGCCTCCCTGGTTTCCCCAGGTATCAATTGCTCCTGCCAATTCAGTGCCATCTGCCAAGGTGCTGAGGATACGTCCTGTCCCCTCATCCAGTTCACTAATAAAGAAGTTAAGAGTATTTGCTCCCGTGTCAAGCCTTGGTAGAATGCCACAAGTAGCCAGCTGCCACCATCTGGACTTTGTACTACAACGCACAAGTCTTTGAGACCCACAGTTTGGCCGTCTTATTATACTGCCTGGATGAGTGGACTATTTCATGGGTTTGTTTATAAGCATACTATGGGAGACGAAGTCCAAGGCCTTTCTGAAAAACATCTGCTGCTGTCCCCATCTGCAGAACCAGCTATTTCAGCACAGAATGAAATCAGGTTTGTCAGTGTGGAAGCACTTTACAAAGCTTGCGTTCTCAAGGCCATATAGCAAGAGTCATGGTTCCTCTTTTTATTAATATCAGCTGCAATTAAAATAATTTTGACAAAATTGATTCAATTCTGACAAGATTTGTTCTGGTAAGGAAAATCAGAGTCCTCTGGACAATAAAGCACTTCTGTAACAGAATCCTCTGCTTACAGGAATAAAAACCAGAGCAAAGTGGCTCTCAACTCATTTTAACATGCAAATACTAAAATTTTCTTTAGCTTTTAATATGTAAATATAACGATCTTGGTGAACTCGCTATGTCTGGGATATAATGCAACTCAAACGATAAAACTGGACTTGAAGAAAGTTGTCTCTGGCTTTATATATTTGAGAGCAAGAAAACTGGACATTACTTC
The DNA here is from genome assembly GCA_013389865.1 of Piaya cayana. Taxonomy (NCBI): domain Eukaryota; kingdom Metazoa; phylum Chordata; class Aves; order Cuculiformes; family Coccyzidae; genus Piaya; species Piaya cayana. Next base: position 144,905 of record WAAB01004186.1, on the reverse strand, counting down.
TTCCTAAAAGGCAAGTCAGTCACATTAAAAGACAAGACAAAACAAAACTAAGTTTACTTCTGCCTTCAACTCTACTAAGTTTAGTGTAAGTTAAGTTCAATATTGCCCTGTCTATGGTAGATCTGTACTGAGTTAGTCAGTGGTATCATTAAGATCTGACTTTAAATTCTTATATTTGGCAGTGTCCAAAATAAACCTTCTCAATAGCAAACAAATTATATTAAACTGAAATAGAAAACTGTTTAATGTGGTTATTCGCAGTTGTAACACCGCCAAAACTTGGACAAAAGGTATCCCAATCAAAGATATAACAGGGAAGAAATAGTCCGTTGCATTACAACCTTTTCTGGTTTTAAAGGAGGTCTTAATACACAATCACCTTAAATATCATCTATTTTACAGTAACACCTAATATGATGTTTTGCTAACAGCAGCAAAACCGCACCACAGGTCACTGCAGAGAAATCAAGGAAAACAGAACAGAAACACGAAAGAAGCAACAAAGGAGGACTGCACCAACAATCTCACAGTATTAGCAAACATCTATTTTGGTATCATTTGGCATTTTTTATCAACGCACTAGAATAACCAGATTAGAACAAAGGAGTTGGCTTCAAAGAATCTTGAAAGAAATTGCAGTTAAAAAAACCTCCCTCTGCCTAAATACTCACTTAACCAGATGTACCATGATTTCAGTTACTGGTTTACCATACTTGACTTATTTGTAACATTTCAAAGCTGAAGAAAGAACAGTCTATGAAAGTACACTTCATATCTTTCACTCTTCTGGTCCCAAAACAATGTTTCGGGTGTAACAGGCAACTGTTTCTTCCCCTTGTCCAGCTGATAGAAATATTCACATTAAAAGAGTGAAAGGGACAAGCCTCAGATCTACATGAATGCCACAAACTAGCAGAAAACTTTTCTCCTTAACTTGATGTTGTTAATCGTCAAGAACACATCAGAGTGATCAATGCAGCACCTTTCCCAGTACAGTACTATAGAAAAATTAAAATAAAAAGCATACTAGTATAATACTTTTTCCTTAGGGAATAAACTTTTCCTTCTCTTAAGTGCTCAGGTATGACTTGTATTTTTGGACTGGAGAAAATAATACACAATTGCTTTTTGTTATACTACAGTTTAACAAATTTTAAACTTGCTTAAGACAAACAGTTGTCCTTGTAAAGTTGAAATGTGAAATCAAATTGCTGGTGACACTGAATAAATGAGGGACAAAGATGGTAATTAAACAGTCAGTGTAGCTTAGTGTTAATATAGTCTTAAAATATGCTAGGGAAATTATTTCAATTATCTTGGAATGCTACCTAGCTCAAACAGTGAGTTAGCTTCATAATCGGAGATGATTAGCTAAAGCTAACGTTGTCATCAGGAACTGCTTTCCTTTTTTGATTAATTTGAAGCAATATACTTCTTCTAGACTAATATTAAATAAAAACAACACAAAAAACCTAAACAAAAAACCCAACTGGGAGCTAACTTATCAGGCCAAGGCAGCTAAGAGGTTAAATGAACCACCATTCCGCTTTATCCAACTTATTGTCCAAACTTGCTAGAGCTGGCCTGGCCATCAAAAATCTGCCAAACAGCTTCTGCCAGTAAGATAATATTACACTTAGGAAGTTGATACATGAAGTAATGAATTCTGTGCAATACTAGAAACAGGTTAACCTGTTAAAAGACTTGATGTATATCTCATTTTGAATGCTGTCTACCTTTACTAGCGTCCTCTTCAGAAGACTGCAGCAAGCAACAAGATAAACAAAACTTTTGACAAGCAAAGGACATTTCAAAGTTACCTACCAAGCCAGGACAACATATCCCGAAAGTCTCAAATTGTTAAGTTGAGCAGAAGCATGAAGAAGAAAGGAGTGAGGAAGGAGAAGGAAGTAGGTAGATGTAACTAAACAATCAGTCTTCTGAGAACCATGACTAAAGAATTATCAAGAGGATTCTCACCTGCTGCTGCAAAGACAGTGGTACCTGGAATCTAAAGAAGAAACTAGCTGCCTCAGTAGAGAGACACGGAATCACAAAGGAAGCCATGACAAGTGACCACAGAGATCTATGACAAGATCAGAAGACCTCAAGTCTCATGGGGCAGGAAAAAGAGACCTTATAGGTAGTCAGCATGCTAAAAATCTCCAGCTAGACAGTGTCACCATCCCAGTTGCACCAGGGATGACACTGAAGAATGCAAACCCATTATTATAGAATTCAGCTGGAATTCTCCCAGATAATTTGGAACTTTTTAGAAATACTATGTGGTCATTAATACCAGAAAACTGGATCAGGGATGAACTACAAAAGCACTTACAGAACCTATGAAAGCCCAACCACCGCTACTCCAATCTGCGTCCAGATTACTAAGGATAAATCAAAGCAAAACAGACTTCAATTTTGAAAATATGAGGTATAATATTAGTCAACCAAACACAAGATAACATTAGATGCGTCCACACATTGGCAAATTCTCAGAATCCACCACCTAACGAAAAGTATTTGGTATGCTTGTGAACTGTTACTATCAATGCTGGTCTTTAAAAGTGGTGCGTACAGATGTAAACACACTGTCTAAAAGCAAGAGGAGCAGCTTGCACTATAACATAGAACACTAATTTTAACATTAAATAATGCTATTTTTATCTCACACCTATAGGTCAGCCACTTCCAAGCCATTACACGAACTATATTAAGTACTTACGCCTACCCCTACCACACCCATCAAAAGTATTCACCAGAATGACAGATTTCCTTGTCTGGATGTCCCTAGACTACAGAGCACTGCCACTGCACAAAGAAAATCAAACCCATTCTGCTTTGCGTAATGAATCATTGCTGTGCTCCACTTACAACGATAAAAAGAAAGAATTTCACCCCCAGTCCTGGGCCTCATTAAGTTATTTATCTCCCTAGTCAGGACATGCTTGTTAATTAAGCAAGTACCGCATTCAGAACACAGCAGCAAAGTTTTCATTCTACTGGAGGCTGAAATGGGCAGCAGCAACTTACACAGTCAAGAATGCTCAAAAAAATGGAAGTATTGTATTTGTGATTTAAACTTTGGAACATATTTAACCATGGGTAATATCCAGACAATACATTATATACTTTTCAGTCTTTATCAGAATCCTTACATGAATGTTGCTGTAGCAATGCACTCCCCAGTGGATGCTTTTCTGCTGTCAGAAGTTAAACTGAGCAACCTTCTAGCCCTACAATAGCAAAGATGTGCCAAAAAACGTTTCACACTAAAAGAAGGCGTTACTTACTATTAACTGGAGTTTCACATGTACAGTCCACATCTACATGTTTCTTCAGCTCTTAAGATCAGACTCCTGTAGGTATCTGCAGAAGGGCAAGCTTACCTAAATGCATTAAAATGTTCCTGGGACTGCTCATTCCTGCCAAGCACAAGGGACTAAGAGGCAGGGAAAGAAATAAATAGTGGTCACCCAGGTAAACTGAACCTCTCAAATCACTCCAGTAACTAGCGAAACCTCTACTTCAGTGACTTTCCTCAAACGCTTCTACACAGAGTCCAAGCAACAAGCTTGATATACTTGGAGATGAGCCTTGAGGAGCTGCATGCAGAGCAGCTGCAAAACTCCCTCCATGAAGTAAACTTCTGCAGAGGTAGCTATGTGACAACTGAGTTCCCATATGAACAGCCAGGTAGGTGCAGGAGCAACAGCACTTCTCAGTGAGATCCCTCTGCTACCTCAGGCTTGTGTGGAATATATTTCTCCAAAGGCAGGGCTCCCCTTTGGTTGACACAATCCCACTGCTCACTCCTCTAGTACTTGCCAATTAGTGATTGATCCTAAAGAGCAGCTGTTTCCACAGGAACCATCAAAGGGTCCAATTTGAGAGAACAGGGCAAACTTTATTCAAAGCCAGCAAAGAACAGCTACAATTCTTCTAGAATCAACTGAAATTTCAAAAGAAAGTGAAGGCTACGGTCAAGAGGCTAACATAAAAACATCAGTGAAGCAGGTCTCCAGTATCAAACATGCACAATTTAAGAACCTTTTCCTTTGCTTAAGATTCTCCCTGTTAAACAGGCCGGTGTGGTCTAATGACCACGGCCATTCACAGCCTGCATCATTAGATGGATCAGGAGCTGATGAAAATTGCTCAGGGGATCCTGAGTTTGGCATCATCACATCACAGAGGAAGATGCAGAGAGATGCTGTACATCCTGATGAGCCTGACGTTGTAACTACTTCAGTCAAGTCAGATTCCATTGACTATTCTGGACTGGTGTTGAGCTGGATGCTTAGGATTAAAAGGGCTGAAGGGAAAAAGACATATACCATAACGGGAGCCAGAGTAAAGACACCCCAAATACAAGATCAGGAGAAAAGAAGCTGCCATTGCTTCTTAGACTCTGCTAAATGCCTTGCAATGTCAACAACCCCAAAGTATGGAGTTCAGCATAGTATATCAGGTCTATCATGGTATAGTGGTTTAACATGCTATGTGAGAAATAATGCGTAGCCACAAGGGGTCTGTATTCAGAACATGAGACACTTTGAACAGGACACTACCTGCAAACTGAGGGCAGTCAGCCATGAGACTCGTACACAAACGGCACTAACACCCAACAGGTATTCAAGAACTGCTTACACACAGCGCCACTAAGCAGCACACTGCAACCGTCAGTGTGCAGTCAAGGTCCATTAGATTCCCCCCCAGGGAAAAAAACCCACCTGCATGAGGTTTGTTAGTGGAAAATGCCTGGAACTGAATGTGAACAAAGACTGCCAGTAGTGACAATGGAAGATGTGGCAGTCTAAGCAAAAGAACTAACGTATTGCAGCAACGACTCTGAAACTCTGCAACTTGACTAATCTCCCAGTAAAAAACGAGACCAAGTGAACTCTCCTTCTCATACCTAAGTACTGAACTGGATAAGGCAGAGGCATAAACCCTAGCGACAATTCAATGAGAAAGAAGTTTCTCTGTCCTACATAAATACATATGTAATGCACACATGTGCAAATACATACACAGACCTATTATGACAAATCTCCTTTCAGTTACCTTTTTCTTGCTTTGCAACTATGATAATTTCATTGTTCTCAGATCAACTGATTTTTTTTTGATACCTGAAAAAACAAACTGGACAAATAAGCTACACAACTAAAGGGGATATAAGTAAATTTAAGAAATGAACAGTTTCAGAAGGAAGTCTTAATGTGTGTTGTCTGCAAAGTATTTCTGTAATAACTCAAAAAGACTTATGTGAGTCTTATGGATCCTCTGCAAGAAAATTCCTCCTTTTCTAAATCCTACATTATCAATCACTCTGAAAACCAAAGACAATCATGTTGGCTAACATGCATAGTGAACATTATTGGCTAGCATACCATATGAGAGAAGTTCAAAACTCAGCTTCACAGCAGTTGAAAATTTTATATAGCAAGATGTATACTCTATGGTGTATCCAAAGTTTAAGTTCAGCCATACAGGCATAAGCTAAACCAAACAGGGAATAATTTATCTCATTCAAAAAAAGCTGATACTTCTTTGCTGGATGGAGGAGATGATTTGAGATATTTATTGGTGGCAGGGATAAGAAGAATTAAAGCCTCTACAACAGCATGAAAGAATTTACAATCTATAACTCCCTCATGGACTTCTATCAAATTTGGTATGTTTTAGAGTACTGTTACTTAGTATGTATGGGAAATATCGCCAAACTGTTACATGAATGCAAATGAAACATCATGAACAGCTCTGCCAACGGTCCTTCTTTCTCAGAGAAAAGACTGTTGTCTTTTCCCTCAGTGTGGCAGTAAGAAAGGTAATTTAGCCCCCATCCACCCCCCCAAAAAAGAGAGTGGCAAGAGTCTTCACATTTATTGTGTGTGAATCCACAGACACCAACCGCAGAATATGACGGTTAACACCTATACTCCTAAACAACACAAACACACCAAATCCACACCTTATCTAATCAGCTAAACTAAATAATATTGCATAATTACAAAAAATGAATCATCAAGCAGGGTGTGACACCCTCAGGGACACATTCTTCTTAGGTTTTGATACTGTCTTTACTCTGGTCCAAACAGTTAAATACCACACCCACAACCTTTCACTACAAACTGCCTGGAATCAAAAGTCATCTGTAATTTAAAAATTTAAAAAGCTATTTTTTTTCCACCAGTGTGACCTGCAAGTACTACAGGAATAGATTCTTCTAGGTTTAATAAATACTAGCACTATAGAAGTTTAAGGAATTTTTATTACCAACATCACAATGCCAGCAACCGCAAGAACGTAGGCAGACTTTAATTTCAAATGTGACTATTTAGTATTTAATTTGTGATGCCATAACACTTCACACTTGAACAAAAAAGTCTGGTTAACTGTCTAAATCAAAAGCCACACAGTTTTTAGGTATTCTGATAAATTTCAAATTTAATGGAAAATCTATTGTCACAGTACTTATAGTTTATTACAAAATGTGCTTTGATTTAGGAATTAACAACTTGTGAAAAATATTTATTTTGTCACTACTTGTATTTTCTTGAAGATCAAGACTTGAAACAGATACTTATAATCATGTAAAACACAAAATATCTCAGAAAGAGGTACTTATCAAAATACTGGTATCGGTTAGTAGAACAGAGCTAATTTCGTGCTGACATTAAAGTCCTCCTGTCTTTGCCCCAAAATATATGGAAAACCAGGTCCCAACATACAGAAAGTTGACCATGAGGCCTGATCCACGAGCCTACAGCCCACAGAATCCACGACTTTCAGTTAAAAGAAAACCACTTCTACCTCTTGGAATTTTTTTTCTGATGTTAGCTGATGCAATGATAGATATTCAGCTCTTCAACCTGTCCTTGCCCACAAAATATCAGTTCTGATCAAGATCCTTCGGATAGTACAGTGAATTCACCAACTTCATTGTCTTTCTCTTGTTATGAGATGCCATCGCAATTTCAAAACAGAAAATCTGAGAAGTAGCTGGAAGGAGTACAGTACATACACCATTTAAATCAGTAACTAGTTTCTTGCACAGTCAAACATCAGTCTTAAATCCTTGCAGTTTCTAACACTCTAGGGGAAAAAAAACCCAAAAAACCCAAGACCATTGTCACCTTCCACAACAGACCAAGATACACAGGGCAGACAGTCCACTACCCTCCTCCAGTTTAAGGGTGCAGCAATATCTTCATTCTTTTATTATTCCACATTTAAACAAACCAAGAAGTAACAGCTTTTTCAATTCTCTCTGAAGTGCAAGTTTTTTATATGCTTTAGAGAACAAAGATTGAAAGTAAAGTTTAAAAGGATTTTATTCAGTGCTTCCAATAAGGAAAATGGCTTATATCACTCCTATGGGTTACAGTGGTCCAAAATATTGAATTACACCTTTACCAATAAGAAAAAAGTCTAAATCAAGCTCCCATGAGACAGTAGTGTTCTCCTCCCCTCTTTTCAGCACTAGTGACAGTGTAAAGATCATATATGGGGCTCTGGAACTTGAGGGTCAGGCAAATGAGGATGTAGATGAAGGTCACAGAATCACAGAATAGTCTGGGTTGGAAGTGACCTTAAAGATCATACAGTTCCAACCCCCTGTGATGTACAGGGACACCTCCCACCAGATCAGGCTGCTCAAGGCCCCATCCAACCTGGCCTTGAACACCTCCAGGGATGGGGCAGCCACAGCTTCCCTGGGCAACCTATGCCAGTGCCTCACTGCCCTTACCATGAAGAATTCACTCCGTATTTCTTATTTAAATCTTCCCCTCTCCAGTTTAAAGCCATTCCCCTTCATCCTATCACTCCAAGCCCTTGTAAAACATCAGGTACTTAATGCCACCTTCTCCTCAGCCTTTAATAGTCACATCAGTTATCTCCAGGGTATTCAGCCTCCTGAGTTGGAAGACAGGGATGGAGCATAGGACAATCCCTCCCTGATCCTGGACAAACTAGTCAATGACCTGTTATGCCACCTGACACACACAAATCTACAGGACCACATGGGATCCTCCCCAAGAGTACCAAGGGAGCTGGTGGAGGAGGCTGCCAAACCACTCCCCATCACTTATCAGCTGTCCTGGTTAACAGGAAAGGTCCTAGATGACTTGAGGCTTGCCAGTGTGACATCCATCTATAAGTGCTGGAAGGTGGATCCAGGGAACTACAGGCCTGTCAGCCTCATCTTAGTACCAGGGAAGATTATGGAGCGGTTCATCTCAAGTGCACTCATCAGCCAAGTGCAGGTCAACCAGCTGATCAGGCTCAGCCAGCATGGGTTCATGAAAGGCAGGACCTGCTTGACCAACTCAATCTCCTTCCATGACCAGGTGACCAGCCTACGCAATGAGTGAAAGGCTGTGGGTGTTATTTCCCTTGACTTCAGTAAAGTCTTCAACACCGTTTCTCATGGCATTCTCCTACAGAAGCCAGCAGCTCATAGCTCAGGCAGGTGTACTCTTGGCTGGGTAAGAAACTGTCTGCATGGCTGGGCGCAGAGATTTGTGGTGAATGGAGTTAAATCCAGTTGGCAGTCAGTTACAAGTGGTGTCACCTAGGACTCAGTATTGCGGTCAGTCTTGTTTAATATCTTTATCAGTGATCCGGATGAGGGGATTGAGCACTCCCTCGCTAAGTTTGCAGACAACACCAAGGTGCATGGGAGTGTTGGTCTGCACTTTGGTCACAATCCCCTGCAACACTACAGGCTTGGGGAAGAGTGGCTGGAAAGCTGCACAGTGGAAAAAGAACTGAGGGTGCTGTTTGACAGCTTGGCTGAACGTGAGCCAGCAGTGTGCCCAGGTGGTCAAGAAGGACAACAGCATCCTTGCTTGTATCAGAAACAGCATGGCCAGTAGGACCTGGAAGGCAATTCTGCCCCTGTACTTGGCACTGGTGAGGTCACACCTCAAATACTGTGTTCAGTTCTGGGCCCCTAACCACAAGGATGTTGAGGTGCTGGAGTGTGCCCAGAGAAGGGCAACAAACATTCTGAAGGGTTTGAAATCTTACAAGGAGCAGCTGAGGGAATTGTGGCTGTTCAGTCTGGAAAAGAGGAGGCTTGAGGGGAGACCTCTATAACTACTCAAAACGAAGCCATAGTGAGGTGGGTGTTGGTCCCTTCTCCCAAGTGACAGGTGATAGGATGAGAGGGAGTGGCCTTAAGCTGCATCAGTGGAAGTTTAGACTGGACCATAGAGAATTTTTTTTTTGACAGGAAGGGTTATCAAGCACTGGCACAGGCTGCCCAAGGAGGTGATTAAGTCATCATCCCTAAAGGTGTTTAAAAGGCGGGCAGATGAGGTGCTTGGGAACATGATTTAGTAGTGAACACATATGGTTGGAGTTGATGATCTCAAAGGTCTTTTCCAACCTAATGCTTCTATGATTTCTTCTTTTAACACCACTAATAAAAGCAGTGACTTTCACAATAACTGCCTTGCGGGACAAGTACACTGCTTCTGCGTTCCCTAATTTTATCTCTTATATGCTAATAATTGCAAAACACACTCCTCTGATTTACTCTGTTTAATGCACTTGTTGAAATGAGTAACTGACATTTCTTCTAAACCAGCATGAAAATTAAGAACTGGCCACAGATGTTACATATACATTTGATTGATTATTTATGAATTGAATAGGACTAGTAATAAACTACCAAGAATTTCACCAATCACAAAGCAAAAATTCTCCTTTTTGCTTTCTGAAGTTTCTTCTGAGTTAATTTTCAAATTAGCTTCACTATTCTTCAGCAACCTCAGTATTTTACTAACCAGCTTAGCTGAACACAAGTGTCAGTTGCCTACTTTCTTGCAGAAACTGCACCATGCCCAGAGCAACTCACTGGGGCATCATTGGCAAAGCAACAAAACTAGAAGTAGTCTACTTGCACTAAACAGGTCCTTTCCCTGGTTTTTATACTACCTGTACTTGCTTTATTTCTCAATTTTCAAATCAGCCCTGTACAAACACTGTTACATTCAAATGGTTCTGATAAATTTTCATTATTCTTGATTTAGTGAGAGAATACATATCTACCTGCAGTTACTTCTACTCTCACTTCCTCAAATTTCTTGTGTACTACTTCAGATGAGTAAGAAATACCTTTCAGATATAGAAAACTACATTTCAAGAATGTAATGCACAAAAATAATCTACAACATCTCCTCTTTGTCAATGTTCAAGTTACTAAAGCATGCAACAATGAGCTGAGTGAACTACACAAAGCCAGACACTGCACCTGTAAGGATATGAAAAAGCTTATTGCACCTACTGAGAGTCATCTTATGCTAAACAACTGCTGGCACACATGAAGAACACTGGAAATGCTGCCAGTAAAGAAAACAGAGTAGATGATGCCTCCCAGTTCTGCATTAACAGCACAACCCCTTCTCCCATATTCCAAAGTTGAAAAGTAGTCCTGGAAGTAAGCTCCAAGATTCTTACCAAAACTTCAACTGAACTTAGAATTTACTGTACCTCTTGTAAAAAATACTTTTTTCCCTTTCATGAATCTATATTTCATTTTGTTGCCTTTGTCATTTATCTCCACACCTTGCAGATAATCACCAGCTGAACACAAGGATTTAAAAGCCTGCCTAGTAGGCCTAGATTATTTCTCCTTCTCCAACAAAGGAGCTATCTACTATTCAGTTACAAAAATAGCCCAATAAGTAAGATTAAAGAAACCATCCCCAGTACTAACTCCAAGGATTTGTAATCTTAAACCAGTTTTCACTTCCAAAGCTAGGATCTATCTACCTCTCCTTGAAAAAGTATTTTCCATGCATATGCTTCACATTGTTGACTTTTCAGGTATGGCAGTCATGAGATACAACTAATTACATTTAGCTATTACTTAAAAGAAAATACAACATTTCAAGCTGTTGCTAACTTTCTTTTCCCAGAGTAAAGAACACCATGAAATATTTGTTAAACCAGTACAGTTCTTGCAGTATCCACCTTTCTGCAAGAGTATTGTTCATCAACACTGGAACGTGCACACAGACAACTCTATCCTCAAACTTGAGAAGTCTCCACCAGTTACATCTACACAGTAACGACTCATTGAAAGCTCTTGCATTAAGGACCAGTTTCTTAAAATATTGACAGCAGATGAATACTGAGGCATCTCAGCTGTGCAGCACTCCAAGACAGAAGTATTCAAGGCAACTGTGCACAAGCACAGTTCTTCTAGACACATTCAGGATAAGGGTGTGCACACATCCTGATAACAGGGACACTAATGTATTTTGAAATGTCAATATCATTTTGGCAGCTGGCCCATCAGATACAGAAGCTTCAAAAAACATTTCATGAATATACAGGGTTATTCAGCTGCTTTGAGATATTCGAGATGAAGGTAATTCTTTCAAAAATGAATATACTGGTGCTTTTTAATACTCACAGGTTCACCAGTGAAATTTCTACAGGAGAAAAAAAAACCCAAAAGGTATTTCACAGATCAGTGGCCTTGACTACCTCAAATTGTGATATGAAAATAAAGCTATTATATATAAACTAAGAGCCACAAGTTTGAAGGCTTTAGAGGGGAAGTTGTACAAGGAGTGACTGAAGTCACTTGGTCTGTTCAGCCTGCAGAAGAGGAGACCTCATCACAGTTCACTGCTTCTTCACAAGGGAAGAAGGAGGAGCAGGTGCTGATCTCTCTCCTCTCTGATGCCCAATGACAGGACCTGAGGGAAGGCCAAGAAGCTGTGCCAGGAGAGGTTTAGGTTGAATATTAGGAAAAGGTTCTTCACTCAGAGAGTGATGGAGCACTGGAAGAGCTCCCCAGGGAAGCAGTCATGGCACAAGCCTAACAATATTCAAGAAGCATTTGGACAATGCCTTCAGGCATGTGGTATGAATCTGAGGTTGTCCTATGCAGGGATAAGAGCTGGACACTATGATCTTTGTGGGTCCCTTCCACCTCAGGTCATTCTGTGATTCTACGATAATTCCTCAAATCAGGGACAGAACATTACGGTGAAAAATAAAAAGTCATTATCAAAGGAGTAAAAAATGCTGAGTGTCCTCTGTATAAGACACTGCTTTCCAGGAATAAAGATAACAGGACAAAATGCTCTCTATTATTTTTAGGACAGGCAAGAAGGAATTTCTCAGCTTGCATACAGGAGCCCTTGAACAGCAACAGAGCATGGATACAAACTGCAACACAGCTTAGTTCACAGCAAAGCCCCCGAGTCCTAAGAGGTAAAACACAATGAACATGGTAACTTCATCTGTATTCTTGATCAAGTAGCTAGGTATACAATTGTGATTTTAATAATGCCTTCTCACTGAACAGAGGGGAAATAAACAGGTGGTTTGGGGTTTTTTTTTTCTGGAAAACAGAACTAATATGCTGATTCATGGGCTGGAGCTAGACATTAATCTAATAAAAATAAAGTTGGGTTTTGAGGGCTGAATTTTTCAGAGTAAAACTGTAAGACTGAAACATAATCTCACTGGCTACTCTGAACATTAAAAAATTGAGCATGTGATGAAAAAATTTTCGGGTCCTGCACTTAGGGCACAACAACCCTGCGCAGTGCTACAGACTAGGGGAAGAGTAGCTAGAAAGCTGCCTGAGGAAGGTCCCGGGGATGTTGGTAGACAGCGACTGAACATGAGCCAGCAGTGTGCCCAGGTGGCCAAGAAGGCCAATGGCATCCTGGCTTGTATCAGAAATGGTGTGACCAGCAGGTCCAGGGAGGTTATTCTCCCTCTGTACTCAGCACTGGTGAGACTGCACTTCAATTACTGTGTTCAGTTCTGGGCTCCCCACCACAAGAAGGATGTTGAGGCTCTGGAGTGAGTCCAGAGAAGAGCAAGGAAGTTGGTGAAGGGGCTGAAGAACAAGTCTTACAAGGAGCGGCTGAGGGAGCTGGAGTTATTTAGCCTTGAGAAGTGGAGGCTGAGAGGAGACCTTATTGCCTTCTACAACTACCTGAAAGGACGTTGTGAAGAGGAGGGAGCTGTGATACTGATGTATCAGTACCAAATGATCTCTTATATCCTAAAGGGACACCAAAACAATCTTTACAGGTGTTGAAAAATGATTATTCTCATTGATGATCCACAGCTCCTAGAGCTGAAAAGCTCCTCTTTTTCCCCCCTGTGATCTGCCTTCTCTCCTCCCTGTTGTTCAGTATTTTACCAGAAGATGGAGAACAAGCCTTTAATCACATAAAAAGCAAGTCTTTTGATAACTGCTGCAACATTATTTTTAAAAAAAAAATTGTTAGGTTAAGGTTCCCATGAAAGGAACTTTAATTGGAAGAGTCTAGAGGCAGCTAAGGAGCAGCTGGAATATAACCAAGATTTATGTCCACATTTTACAAGGACAGACTACCTAAGACAGCAAGTAAACAGAATATTCAAGTAAAGACTTGGAATAGTTTTTGAACTAGTTCTGTACGTTAAGGAAACCTTACTGATACAATGCATAATCTAAACCAAATCTACCTCAGATTTCCCATAACACTTCACTACTTAAGGGTTTAGAAACAAACACTATGACAGATGATTGCTAAAGCATTTAAAAGAGTAAGCTAAATGTTCACTTACAGCGTGAATGAACCCCATCAAATCTCCTGCCCATTTTAAAAACCACAGGGAGAAAAAAAGAAAAAAAAGATCTATTCCTTTCTCTGTGGTATCACAACCGTTTGATCAAGGCATTTCTCCCTATCACCACAGCCATAATCCATCTTTATTTCACTTTCACCCTTTCCTCCAATGAAGAACCTCAAAAATAAATGACCTGTTTCCATTTTGTCATCTTAGTTGGGATGTTCTACAGGCAAATAGATTTTTAGACCAGAACAAAACTTACATAGAAAAAAGCATGGATACTTCAAATCTGCCCACTACAAGCATTAGAAAGAACAGTACCATCTTAAATACCACTGCCCTCGCAGATATGCCAAAATAAAGAACCAGGTCACATCAATAAAGGTCAACAAAATCAATTTGTATTTATTTGGAACTGAGCACAGAGAGGTCATTTTACAACAAGTCAACACAGCATTGTACTTTTAATTCATTTCTGAAGCAGTTAAATTAGGCACATTAAAACTGGTACTAGTTAACTGTTTTGTTATTTGTTTACCAAGACTTAACACTGTTACCTTGTTTTTGTAAGTAGACAAGTGCTGCAAGAGCATTAGCTCTTACATGTTTGTTATTATAATATAACACAATGCAGGATTGGACAGCAAAACTTCATCAGGCACAGAACATGAAACAGCATTTACAAAACTAAGGATGACATAATCAAATACAATTACCTTTTCTAGTGTACAAGTACTATCTAAATTATGGTTATGATCAAAGAACATCAATTCCTATTTTTACTCAATTTTAGTTTTAAAAACCTTTCAAGATATTAAGTTGTTGCTGTGCTACTTGTACTATGAATTGTTTCACAATAAAGTTGTTAAACAAAGTACATCTCTAGAAAGCCCAGATGCCCTTGGCTGAGTAGTCAGCTGATGTTGCTTTAACTGTAATGGAGACATTGTCTCGTGCCCAGAATAGGGCTGAAGCCAGACTCTAATTTCCATCACTTACTACAAGATTGTATTTAAGCAATTGGTTTCATTCTCAATTTCTGCAGGCACAGGGCAGAGCTGTCCAATTTTTTCTCCCCCCATTACTACTTCTGTTCTCCACTCATAGGCTGCAGTTCCAATCTTCTTCACAGTTTTTCTTTTTTTTCCCCTTTTCCTTCAAAGAGAAAAACCCAGCTACTTTTACCCTTTACACCCCCATCCCAGCACCATCAGCTTCTCTATCCTGCCACTGAAAGCAATGTCAAGCCAAGATTAGTGAGTACTGCATTAGTGAATCCAAGAAATACTCATTGAGTCAAGACAGACTCATTTGGATATTAAATCAAAACCAAAATTTGAGTTTGCAATTAAGTGCTGGTCCACAAAAAACCTCACAAGAACAATAGTACTTCAGTGCAATGCATTGCACATAAGGAACAAATCCACACAGCAGAAAAGCTGGTGCTGAGAACCCAAAACCCCAGTGAATCTACCACAGATCTTATTTTGCACTAGGTTTCAGCAGGTTTGACCAGACACTTAGCAGTGGCTGAAGTAGACTGCCTGCAATTGCTTCTGAAGCACAGCTTGTGGCTTAGTTTCTCCCTAAGTACGCTCAATTTCCACACTGCAAAGGGGCTATAAAATGCAAAATAAAGTGTGGAAAGCAGGGATGATCAGAAGATCTCTTGCAAAGTGAACTTCTTTTCTGACCCAGAGAAGTGATAATGTATATGCACCCACTATTTTTGGTTCACACATATTGTCATGGAATGATAGAATAGTTAGGGTTGGAAGAGACCTTAAGGATCATCTAATTCCACTCCCCCTGCCATGGGCAGGGACACCTCCCACTAGACCAGGCTACCCAATGTCACATCCAGCCTTGAACACCTCCAGGGAAAAACACCTCCAGAAAAAAAGGACCACAGCTGATACAGAAGAAAAGCTCGTGGGGCTCTGCTACAGCTCTTAGAGTAGTAATTAAATCAACTCTAACAAAAAAAAATACCACAAGAAAAAAACAGCAAGGAAGAACAATGACTGACTCTAAAAAGTTAATTACCAAACACAGAACCTTTTATTAACTGATAGACTTTTCTCTCCCCAAATGTAAGTTAAAAAACATGAGCAATTTGTATGTTTTTCACCTAAGCACATGAAACATTCTGCATGAGCTGCTTCTGCTGATTATTAAATTGAAAGAGGTAAAACAAAAAAGAAATTACTTTAGTACTACTGTTATTCTCGAGTCACTATTTTGCTTAAAATTCAAAGCCCAGCTAGTTTTAGGGGAAAAAAACAACAACTAGAAAATGAATGAACAGTCTCTGCTTGCATCCACAAACTGGAGAAGTGGGCCTGTGTGAACCTCATGAGGTGCAAGGTCCTATGCCTCGGACAGGGCAGTCTCCGGTTTCAATATAGGATGGGGGCTGATGTGATTGAAAGCAGCCCTGTGGAGAATGATTTGGCTGTGCTGGTTGCTTGACATGAGCTGGCAATCTGCACTCACATCCCAGAAGGCGAACCGTATCCTGGGCTGCATCAAAAGAAGCATGGTCAGCAGGTCAAGGGAGGTGATTTTGCCCCTCTGCTCCACTGAGACCCCACCTGGAGTACTGCGTCCACTTCTGAAATCCTCAACATAAGAAGGATATGGAGCTGTTGGAATGAGTCTAGAGGAGGGCTACAAAGATGATCAGAGGGTTGGAGCATCTCCCGTACTCTGAGCCTGTCCTTGTACAACCTGGAGAAGGGAAGGCTCCAAGAAATTCTTGCTTGATTACTTTATTCATCTCAGTACCTGAAGGGACTACAGGAAAGCTGGGGAGGGACTTTATACAAAGGCATGTAGTGATAGGATGCAGGGAAATGGTTATAAATTGGAAAGGGGAAGATTTAAACTAGGTATTAGGAAGCAATTCTTCACTATGAGGGTTATGAGGCACTGGCACAGGTTGCCCAGGGAAGCTGTGGCTGCCCCATCCCTGGAAGTGTTAGAGGTCAGGTTGGACGGGGCCGTGAGCAGCCTGACCTAATGTGAAGTGTCCCTGCCAAGGCAGGGGGATTGGAATTAGATGATCTGTAAGGTCCCTTCCAACCCAAATCATTCCATGATTCTATAATTCTATAAAACTGTTTTAAAACAAATAAATTACTCAAAACAACATTAAGCCTCATGCTTTGTCATATACTGCAGTATAAATTATTCTTTTTTATGCTTGCCTTTAATCTTCCAACATTCTGCATTCAATACTCCATATGATCTTGTCAGTAGTATTTGATTTCTCTCTTGCACCCTTAGATAAGAAGTGAACTTGTCATAGTCCTAGAATACATTTCTCTCTATACAAGTTTTCATGCAGATCTGAATTCAATATTGTCATTCCAACCTTTACAGTTTAGTCTGTTTAGTTAAAAACAGTGTTCATCAGTTGGCTATTAAACAGGCATTGCAGATATGTGGTGGGATGTTCGTTACAGTAAACTTTTATCCAGAGCCAGGAAATCTCATTTACCTATTCTCTTATTAGACTGGCATATGGACAGTATAAAAATAGGAAAATAGCCGAAATAACTCTCTAGTCTGAAAATATGTGCATTTCCTGCAATAAGGTGATTTGAACCTGCTTCAAGTCACATGAAATAAGACATTACAAATATTTCTGTAGTTCACGTCTGTTATATTTTTGATTAGCTGTTAAATGCAACTTCTCTCACTGCTACTTTAAACCTTTTTAATTCTGATGCAAATTTAATTGATAATCTTCTTCCTTCTAGAAAGGTTACTTAATTGCCATTTTAAGCTTGTATATTCAGCACAGGCAAATTTGCCTCACAAAGGATGCTTCCATCCAATCTACATTTCTTGTTAAAGAACAAGGCAATGCCTACCTGCTTCACACAGAGTCTAACAACCAGCTATGTCCTCATACCATCATGTCACTGTGTGATGAGGAGGGGAGCAAAGATTACACATTGCCCTGAATATGTTAGCAGCCCTGAGCAGAACTCCATCCTCCTGCCACCCCACTGATGTGGTTCAAGCTGTCCAGTTTCAACTAGAACAGTAAGTGAGTTTCAGTTCTGTAGAATGGGCACATTTCAGTTTGATCATCTTCACTATTGTGGATTCGTAATCAGAAGTTACTTTTTTCCCAGCTATTCCCCTCGTAAGAGCTACCCTTAAATAATGAAAGTAAAAATTAAGTTCAGATTGTGTCTTTTGTGCTTCTGAATATTTATTCTCTTCTCACCCTCATCCTTGTGCTCCTTCTGTTATAAAACAGTGTGTTATCACAAGCTCCTGAGACAAGTAGGAATGACAAGACTGAGGAACTCCTTGCTCATAATTAGATTTAATGCCTGATCACTCAATGTACACCACTGATTCACCAAAACAGTATTCAGTGTATCAGATACATAAATATCAAATAGGATTTAACTATTCACCAAAATCAATTCTGTCCATCATTTTGAATCACAGAAGACAAAAGAAGTCCTACCAAATTCTGTTCCTTATGATACACAGCAGACTAAGACAGCAACACTATATTTGCTATCAGCTCAAATGAAAACTACTGAGATAGCTGCTAGATTCAACCCTCAATACAAAAGAGAGATACAAAATAAAGACTGGTCTTTAAGCTAAAAAAATTCAAGAATTTTACTCCAGGGCATTGAGTTTCTCAAAGCAATAAATGCATCTGTCCAGCAGTTAGGAGAGAACACTAGGAGTCAGTATCTGAAGCCAGATGGAGCTTTGGAAGAAGTTGTCCATGTTACAGAAGTCCCTGTAAGGACAAAGAATTGTGTGACTAGCTCAGAATAACTAACAAAGTAATCAAGTGAGAACTACATGAGTTAGCGCAAGATTTTCATCATTCTCTGATGAAAGATTAATTTACTTTAGCTTCATAGAGGGAATAATGAAGCCAGAAATATTACACACCAGAAGACTGTTACAGAAGAGAAGATGAAGAAATCTGATCCATGTATCCTTACCAAAAGCTACAAGCACGTGTTTTTGCAAGCCCAGTTTCCTACCAGATCAGGCCTATTTTCAGAGAACAATTCCATACAACTCCGTTGCCTTTTTGATGTTACACATACCTTCTTTCTGAACATCTTTGTTCTCTCAAGTACTAGATATTATTAGATTAACTCTTCCCAAATGAAAGCGCTGCACTTCATCCTTAGAGATGAAAGAACCTAGAAATAATACCATGTAGTTGCCTCTAATGCATATTTGGAATGACAAATAGAAAAAGAAAATATTCCACACCTCAAAAAACACCCGCACACATCTTAAAACACAAGACATGGAGTCCTTTAATGCAATGCAAAAGCACAGACCCAATAAAATAGGGAATACTACTTCAAGAGAGTTCCAAGCATTATTGTTTACCTATTATTTAAATTTAAATTTGCAAGTCATACATCACCTCATGTATGGCATATGATGGCATATGAATGTCATGCTGACTTCCCCCATGAAAACTAAAGAATCACTAGGTTGGAAAAGACCTTCAAGATCATCAAGCTCAACCACACCTGTCCATTACTAAATCGCACCCTAAGCACTTTATGTTTTTTTTAAACACCTCCAGGGATGGTGACTCAACCACCTCCCTTCCTTAGGCAGCCTGTTCCAATGCATGATAACCTTTTGGCAAAGACATTTTTTCTAATGTCCAATCTGAACCTCCTCTAGTGCAACCTGAGGCCATTCCCTCTCATCCTATCACCTATCACTTGGGCAAAGTGACCAATACCCACCTCTCTACAACCTTCTTTTAGGTAGTGCAGTGTAGATGGTTTTCTCCAGGATAAACAACCCCCGTTCCCTCAGCTGCTCCTCATAAGACTTGTTCTCCAGTCCCTTCACCAGCTTCATCGCTCTTCTCTGGACACACTCCAATGCCTCAATGTCTTTCTTGCCTTGAGGGGCTCAAAACTGAATCCAGGATCTGAGCAGTGGTCTCACCAGTGCCAGGTACAGAGGGAGAATCACTTCCCTGGTTGTGCTGGCCACGTCATTTCTGAGACAAGTCAAGATGCCATCGGCCTTCTTAGTCACCTGGGCACGCTGCTGGCTCATGTTTAGTCAGCTGTGAACCAACACCATCAGGTCTTTCTCTGCCAGGCAGCTTTCCAGACACTCTTCCCCAAGCCTGTAGCACTGCACGAGGTTGCTGTGTCCCAAGTGCAGGACTCTGCCCTCGGTCTGGTTAAACCTCCTCCCGCTGGTTTCAGCCCATCGATCCAGCCTGTTCAGATTCCTTTGCAGAGTTTCCCTACCCTCAAGCAGATCGATGCTTCCTCCTAGCTTAGTGTCATCCACAAACTTACTAAGGGTGCATTCAATCCCCTCACCCAAGTCATTAAAATACTGAAAAGAACTGGACCCAACGCTGAGCTCTGGTGGACACCACTTGTGACCAGCCTCCAACTGGATTTAACTCCATTTACAGCAAGTCTTTGTGTCTGGCCATCCAGACAGTACACACTGCACTGTAAACGCTCGAGGATTTATATGGAGGCCTTTAAAAACAACGCTAACAAAAAATGTTTAATAGCTATAAATAGATGCCTGAAGCACTATTTCTTGAAGATATGCTCCATATATACATTAATTTTAAACAGTTTCTTTGGCTTAAGTATCAGTTTATGTAATACATCACACTGAAAAAACAATATGTTGGTGCCTCCTAACAGTTCCAGTTTGATTCCTAATTAGAAAAGTCTTATGAAGAAACTGCTTACGATACATAGTATTTCTGCATAAAGTCTAGCATAAAAAAAAATACTAGGACATGTAAATGAAAGAGGCCAGACAATATTCTCTTTTTTAGTCACAATGGAAGCAAAGATTACCCGAAGAGCACCTTTTTTTTGCTGCCTTCCCTCAAGATCTGCAGTTTATGAGGTATTCATTCTCTAACAAAATAATTTTAAAAAAGAAAAAAAAGAGAGAAAATGGACTGAAAATTCCTAGATATCTAACGTCCTTATCAAGAAACTGAGACACACAACATGAATGTTTTGATAAAAGCAGTTGCCTTACTGAATATTAACAATATATACTTTGTACAGCCCTGCACAGTAAGATGCTTTGAATACTAATATTTCACGCTTTTTGAACAGCAAATCTTCAATAATCGTAGTATAGGAGAGCAATCTACACAATATTGATATACATTATTCAAAAGTATTTGGATTTGTGGGAAAAGATAAAGGCAGGAATATACATGCCAGTACAGAAAGTACCTAATACGTTTAGTCAAGCTAGCATAGCTGTGCAGCTATTGTTACAGCCAACTATTAGGGGCAAATTGAAGACTACAGTCAAGTCCTCAGATTTTTTTTTTTAAATGGCTGAAGGACTGGGTTAAGCAGAATGCCTCTCGGTCTTTCAGCAAGCAATGAGAACCAAGGATACTATGGAAGAAAACTAGCAGTAACCATGCTTCATACCCTGTAACTTTTGGCTACAATACTCTCTTAGAGAAAGAGTAGTTTGCTGATAGGAGAGGTTTCTGAATAACTTCAGTAAAAGTGTCAAGTAACTTTTAACCCAGCAAAAAATGTGCATCAGGGTAAGTATGAAACTAAGTACCTACTTGTCAAACTGAATATTCTTTCCTATAGTAAAGAAGTGCAATGCTCGATTTTAGTATCATATGCAGGACCTAACATACAAAGACTAGCTTTTATGAAGAATCTGAAGCTTTACTACTTTTAATCCCTCCATCTACATGTTGTCACCTTCTTAATTACCTTAATTTGTTAGGCTTTTGAGAGCTCCCCTTTGCTGTACTATTTGTACTCAGAAGCACAAATTAAATACTTTTTAGAAGATAATAAGGCCTAAGTCTTACACGGATTGTCACTGTTTAACCAAATTCTTACTAGATTGGTACCTTCACTGCAGTTAAGTACTTCAAAATCACATAGAGTGCAAGGACAGAGTAACAAAGCAGAAAGGAATGAGGGTGGTGGGGAAGAGAAGGAAAAAATTTTAATTAAGGACTGCAGAAACTGTTCACAGAAATGAAAACTGGTGAAAGACTGAAAATAGCCTTGAAAATGCTTCCAACAGAAGTGGAGTATGCTACTTGCCATGTCCACATGGGACAGGACAAACCACAAATATTCTTAATACGCAATAAAATATTACACATCAAATTAGACTGTAAAGGGGTGAAAATGTTTGAAGCAAAGATAACTGAACAGAAAGGTACTATCTAGGGAATTTTCTTGGAATCTTTCACAACGGAAATTTTTGAGAACAAGTTAAACAAGCATTTGTAGCTATGGTTTACCAAAAATTAATCCTGCTTTGGAATCATGGTCTAGCTGACTGAGAGCTCTTCCAGATACATGTTCCATATGGGGAAAACACTACCAATCCCAGCTAGTTCAAAAAGGAAATTTCAAAACTAAACCACAATGTTGTTATGATCATTCTTTCCTAACTGCCTACCTATATTTAAGAAGTTTTTAATACAGAAGAAACAATTTATTAAAAAAAAAATCAAGACTATAAATTATTCCTTTTTACAATGACAGTAATTTACAAAATTGAAGAAACTCAGTTTCTATTACAGCAGAACTCTGACTCAAAACTGCCGCCAAAATGAGTTTAGGATTCCCCTCATCTGCCCAACAATAATATTATAAGCCTGTTACTAAAGTTCAGGCTTTCTGCATAAGTAGATTCTAAAGAAAACACACATGTATAACTGCACCACTTCTGGTTGTTCAAGTAACCTAATACGTAACTAGGAAACAATTTATAAACTACAGAAAGCTACATTTTATAAAATCTTCACACTTGATTAATACCTGCTAAACACATGCTGAACTAAACTCGCTCTCTGAACACATTAGCTCTCTCTCTCTCAAAAAAAAAAAAATTCCATGTGTATCACATCTTTGTACTCTCTATGCTCAAACATCTTTGACTAAAATTATCACATGAAAAAAAAAGGACTGATAATGTGGCAGAAAGCTTAGACTTTAGCATGGTTAGAAAAGCAAATCAATGAGATTCTGATTTTCAGAGACACACGCAGAGGTAGAAAAAAATTAAGTATTTCAGTCACATCCACTTATTCTGATACAGAAAAATTCGTAATAATAAAAAACTTATTGTACAGAGCTCAGAGGTTCTACTGAAGATCAGCTCCAAGCTGGCATCATGCTGAGGTTTGAAGCCATTACTGAGGACAAGGACTACAACAATTGCACTCATGTGTTAGACTTACTCTAAACAGTGAGGGTGTTTTTTCCTCAACACACAAACATTATATCCAGATATGCACACAGACCATATTTATTTGAAAGCAAGACAATTTCCCCAGCTCTCCATAGTTTAACTTAAAAAATCAGGAGGTGTAGTTTCCACCATAACCCTCCTGCCCAGGTCAATAAGATAATAATATGACTTTTTGGCATGGCAAGTTTTATAGTGATGAACAAGCTCAAAACTGCCTGAGGCACCTCAAAGTCTGCATGAGATGACACAGCGATGACAGTTGTTTTTCTTCATGCACTTGAAAAACTGACCAGTGTATTACAGTTTAGCGGATTTCTTGTGATTTCTGGCAGCTGTACGCCTCTCCCTGAATAGCTGATCATCTGGAGGTCACAGGCACACAATAAAAATGGAAAAATATTAGAAGTTATGACGGAAATCTTGCAGTTGTGGTAACGCATGTGGAAAAAAATATCAACTGTAAGACCATGAAGAAACACGGTATGGTAGAGGCAAAGGTGCAAAGACAGAAACATCAAAACAGAAGCATTTAAGGGTTAGCTCAGTGTAGAAATCACTCACTGGACTCAAAAGAAAACACTTTTTACATAAAGAAGTAGAAGTTGTAATGTGCATACTCAAAAGAAGAGACAGAGACCTGGTTATACAGGAAATCATTAAACTGAAAGCTCAAAAAATAGCAACATTGCCAACACTCACCTTCCAGCAGTTTGTGACTATATTATGTAAAGATCACTATTATCTGATGAACCAAACAAAATCAAGGGTGGATGTCTACCTACACAGTCAATCAATGTTGCTTCCAGCAAGAGACCAGGTGTGGTATTAAGAAAAAGAGGAAATGTCTTTTACTTTTATTAAAAGGGCACCTGACGTTTCACTGATGGTATTTTTCACTGCCAGCAAATACCAATCTTACAGTCACATCAGGAGGAAGGATATCACAACTGCAGATGCTTGATGAAACAGCAACTAAGCCCTTCAAAGACTGTTGAGGTTTTTATGTACAGAATGACTCTTGGCAAGGGATCATACCCTTAACTCCTATAGAAAAAATAAAGCAGCCTACTGAAACACTTATTTGTCATTTGATTAAGACAGACTGGTTTCAAATAAACACAGAAACTATCGCCACAAGGGTTAAGAAAGGCTTTATTTCAAATTCTATGGGCAGAACTGAAGATTATTTCTGTGAACTTAGTCTGAAGAGGAAGCTGAGAACACAGACTAAAAGGGAGGAAGACGATGATAGTGAAGAGGGTGAGAGCACCAGAAAGCTGTGAAGTCTCTGAGGTGTTAAAACTAAAAGCCAACAGCAGTGAGATTTAAGAGAAGAAAACAAGATGAGCCTCCAACAGAAACAAGTAATCAGTGAAATCTTGGCAATTTTTTAATATACTGATAACAGGTATGTAATAAAAAAAAGCTTTTTATGTAGAGCTAAGTTGGCTTACTTGCTTTTAGGAGGGACAGTTTATATTCAGATTAGTATACACCCCCCAAGACATACTCTAGTATGTCAGCACACAGGAGGAAAACCAAAACGGTTGGACCCGAAGGTCCTAACATCTCACCAGAAATTCAATACACATTAGAAATCACTTTAAAACAGAGGGAACAAATTCTATGCAGTCACAGCAGTTAAAACCAAGCTTTTCTTAAAAGAAATTTAGGGATTTTGAAGTAGCCAAAAACCTTAGCATCCTAACCTCTCCTATTTTTTTTTAACCAGCATTACACTTCTGCTGCTGGTGTTAAGAAAATCATAGGTTACTACTGAGTAAACCATCCACACGAGAAGGACATCAATGTGTCGACTACCAGCTAAGCAGGCCTGTTAACCTGTTAGCACAGGATTCTTCCTACAACAGAGAGACATCAACAGATGACGCAAAAAGTACAGGCTACTGAAGAAGGACCACACAGCAGTGAAAATGCTGAAAATGTTTTCTTTGATTTTTAAAACTTGTATATTAGTAAAAGCACCCTGACACTTTACAGCTTTAGAGAACTTGTACCAAAGTACAGCAGGAAAGGGGCAGAGGTTGGGGGAGGGCAGAAAAAAACCCTCAGAAGCAGATTCAGAATAGATGTGAAAAAAATAACAATGGAGGGAAGACTAACAAGCTTAAAGATGAGATATGTCAGCAACAGAAAAATACTCAGAATAAGTAGAGGTACCACAGAGGTTTCACAACTGACCAGTGACAGAAGAAAATCTGTTACCAGATTGCAATTTGGTGTTTAAGGAAACAATGGGTAGCAACAAATTGGAAGGGAACACATGAAGAGCTCTGCTATCATCATCACATTCACCTAGATCTTAGGAAAGAAATCCAAACATTTTGATCTTTTCTAACTGAATAAAATCAACAGATCACCTTTAAGAGCAAAGTTTGGAAAGAATCTAACCAGCAACCACATGGTGACAAGAACAGCAATCTTTCGTTGGACCATTCTGAATACTTGCAAAATTCACACTTTCAATTTTTAGTCACTACAGATGAAGATATTTGTTTTGTCTGCCCCAGTCTGCACGCACATTGTTTGTGACAACATAATTGTCACAGATCTGCTAATTATCAAACTGCAACATGAAAGCATGAATCACAATTAAAAATTTTACATGTAACCACATGGATGCGAATTTCACTTGGTAACAATTAAAAATAATGCTCTCTACTGCATGCTGACAATGGAGAACACAACTACATTCACACAGATACAGTACAGAATTAAAGCAGTCTACAATCCCCTTAAAATTTAAGAATAATTGCATTATTTCACAATGCAATCAACAGCAAAACACAAGAATATTTATAGCTAATGAAATGCTGCATATAAAATACATCAAAGCCAACTTTAGATTACAGCAGAAGAAAATGGTTCTAGAATATTTTCTGTCAAAGTACAAGAGGTCTCATTTTTCTGTTTGTAACAGTACTACAATGTTGGGATACAAACACTGAAATAGTTCAAATTGGTATTTTTTCAAAACCAGAAAAAGGATTTGGCCCTACAACTCCCACTTTATTTAATAAAAGTAAAACACTTAAATCTCTTACTCGCCTTAGAGCCTCAGGATCTTTCAAAGCTCTACTGAACATTCTTTATCTTCCTTCAGAATGAAAACATGCTTATTTCTCAAACATTATGCTACTCAGTTCATTGAAAAAAAAAATTAAAAAACTGATTTCCGGCAACAAGTTCTGTGGTTGCTGGGATCCAGAGTCACTATCTGGCAAAATAAAATAAGGACACGAGACTTTCCAAGTTTTGTGCAGTTACTTAATGCCTAGAAAAAATGGAAAACCACAGAAAAAAAATGGTGAAATCACACTGAGATAAATGGTAAAATATTTATCCAGCAATGCACTTCCAGACTTAGGATATAAATAAACCTAAGTCTTGTTTATATGACCAATCAAGTTGCTCTTGCGTGCATATATATATTCAAAGACTTTACTCTAGAAATCATGGCAGATGCCTTTAAACTGTTATTTTAAAAAGAATTCCAAGAAGGGTTTTAATATTACATGAATTTCCTATAACCTCTGTCATGCAGTGCAAGCCAAGTAGCTAAGCTTACTATCTGAAGCGTGAATACTATTTCGAGGATTAAAACTGTAGAAGGGGATGAATAAGTACTTTGGTGCCACAGCACAGGTGAATAGGTTTGGGTTTTTTTGTAAATCTGTTGAACCAGTATAAAAAACATCTGCCCACGAACCTCACTATCTAATGCATTAAGTGTCTGCTTAGACTTTGGTTTAAAATTTTAAAAGCAGGATCATTTTTATATGGAATGGCATGTCTCAACTCTCAGTGTTACACCTCAGTCTTCAGCCTGCAAAAACAGATACAGCTTTCCTATAAACCTTGATGTTGGAGAGTCTTACAATGGGCTTTTGAAACAGCCATTAGAAGAATAATATTAATTTTTGTTAAACTTTAATCAATGAACTACGAAAACCACTCACTAAGCACATGCACCCATAATTTAAGTGATAAATCTGCTTTAGACACCAGCAGTCTACTCTGTAGCTGTCAAGGACGGTGTCTTCATTGCCACCTACTCAACTACTTCACTCCAACGAACAGCCCATTCACAAGTTAGATGTCAAGTCTGCACCCGGAAAGCAAGACTTCCACCTCCTGGTGTATGAATTTAAGAAAGTAGGTACAAAGATTAAATAGACTGAGAATGCAGTGATTTGAACCAACACAAACGACTCTTGTATCTGTGTCTACATGGACGTTCTACAGAAATGCAATATGATCAGTTCTGACCACAGAAAAAGAATTTTAAATACAAGTCCTGTACCCATGAAATAAGAGGAAGGCATATGCTTAAAATATTTAGTAGCAAATCTCCTTGGTTAACAAAAAGCAGAGCCTAGTTTAATCTAGAAGAGACAGACACACCGGTGAGCACACTACAATGGCTCCCATCAAGAATCAACTCTTCAATAACACTGATACAAAATCACAAGTAAAGCACAATTAAAACTGACCATGTGAATTCTCTCTTACCCTTTCACATCTTTACGATTTGCCACTTCTGATGAAAGCATGATAGCAACATGTAAACAAAACAGCACCACTTTTATCAGATAAGACTTAAATGCCATAGTAAAGCTACAGAAGTAGCAGTTTCTGCGTGAAACATGGAGAAGAGGAGGCTGAGGGGAGACCTCACTGCTCTCTACACCTAAAAGGAAGTTGTGGAGAGGAGGGTGCTGGCCTCTTCTGCCAAGTGACAGGGGACAGGATGAAAGGGAATGGCCTCAAGCTCTGCCAGGGGAGGTTCAGGCTGGACATTAGGGGAAAAAAATTCACAGAAAGGGTCATTGGGCACTGGCAGAGGCTGCCCAGGGAAGTGGTTGAGTCACCTTCCTGGAGGTGTTTAAAAGACAGGTGGATGAGGTGCTGAGGGACATGGTTTAGTGACTGATGGGAATGGTTGGACTTGATGATCCAGTGGGTCTCTTCCAACCAGGTGATTCTATGCTTCTATGAAATTCTGTGGCCTAAAATATTTAAAGATTTCCTATATAGACAGTGTGGTAGCAAACACCGGCCGAGAAGGGACGCCTAAGAGAAATTGTGGCAACACACAGTCACGTACGTGACTCGAACAGAGAGGTTTGTTTTAACTGCAGAGCCAGCACCACAAAGTTTGTTTAGAAAGGGATGCTCAGCAGGGTCACCGGTTCAGCATAAACACCTGCAGGCAGCCCTGCCCCGGGAGCGGCCCGCGGGCCCTTTTCCCGACAGCAGCCACAATCCCGGCACACAATGATGCGATAGAGACCGGGCACTGGGGAGGCTCCGGGGCAGGGCAGGGGGTGGAAGGGAACCGGGCTCGGAGGGGACGCGCTTCCAGCTGCTCCCCGGCGGGGAAGCGGAGCTCGCATCCCGCGGGGAAAAGGCGGCGGGGGGGGAGGGGGGGGCCGGTCTCCGCCGCCGGGAACAAAGGGCCCTGCGATAAAAGCCGAGCCGCACAGCACAACAAAGGGGCCTGGAGACCAAGAGAACCGAGGAAAAGACGGACGGACGGACGGGAGGGAGGAGACGCGGGGGACGGGCATCACGGGCCGGGACGGCGGGGGCGGAGAGGGGGTGTCCGTCCCCCCATCCCCTTCTCCACGTCCCCGCTGCCTCCTCAGGAGCCGGCTCCACGCCCCCCCCACCCCCGGTGATGGCTTCACACCCTCCTCTCCTTCCCGCCCCCCACCCCCACCCGCCTCAATCCATCCCCTTGCTCCGCACCCCCACCATGCCTTATCCCGGCCCGTGGTGACGGCTCCACACCCTCCCCACACATACGCTTCCTTACAGACACACACAGACAGAAGCCGCGCGGGAGGGCAGGGACTTTAAGGAGAAGGGGGAGTGTGGGGGTGGAGGGAAGAGGGGCGGCCTGACCTGGCAGAGCTGCTTGCAGTACTCGGTCGCCGCCTGCACGGCCGGCTCGGGGCTCTCCCGCAGCCCCGTCTCCAGCTCCAGCAGCCGCTCCCGCAGGCGCCGCAGGTCCGGGAGGTCCCCGCCTCGGCTGCCGCCGCTCTCTGGCTCGGCCTCCTCGTCCGCCATCTTCGCACCCCGCTCCGTCGCGTACGCGGCCCCCCCGCTCCGGCCCCCGTCTCCCTTGGCACCCCCCGCGTCCCCCTGCGAGCCGTTGCCAGGTCACGTGATTACACAATGCCACGTTCCAGGGAGGGGGTCACGTGCCGTACAGCGCTGGTGGGGGGAGACTGTAGAGGTGGGAAGGAGGGAGATTGGGGGGTGGGGGTGGGGGGGTAGGTGGAAGCGAGAGGGGGCGCGCGCGCGCTCAACGTTCCCCCCGCGGCGCAGGGAGCGGGCCAGGGAAGGAAGGGAGGCGGGGCTCCGCACGTCACGTGACACGACGCCACGCGCCCGGCGCCCGCGCGGACACGTGACGGGCCCTGCCCGCCCGCGCGCCAGTGAGTTTTGGCGGCAAATGGCGGCGGGACGACGTGGGGCGAGGGATAAGAGGTGTTAGGAGGAGCGGCTGATGGGGTTGGGGTCATTCAGCCTAGAGAAAAGGAGGCTGAAGGGGCACCTTATCACTCTCTGAGCTGGGGGTGCTGGTTGTGAACATTAGCCAGCAGTGGCCCAGGTGGCCATGAATCACAGAGTCACTAGGTTGGAAAAGACCCACTGGATCATCGAGTCTAACCATTCCCATCAATTACTAGCCCGTGCCCCTCATCACCTCATCCACCCATCTCTTAAACAGCTCCAGAGAAGGTGACTCAACCACCTCCCTGGACAGCCNAAAGACATTGAGGTCCTGGAGTGTGTCCAGAGAAGAGCAATGAAGCTGGTGAAGGGGCAGGAGAACAAGGGCTATGAGGATCGGCTGAGGGAGCTGGGGTTGTTTAGTCATGAGGGGAGGAGGCTGAGGGGAGACCTTATTATGGTGTACAACTGCCTGAAAGGAAGTTGTAGAGGTGGATGTCGGTCTCTTCTCTCAAGTAACAAGTGATACAATGAGAGGGAATGGCCTCAAGTTGCACCAAGCGAGGTTCAGATTGGATATCAAGAAAAAATTCTTCATCAAAAGGGTTGTCAAGCACTGGAACTGCCCAGGGACATGTTTAAAACATGGGTAGATGACGTCCCTAGGGATATGATTTAGTAGTGGACAGGTGCAGTTGGGCTTGGTGATCTCAAAGGTCTTTTCCAGCCTACTGATTCTATGATTTTATATATATATCTACGTATGTAACCCTCTTTGATGAAGGGTTATATCTTTCCCAATCCCACCCAAGAGTGCTGCAGGGCACCAACTGTTGCTGGGTCAACTATGGTCAATACTGCTGGAGTTTTGCTGGATGTTTTTCCCTCCTCATTTTTCCCTGTCAGGAAGTAACAGAGTGTGTTAGCTCAAGAACACAACTGCATTTTCTTCTTATCTGCATCATGTAGTTTTTGTGGAAGTGAGAAGTACAGCTTTGCTGTCCGAGTGAAGTGATTGAGATGTGGAGGTTCTGGAAGGCTTCACTGCCCACACAGTCCTGGTGCTGGGCTAAACTCCATCTCACATGCCAGTGTTGTCCTCAGCACAGTGTAAAGCTCCAGTGACTGATGTTGACCTCCCCTGCCTCTCCCTGAGAAGCTGTGGAGACTCTCACCTGCTACAAGTATTTTAAATACAAGAGGTTGGCCTCACGTGTTGAATTTGATGAAAAGATGGACCCTATGGGCACTGAATTGGCCTGGATACATATTATAAAGTTTTCTAGATGACATAGGTTGACACAAGTTGACAACTTCACACTCTGCATTGGCAGTATTCATCAATTGAGGAGAAAGTGTGTTACTGCAGTGAGAGCACTGTCTGTCAGGACTGGGTGGCTTCTCTTAGCCAGCTGTGAAAGAAGGTGCATGGTATAAAGCTGAGCATTTCACATCATTTGGAAACCAAGGAATGCTCTAGTATTGGCCACTAACTTAAATCATGTAACAGATTTTTTTTTTAATGGAAGAGACTGTGGCTGCAGACTCCTCAGTATGTCAGTCCGTCTTGCTTGGACTCAGGTTTAATGTGACTCACGCTTATCTTGTATGACCGCTGGACCAATTAAATGATTATATTCTCATGAAGTCACAAAGGAAAAGTGGTGCTGTGTGTTTCTTTTATAGTGATGAAAACTGAGGTATATGATGATGGGATGAATGCTAAATCAGAACAGGAACCAGAAGAGGATCTTCCAAGACTGGAGAATATTCACAGTGATAGTATTGCATATGCAGCATTCTGGAGACAGGCCTGGGGATCTGGTCCAGATGTGACTGCATTTTGGTTGCAGCAGTAAACCCAAGGTGCTGTGTTTCTAGTTTCCAATACAAGTAACCTAGAAAACATCTTGTTTGCTATTGTAAACCTGAACACTTCCAAGTTTGTTTTTAACTGTATGTGAAACCCACGTATCCCAAGCAGAAGAACAGAGAACTTTTAGTTTTCCCATTTAAGGCTAATGTAATACCACAAAAAATCTAACATGTTTGCTTGTATTCCTCACCACCAAATTGCCTGTAACACCACTACTAATGAATGATGCAAATACTAGAAACAGCTGCACAAAGACCTATTAATTCTTTTTCTATCACTTAATTTATCTGCAGGAGCTACAATAGCTTCTCCTGTGGATAGCTCGTTCAGTCCCATATTGCGCTATTTGTAATTATTTTCACTTAAGGGTAAACCACAATAGCCAAATTCATATTCATAGTCTGTCCTTGTTTAAGCATGCTGTCTTGTTTCCTCCTTGCCCAGAGGGTTTTCTGAGTTGAGTCTAGGCCAGGAAGGAAGGAGAAACCTGGAGCAAGAATTTCTTTCTCATGCAAAACATAGCACTTGGAGATGGTAGGGTAAGGGTTGTTTGTTTTGTTCTCATCAAGATCAACCTGAAAGGAGCCTGTCCTTCAGCTACCCTACCCTGAAGAGGACTTGCACTTATGCCTCCAGGGACCTTGTGCAAGGGAGGATTCATGTCTCTAGCCAGAGTTCACAGGCATCTAATTTCCAGGCTTTCACTTAAGACACCAAAGAAGGCGTTAGTAAGTAGAAGAAGCAACAACAAACAGCGGTGAATAAGGGAAGAGTTATTTTTTTCTTGTTTGATGACAGTGAGAATGTGATGACTGCAAGAGAAGCAAGCATGACAGTGCACTGAGGACAAGGGAAAAAATGCTGGGCATGGCCAGATACAAAACTGTGATACTCATCCTATCTTTGAATCCTTACTGAAACTACGCTCTGGTAGATAGAGCTCATGGAAGAGAAGAAACAATGAAAGGATGTGAATATAAGAGATAGGAGGCTGACTGTTGCAGGGGAAATAGGGTCAAGGAAGGCATTTGCTGTACTGGAAAATACAGAGAAGGAAAAAGCAGATGATAAATATGTGTGTATGGGAAGGACAGTGGATCCCTTGAAGAGAAAAAAACCCCAAACCCAACTGAAACAGTCCAACGAATAAAACAAGAATGGAGACAGTGAGAAAAAAACCAGAAGGATGGATGACTGGAAGGAGGAAGGCTGGCGTTTTATACCTGTACAAAGGTGGAATTTCTTGTTAAGAGGAATTGACAGACTTATTACTAGGGTGTGTTAGAAATAAAGGTTTAAGATAAGGGCTTGTGGCAGTAAAGATTCCTCATCATCAAACATTCCTTTAGGATCTGGATACATCCCTCCCCACTCTCTAACTCTTGCCACTTCCTTGACTGACAGTATTTCCATGATGTGGTGTTTTCCTAGCTCCACACTTTGATTCTTATGTCTCAAATAAAGCTGTCATTAAGGCATAACCTCTGCCTCTTCAAATACTCTGTATGTTTTGAGGTGCTGAGCCTGGCTACGAATACATAAGACAAAGGAGTCTTCACTATGTAAGGCCCTCTGCATGGGAGTTATTTACTGATCAGATGTATGAAATCGGTTTAAAAAAAAAGTTATATGATGTCCAACTACTGGTTTTAAGATGTTGAAAGAGGCAAATCAAGTGAATAGCAAGAGGAATATCAGAGGTTAGGATGGCGGACAGCAAGAAGAAAGGGTTGGAATAGAGATGAGTGGTGCTTAGACTGTATATGGCTGATAACTGGGAGGAGGACTATTAACTCTTCCAGGGAGAATGTTGTGCTAGCAGGAAACAATTGCGATGTTTGTGTATCATCGGACCCTTGGCAACAAAGCTACATCTTTTAGGGACAACAGAAGCTGTGACAAATAGAAATCAGAACAGGAACACAGAAATATTAAAGGACTCATGGTGCTTGGGAGGCAAAGGGGATTGGTGGAGGATTAGAATTTGCAGTGGGATAGACATTAAAGAAACAAACTGATAGGAAAGGTAAAGTAGAACCTGCTTATGTCAATGTTGAGGAAATGTGGCAAAGGGTTTCTGTTAGAGAGCATGAAGACATGCTGGAGATGTTTGAGTTTGAGTCTGGAGAGAAATAGCTTTGGTAAGATTATTAGGACGAATACTGCTCAGAGGAGAAGTAGGTTGATAACTAAGGTTCCTAATTTCTGCAGTCAAATTTTGAGAAGTTAAGGAAATGAGTTAGTGATGACAATTGCATCTAGGTGGTTGAGGGCATGCATGTGGAGAAGACCTGGCATCTGTCAAATTTCTCTGCAAAAGAGTATCGGGAATTCATATCTCAAACAAAAGGGACAGTCCCAGCTGGATAAATAGCCACTTCAAAAGGGTTATTTGGAGCAATCAAAAGCTTGAAAGGAATGGAACAACATGATTGCTTGAAAAATATTAAGAAGGGTAAGAATAAGGCGAGAATTGTCAGAAGCCCAGCTGAGTTTCCTTACAAAGGAAATTAAAGCAGGGGCTAATGAGAAAGGAGATATGAAAATGAATGTTTCCACATGTGAGATGAAAGAAAAGAACATATCGCATAGCCATCTGAAACATCAGAAGATCTTTATTCAGCCATAAATTTCCATTAATGATGTAAGTATAAAAATATGAGCTGTAATAATGAAATGTGCTGATGACACAAAATAGTGAGACACTTTCAATACAGGAGGGATCAAGACTGGATGACCTTGAGAGCCTAAATAATAGAATGGATTAATTTTAATAACACAACATGCAAGGCAACTAATCGCAGTATTTTCTGCTAGGGAAGGAACCTCATTAGTTGGAAATGACAGTAGGTAGAAAGAGCTCATTGTATTAGTTGACAATGACCAAGTCATAGATACAGTCCAGCTGCAAAAAAGTTACCAAAATCACAGGACATGCCAGGTCATCTATTCCTGTTAGATATTGCAGATAAAAACATTGGTCTGCTCTCATCTGAAACAATTTGTGTGATTCTGATCGCTATTATTAAGAAAAGATAAGATCGCACTTCAGGAGGCACTCAGAAGGACTCAAAGGATGGCCGCTAAAATGGAGAATCTGATTTATGAGAGGTGAATAAAAATGGTTCATTTAGCCTACTGAAGCAAAAAGTGAAAAAAGGTATAAGTTCAGTCTAGAAAAGCTAAAAGTAAGCATCAGGAGAAAAGCTTTTCAAGATAAGCAATGGTACCATATGAAGAAAAGTTGGTGCTAAGTGATGGCTGGATAT
Source organism: Piaya cayana (assembly GCA_013389865.1). NCBI lineage: Eukaryota > Metazoa > Chordata > Aves > Cuculiformes > Coccyzidae > Piaya > Piaya cayana. Next base: position 110,411 of record WAAB01004186.1, on the reverse strand, counting down.
GTTGAAACAGGCATAGCCGTTGTGTTGGCCAATCAGTAGTGCTGTTTCTAAGGCACTCTGTCTTCCTTCACATTACAGAAAAAACTTCATGAAATCAGTGAAATGGTAGATTTGCAAGGGGATCTGATGATGAAAACTGATTGCAAATGAAACCAACTCCAAAAGGCAGAAGAAAATTGGTCTCATGTAGTCACATCTTTCTTAAAGATACTGCTGGCTTCTGGCAAGGCAGGGGCAACTTTTACCTGTATTGAAAATCACTGGTGTAGGTCTGCTTATTACTCAGTAATCACAGAGCTCTGAATGAACGTCAGCAAGAAAAACAACTGTGCGGAATGTGATCTGTAGGTTGTCTTCTGCAGCAGCTGGAAGGAGGAATGTAAAAAGGGGGTTGCGACATCCATTTGCAGGTTGCATGGAGAATCCTTCTGTGCCAGAGGGAGCAAATTAATGGTGAGGAAGGACAGCATATTTAAATATACAGCATGGGTTGTGACTTGAGCTGTTTTCTCAAAAGGGAATCTGACAAAAAGTTTCCAGAGTTAGAAGTGAGAGAGTGGTTATATTCTTATTCTACACAATTTAATACAAACCACAATAATATTACCTGTAATTAATGGTACCTTTCCACCTTACCGGTTGGTTTTTTTTGTTTATAATTTTCATTTGTTCACTTCACAGCACACACTGCCTGAATCCTCAGCAGTTTTATTCTCATTGACAGAACCTAATGGAGTTCTAGCTGTACTGTAAGAAAAAACTAAAAAAAAGAAAGATTGTCCTGGAGATGGATATGTTTTCCCATCATTGCACTCTTTTCTTCATTCCCTTCTGCATTTGACAAGATAGGCATTTAAATCAAGAAGATTTGACAGAAACACCCTTTTTTGGTTTTAATTGTGTTTTAGAACTGGGTCTTTTTCATGAGCACAGGAAAAGGGATCGGGCATCAGGATAAGGTAGTTCTTGTGAGCAACTCGGGGAGTTTATTTTAAAAAGCAGCTATAAATATCCTGCTAAGAGATAAAGGAAGAATTTACTAGTAGATGTGAGTTCAATTAAAAGAAGATTTTGTGTTTCATGTTTATCTGTATTGTGCATTCCTGATTCCTTTTGATTTAGCTATTTTATAATCAGTTTATTACTTAGTGGCACACAGCTCTTTGCTATGATATTTCACAGCAACGTATTTATTTCAAATAAGAAAAAGAATATTAATATTAATACTGAAAACCTTTGCTGTAATACAGATCCCAGTGTCAATAGAAGGAAAAAAATGTACAGCCTGCAAAGGGCAGGAGAAGGAGGTGGAGGGATGGATTTTAAGCACGGGTAGTAGAAGTGCTCTGTAATCCCTTACCCTTCTCTGACTGATGGTGAACTGCATGTACTGTCTGTTACAGTAATATTGATTGCAATCAGATGATAAAATCATTGCACAGAGAAAGAAACCACTGCAGTGAAAATGAAAAAATGGAAATGTAATGAATTCTTGATTCAAAAATGATTTATTGGAATAAAATTAGAAACCCATCCTTATAGCTGAGAGTTAGTCAAGGGAATAACAAAATGGTGAAAAAATATAACAATTTTAAAATAAAATACATTTCCAATTATGTGTTTATCTTCAATAGCCATCCCACACTTTTCATCAACATCCCTTATACTGCAAATTTTCCTCACTCACAGCTTTAGCTTTACTTACAATTAATCCACTGGTATTATAGTGATGGAGATTCTTGCTGGAATGCATTAACTTCCTCTGTTAAATCCCCCCTGAGGCAAACGACTTGAAAAATATTTCCTTTGTCTAGGACACACAGTTTAGTAGCTCTCTTCTTACAGTAAGATAGCAGTTATTTTTTTAGTGATTTATGCATACTCTTAAAATAACAAAAACTGTGTTAAATTACATTACACTAAAAGATCTAAGACACATATCCCATTACTTAGGCACCATTGTGTAAGGAAAAATGTAGGTCTGATTCTGTTGCCCTTCAAGCCCACGCTTACAGAAGCATTGAATCACTGTAATATGGAGTTACAATGATGTAGAGTCACTGGGAGTTGAGTAAATTTTGGCTTACAGAGACCAAATGGGCTTTGAGACTCACTGATGTCCATGTACACCTTTAGTATTTATCATACAAAGTTGCTATGTACTATTTTGAAAGAAGTAGGATCAAGACTTCTGGAGGGAAGATTTCACAGCCTCCAAAAGAGCTTGTTTCAATGCATTGCAATCATAACTGTTTGAATGGATTCATAATACCCAATTTAAATCTGTTCTGTGAATTCCTCTGATCTTTGGTCTTCCTCTAGTTGTCACACTGGAACAATGGCCACTGAATCTTCTATGGCAGCTTTCTACATTTTGGAATGTTGCTGTAGTGTTCCACCTTGATCTCTTAATTTCTTTATTTCTAAGCCACGTAAATGCTGTTCCTTCAGCTTTCCTCACAGCTGATATTTCCTAAACTCTCCTCGCTGTCATACATACCCCTCAGTGAACTGCCATTATCTTTCCTGGAGTACTGTGACCAAAGCCAAACCCAGTTCTCTGTTTGCTGGGACTTTGCCAGAGCTGACTTAAATGGAATAATTACTCTTTGTGTCATCTATTATATTGTTGACTCTTTAGTTTGTGATCTCCCACGTTGTTTTCTGCCTACGCAGATATTTCCTATTCTATATTTAACTTTCTTCCCACATTAGATTTCTCTATCCAAATTGTTGTCTGGTTTGCAGTTTGTCTGGTTGATTTTAGGCTGCTACTTTGATTTTTGAGGCCTGTTGTTAGTGTTATTGCCATCCTTCGAAGCCCTTCAGCACTTACCCCAGCCTGATGTTACCACCAAACCATGTCAGTGTGCCCGTACACCGTTGTCCAGGCTGTTAATGGGTGTGAGGAATAAAAATGGCCCTAAGACAGAGTCCTGTGGCTCTCACCTGCATGAACCTTCCCAGACTGAAAGGAAGCCATCAAGTGGTGCACTCTGAGAAAAGTTTCTTAAATGTTGTGCAGCTGCTGCCTTGATAATTACTTCTGGAATGCGCTATCATGGCTTGCTTAGGAAAATGCTATGTGGGGCAGGCAAAAGCTCGTCATTGTCAAGATGCATCATATCTGCTATTTGCACTAATTTGCTAGAGCAATTATTCTGTCAGAGAAGGTGGTTAGCATTGATGGATAAATTCTTTTCATGACAAACCAATTTCAACTGTTTTTTAATAATTATTATCATCTTCCAGGTATTTACAAATTCTTCATTTAATAATTTGTTATGTTTCAAGAGATAAAAGTTAGATTGACATGTATAAATAGTTTTAAGTCCTCTATCCTCTCTTTTAAAATAAGTATTATATTCACACTTTTGTAGAGTTTGAACCTTTCTCACTTGCTGTTACTTCTTGAAAATGATCATCAATGATTCAAACATTACTTCAGGTAGTTCTTTGAACATTCATGGTGAATTTTGTCACAGCCCACTAACTTAAACACCTCTAACATTTTTTTCTTAGTATCACAGGATCAAGGGCCAGGCTCTCTAAGCTTGTATTTGACAATCCTGATACCATTCTGCAGTGTGTGCTTAGTGTCAAAAAAATTGTTGTAATCAGCAAAGCATGTGTGCTTATGTACACCCTGCTCAGCCAACGTGTAAGTACATGATTAAATGCTTCTGAAATCACTGAGACTTGCTACATTACCGAAGTTAATGAGACTTTACTCCAGTTGCTGCTCTGCAAGCAACCACAGACTGCTCAGTCGAGGACCCGGGTGATCCCCTGCCTTAATTTGTATTTGAATGTGTACTTGTTGTGGGAAACTCTCTCTCTCTCTGTCTTTCTGTGTACTAGGGTAGAAGGAGAGAGCACACGTGTATGGTGAAGGAGAGCGGTAGTCACTGCTGGGTGTGAGCTGGTTGAACTGTGATGAGGTGTTAAACTAGAGTGAGTGCTAGCCTAGCCTCAAGCACTGAGTCTTGTCTTTGGCCCTGGACAGATCGATCGGGTGAGCTTCATGCTAAGCAGGGAAGCATGCGTAGAGGCACCAAAGCTGTGGTGGTCCCAGGTATGGCAGCAATACATTTATACCAGGATATCTCCGTGACTCTGGTGACAAGCCTTGCCCCTCAGCTGAGCTTGGTAATTGAGATGTGGCAGCATGCTGCTGTTGTCTCTCTCCTTTTGAGACTGAGCTAGTGTGCTTGCACAGGGCAATACCGTACCAGTGGGTGCCATGCCACTGTTCACTGCCTGCGAAACACTTCAAGATCCTGTGTTTATGCTCTCCTTTGCCTTTTTTAACCTACTTTTAGGATCTCAATATCTGCACTGATGCTCTGAGAAAATCTGTAGGGGGAAACAGGGTAGAAATGGGTTGAAACAGATAGAGTAAATTTAGGCAGGCTGCTAAAAAGTAAGGTTTTTGTCTTTTGAGGCTTGCTGTGAGCTTTATCTAGCCAAATGTTTGAATCAGCAGTGCAGCTGTCGATATCTACATCTGATTTACTTGTTTAGGTTCCTTGTATAACCAAGTAGAGTGGTCAGTCTATCTTGTCCTGAGATAGTTGTCAAAATAGGTCTCAAAATGCCTTTTTTCTCTTTTAATTCTGAAGGAAGCTAGACAGTCAGCTCGTCTGTATGGCATTGCAGTTGCCTGCCTTCCATTAGACAAATCTCAGGCTTATTCAAGTAAATTTTACAGATTGTATAGCCATACCCTCAAAGGTACATAGCACTTTATTACATTTACCATATTGTATCAGTTTATGTCCATGCCTCCTTTTTTTTTTCTTACTTCTCTTCCTCACACTTCCACCTGCATTCAGTTTTATTTTGTTAGACTTCAATTTGCTAGACTGATGAATCACTTTCTCCATGGTTAGTGCCTGCTCATTCCTCCTTTGTAGATGGTACTGATTGCAACTTTGTGAGTAGGATTTGATTGAGTGGGAGGGGAAGCATGTGCATAGGATTTAAATTTTGTCTTGCCAATGTTTTCTAGAATGCCGCCCAGGTATCTTGTGACCCAGCAGTGGTTTACACAGCAGGATGAGTAATTCCACCATAAATTGAAGGCAGGAACAGAGGTCTCTTGTACATCCCAAGAAACTGAACCCATTGCTTACTACATGTCCTGTCCCGCTCATTTGTACAGAGCAATTTCATAAGTTGTGCCGTGAAGACTACAGATCATACATGTCTGTGAGTCTTAATTCATGATTTGCTTAATGCAGCTTTTTACAGCACACTACTATGGGTATCAGGGCTGAAAATGTACCCAAGAATGTTGCTTCCTCTGTTTCACCGCACATTAAAGCAACACTGGTGGAAAAGCTAAAGCAGACAGCCAGGGAACTGTTAAAATACAAAGACATTGGCACTGAGATTTACTTTTCTCTGTCAGAATGAACTAATTTCACACACACAACCCTTGAAACCAATAAATCAATGGCAAACTTGTGACCTTATTTGCTGTAATGAATCAGTTATATTGCCATGTTCTGCAGCATATCAAACAGCAACAAATCTGGTTTCACTGGCCAGCATGTTCTTCCTGCTTCAGTGCTGCAGTGAAGCTCTGCTTAAAATAAAAAATGCATGGTTAAGCTTGGTAAGGCATACCAAATATTGACATTTGTTACATAATGGTACTTTACTTGGTAGTATTTGGTACTAGTTGATAGAAGTAGTAAATTTGTGCTGTCTCTAAATTTCCCATCTAACATTTAGATATGGAATTTTAAATGTTTAAAAATTGCCAAAAATCTCTAATGGGTTTTTCCAAGGAAGAAATACAGGCAATTAATGAATGGTGGCACTGAAATGTCTTTATTATCTTACTAGCCAATTGCTCAGGCTACCTTCTTGGAGCAGGGTGTAGTATACTCCTGAAAAATACATCAGCATCTCAAAGCTGGAGCTGAGGGTTCGCTTGCAGGATCTTGTGTTGCATTTACCGGTATAGTTTTTTCACTTGTCTCTGACTATCTGCCTGTACCAAGGGCTTTAACAACAGAAGGACCTCAATATGTATTTCTGTGAAATCAAAACAAGTATTGTTAAATGTGGTTTGTGTTAGCCTGTGGGTTTCTCTATCAGGCTTTGAACCTCTGTGTACTCACCTGGGAAGAGCTCTGGGAAGGTGTTGTGGATAGGAATTTATGAAACTTTGGTTTATCAGCAATTTAGTATTTATTAAGGTACTACAAAATTCCTATTAGCACTTAATTATTAATTGATTAACAAAATAATTAAAATAATGTTTGCTATAATCAAATTATTCAGCAATTTAAACAGTTTCAAAAGTGACAAGATTCACTCCTGTGAATACTTATTACACAAAGGTATATCGCTATTTAAGCATAAGAGAAGTATGGGCTATCCCAATTGCAAAGGTTATATAGAAAGTTAAGCACATCATTGGATGGGTTGGTGAGAATACTCAAATCCAATGCACCAGCCTTTCCAATGGGTGATGGCCAGCTCTCAAGAGGAGATGACTTCACCTGAGGCCTTTTCATTGGTGCATTTGCAAATGAGATCACGCACTACACCTGAGAGATGTCTCAACTCAGGGCGAGAATACTGGTCCCAGCCTGCTGTGATCTAGAAGAGCTTGAAGGGTCTTCCGTATCATGGAATCACAGAATCATAGAATCATAGAATCTCAGAATCATAGAATGGTTTGGGTAGGAAGGCGCCTTAAAGCCCATCCAGTTCCAACCCCCCTGCCATGAGCAGGGACACCTCCCACCAGACCAGGCTGCCCAAGGCTCCATCCAACCTGGCCTCAAACACCTCCAGGGATGGGGCAGCCACAGCTTCCCTGGGCAACCTGTGCCAGCACCTCATGACTCTAATGGTGAAGAAATTCTTCCTATGCCTAGTCTAATATGATAGGTATGATCTCTTACTTATGGGGTTTTGAGATCATTGACTTTTGTCAGATGTTTAAATATTAATTTTGGTGTTTTGATATTCACTTTAGTCACATTTTGAAGACACCACATAACAGGCAATTTCTACCAGCTGTATTACAGCACCTCAGTTGGGCCAGGTACCAGGTGTATTCAGCTGCGGGGGGGGGGTGGACGGTGGACTGGTGGTCAGTCTTTCTCAGGAAGTGAAAGGGGCCTTTTCCCAGGCACACGGGACCCCAAGGACACTTAGGGGGTGCCCAAGTGTTCTGGATCACTGTATTGTGACAATGGGTATTCTCTCCCTCAGTGTGTCTGGTAGAGATAATGGATTACTATGCCCCTTCTTTGGACAATAAGGTAGTTTCTCTCTCAAGCACAGTGGTTTCAGGTAGGCTGAGGGAGATGCCTCAGCATGCTGCGTGACTGTCTCTGTACAGTGGGACTTCTCCTTAGAAAGCCTGTGTTCTGCTGGATCAGATAATAGATCGGAGAGGAGAGGAAAGTTGTTCCAAGTGCATGAGAGGTTGTGCTAAGCAGCCTAGAGAAGTCAGTACAGCCTAGCATGTGGGGGAAGGAATCACACTACCACAGAAAGTGATTATTCTTCTGAAAGCCTGCTTACTATCATCGCAGCAGCCACACTTGCAGCACCATCCTTTAAACAGACATGGCGCTTTCCCTTTTTAGTATCAAGGAAGCTGAATGTTGGTCTGTAATAGTTATACCATTTAGAAGCCCTAGTCATGGATAAAAATACTTTGAATAAAAGGATAGCCTTTGCTTCAGAGAATTTTCAAGCTAAGTCGAACACAAGATGACAGATGAGCACAGACAAAGGGAGAGAATATAGGAGGCAAGTAATAGATAAGATCAGTTCTGACCTTCTTAGCCTCCTGGATGGGTTGTAGGAAGTTGCAGAGAACTTGGGAAACAATGTGGACCTCAGATTGTCCATGGTACCTATTCCTTGTGTGTCAGCCATAAGACGCAAGATGTTTTGGGCTGGATTCAGCTGGTCAAGTGCAGATGTCTTAAAAATGGAAGTGATTATCTAAGCTGGTTTTCTTGACTCTGTAGCCAGTGGAGAGAAACAAGCAATTGTATGTTTTCAGTAATTTTATTTTAAGGAAGGTGCTACTTACGGATTAGGTAATCCCCACCTTGAAAATGATTTTTTCTTCTCATTGACTGTCAAAGTAGCCAGAGCAACTGGTTTGGACATTCACCATCTGCAAAACAGGTGGCTAAATTTGAGAGAATGGAATCCCACTGTGGTATCTTTTCTCCTTCTGTGCACTTGTGCAAGGGTGAAATATCAACAACCAGTACTTCTTGACAGCTTGTTATTGAAGCACGCACAGAAGTCTGCGTGAAAAATAATTCCTGATTGAGGAAGCAGTTGAGCAGTCCCTTGCATAATTTCCCATTGTTTCTCTCATATCTGGAAAGACTTATGCATCATCTAGACCATTTTAACTAGGATATTTTACTGAGTCTTTTCTAAGCTCTCTTGTTTTATAATCTACGCTTAGTTTAAGAGATGGCCAGTGCCACAGAATAATATAAACCGGTACCTTGTACATTTTTACTCGTTTTTTTACCTCCTTCACTACTCTCTCCCACCTCCCAGATTTACAGCTTAGACCTTTACCATCTATTTAGATGGGCATTTAGATTAAATTAGAGATGTTGCTATGATTCATTGCTGGCCCTCTGAGGACAACCTTGTAATGCTGAGCAGCAAATGGCTACTGTTCTGCCTCTTGAGAGTAGCTAAATTTCAATTACGTGGGAAATCAGCTTTCAGTATCCAGCTTTCAAAGTACTGTGAGGTCTATGTTGAAGTGTTATTATGTAAATGTAAGCCCATTTTATTTTGAATGGTAACTGTATGGAGGTGGGCAATGTTGACCTGCTTGACTTTCAATGTTACATTAATTATAACCCAGTAGCCTGTTTTCCATGCACTAAGTCACACCAAATTCCATATATAATTCTCCTCATTTGTTGCTCTGAAACTCTCTGTCAAACAGGAAACATATGCTATGCACGTTTTGTCCAGAGGAGCAGGTGGCTTTGAGAAGGATCACTTAGATGTGATGATCAGGAGACCTATTTGACTGCGGGAGCAGATCTGCTGCACTAGTTGGACCTAGAGCCTTGTGTGGAAATTTTGCTGAAGTCCAGAACATCACTTTGAGACCTGATGTCTTCAGCAAAATACCCAGGTGGGTGGAACAGGAGGAATTGGGGGAATGTATTTATTCCTCCAAGCCCAGTTCGAGATTACGAGTTCTCTGGGGCAATGAACCATCTCTGTTCATGGCTTTCATGTACAAGAGCATAATGAGAAACTCTGGATTATTAAGACCAGTCTGCTGCTGTCTCAAGCTGTGCTGTGCAAGATCACAACTGCTCATTTTTGCTGTGGGTTTCTTAGGTGCTGCTGCAATACGGATTGGAAGTATGGTGAATGAGTTATTGATCTGAGCAACTTGGTAGCCAGGTTTCTCTGTGCAGTGGCAGTAGAGAGGGTAACAGCAACCTGGTAACATGCCTTTTGGTAACGTGATACAAATTAGCTGTTTTCTTCAGACCCTATTTCCCAGCTATGTTTTGATGTCACTGCATTTTTTTTTTATTATCAGTCAGCACTGTAGGCTACTTCTTGCTTGCCACGATTTGATTAGAATTTGATGAACCTAGGCATTTTTTCTGCTTGTGTTTGTAAAAAGCAGGAAATACAATTCTGGGAAATATAAAAGCAATTCATGATGGAAATTTCTACTAATAGAGCAGGTGATAGTGAGCATGTGAGAGTGTTCAGATTTGAGCTAGAGGAGGATACTAGCTAATTGTCTGAACAATTATTTCTTTATTAGATGATGAGACTGGCTGAAATTGCTAGTTGTATAAATGAGACTTCCTGAATTATTGATCAAGCTTCTTTGTTTTAGCTGCTCTGGAAGTATACATTTCACTTTTACACGGATATTTACCAGATGTAAACCTCACATGCAATGATCCATTCATATAGTAATATTTTTAAATGAAAAATCCTAAACAATGAAACGAGTTTAAATTAAGACTGTGTTATCTGTCTCTCACGGGCTACCTTTATGGTGCAGGAATATATTCAATGACATAATCTGTGGTTTACCTCTGTCTGATAACAGGCACTTAATGTTTCAGGAGTCTAACAAACCTGGTTGCTTCAGTTCAGCAATGTTATACGTAACAGGAATAGTCCTTCCTGACCTTGTAAGCTAGTTTAGTTGTTCCATGAGGTGTAGTTACTTTTTTTAATTAAAAGTAGAGAAAAAGAATATTGAAATACAATCTCTAAAGCCCTTGAGGTCAACCCTACATGTTGATGACATTTTGTTAGCTGTTCCACAATGCTGTGACAGTTGTAATATTATCTATACTCATTTCGCTCAAAGGAATTGTATTTCAAATAAACCTACTTGAAAAATAAGCATGAAACCAGAGCTAAACAGAAGGCATCATCCCGTTCGTACCACAAGTTGCCTAATAACATGCCATGATTAAACGTTTTGCCCTTGACAAGTTGCAGTAAAAAAAGGAGGGGAAGTATATGTATTCCTGATAATCTTACCATTTTTCTCCAGAGACACAATTTTTACTTATCTTTGGTGAAATAACAATTATTGCACAGATTTCTGAAATGCCACTGTCTGTAATATTAATCTCTTTTAAAACCAGAAAGAGATATGTATTGGTGAACTCTCTTTACACTATGGGTTTAGAACAGGAGGGGCTTTGCAGTCAATTTATGTTCAGTAAGTACTGAAAGCCTTATTTTCTCAGAATAATCAATGTTTGGCTGAAGTTTGGGAACAGTAATAGCTAATCTTAAAAGTCTTGATCCAGTGTAATTTGAAATAATGACAGAACTCCTGTTGATTTTATGTAACGGAGGATGATGCCAAGAAGTATTTCTTTGAGGGGTAATTTTAGACAATCAGTTGAAAACAACTGTCAAAGAAGAGAAAACTTGACTTTCACTCTCTGCATAATATGGCATGAAGTATTTTGGCTTCAAAGTGGTGGGTGTGTGTGTTTTCTGTTGTTTTGGGGAGCCCTGTTTAGGTGCATATCTACTGAGCTGGTGGTTTTGTCTCTGAGAATAGACGGATGGCAACCGGAAAAGTTACAAACTGGGAAGGAATAGAAAGACAGTGAAATATTGAAATAACTACGTATCATTTTGTTTAGTACTCAAGTTACTTTTTTTTTTCCTTGAATCCCCAGCAAATTTTTCTTTCCAGGTTATGCTCTCATTCTGGGGGGGCATTTTGTTGTTATCTCTCTTTAGCAGCTCTGAAAATTTGCCTGTGTCACTGCAGGGCAGTTTGTGGGATGTCAGAGCCTTTCTCCTTGTGGGATGCTTGGAAGATAACATGAGAAATGAAGGAAATGACACCCAAAATGCAAGAGATGATTGTACCAGTGCTTCAGGAAGTCTTCTGGTGCAGGGTCGGATGCAGGCTTAGACCTCTGTGTGCAGCGTCAGCTTGTAGGGCAGGGCTGGACAAAGAAGCCAAGGAGGTATTCAGAAACTGCAAGGGAGAAGGAAAGAGGAGTTTCTGGCATTCGGTGAGCCATTCCATTCTTAGGCAGGGGACTGCTGTTTTCTGAGTGTGCATGAATAATGAAGGGTGGATTTTGGCTGCACTTGGAGGAAGTTCTAGAATGTGATTTAATTATTAGTAAAAAAATATTCTTCATTACTCAACCTGCTTGGTCATCCAAGCCAAGAATGCTATCAGAACTTCACTTGAAAGAAATAAGGCAGGAATTGTTCTGATAAATGCAGCAGTGATTAAAATAAAAAAAAAAAAGGTATACTCTGTACGTTCTTCTGCTGGGGTGAAGTATAGCAAACTGGGTACTGCCCTTATTAAAAGCAGGTAGATTTTGTTTAATACTGCCAATCTGTGACTACACTCGAGGGGGAAGGGGGGGTGTCTGTTTATTGATTGGAATTATTTTTTAATGGAAGAGTTTATTTTCTGAAGCAAGGGAACCCTTTCCCATTCCTTTACTGGCAGTGCTGGCAGCCAGTGCTGAGTGGCAAAGTAGAAAAGCTTTCCTTTAGCAAGGAAGAGGCAGCATCAGGAAGCAGCCTGTAGATAAGCAGATATTGCTAAGTAGGGAAGTAGGACAGATACCCTGAGACAGCATCTGGCAGAGCAAGGGAAGAGACATGAACTCTCCTTTCCAGAGAAAGCAAGAGAAGGAGCTGTAGGGACTCAGTGAAAAGTTCTGAAACTTCATACTATTTAAGTGCTAAGCTCACCCTGATTTCAGTCTCAATAAGTGCTATATTTAGTTATACTTATGCTCCTTAATAGGGTCCCAGTCCAATTTAGAAACACAGGGTCTCAAAGAAACATTAAATTTTTTTTGTTGCCTTTTTTCCCACTTCAGAATGGCTTTTTCTCCTCCTACAAATAGGAAACAACATACTGATCTTGGCAAATCATATTCAATGGTCCAGTTTTGCATATGTGTTCACCTATGTTTTCATCCATGTACTTACATAGACCATAAAATCATAATATCGGAGTGTAGAAAAAAAATGTGGGAGTGTTGCTAAGTGATTTAAGAATAATCTGTTTCATGAACTAGAATGTTTTTCCCCCCTCTAAACCAGTGATCCATATTCTCTCATTTCTCATTCCCACATTAAGACAGATTTGACCAAGTATTTTTAGTTGGAGATTTGGAGCGGCTAAAGTAATAAATCCTCTTAATAAAAATAGGGGCTTTTTAAAAACTATCTTTTATACCAGTTTAATTCCATTGACTTCACATGATTTATTCCTAATACATTATGATAGAAAAAGAGTACCAGGTTGTGGACATTTTTATTTTTCTTTTACACTGTGGGAGTAACAGTGTTGTTCTGCTTAGTCCTTCAAATGAAAGAACTATTATGTACAACATTTCCCCTTTACTAGCTGATGATATGCTGCAATACATAGGTAAATAAGTACCACATATGAATATACAATACAATCATTACTTATTTTCTCTATGATGAAGATAATTTTCTGGGTTTTACAAAGTATCATAAGTCGTAAGTCATCCTGTAGGACTGCAAGCAGAGATGAGTATGAAATGGCCAGGACAGAACCAAGTCAGGGGCAGTCTATAAATTTCAGTAATTTTCATCAATTTTGTTTTGAATGACAAAGAATATTAATTTTCTGTCTTCTGAGAGAATATTTTTCGGTAAATTATGTTTACCAGTAGCTTTCAAATTTCAACCTTATGCTTTTGTTATTAAATAAATCAAGATTGTAGGGATTTTTTTAAAATTTATCTTTTATTAGACCAGCTCATATTGTTGGATGAAAACCAGACAAGCTTCCAGGTGCAGAAATCTATCTTCAGTTTTGAAACAGAAGCCAATTTCAAGTCAGGTGTAGGCTCGGGACAGTTGTTTTGAGTTCAACTTCATTATAGCAATCAGCTGTACAAATAGAACAGAAAAAAAGGTGTCTGACACCTTGAAGCAGATGAGGACCTTAGTTCACTAGGTAGAGGTGATAAAGTTGTGATAAATGTGTCTGAAATAGCTAGCAGAATCCAGGGGTGCTGCTGTTATTGTAAAGAGAGTCAAGGCAAGGGACAAGAAAGCTGAATGGCAAAAATCTGGACAGATGCAATTCACCACATTCCATATGTACACTACAAATCTTGGAAGAGGTGCAAATCAAAGCCTCATTTTCAAAGGGACACAAGGAGCTATAGGGATCTCTTTCAATATCTTATCTTGCAACAGCAACTGACAAAAAGCAGCTGTGTATAACGTAATTTTAAGCCTCTGGATGTTTAAGAGCTTCTTAGAGCTATAAAACATTTGTAAATCTCTAAGGGAAGGACAATGAGTAGCCCAAGCTGGTTACCCTGGGCTCTCAATGGTGAAAAGCAGGCACACTGGAAAATTAGCTTAGTCTTATCTCAAAATATGTTTAGGACTTGTCTTGGAAAATGTTTAGGACTTTTTCTCTCCAAGGACTGTAAGGGCAGTCCTGAGCAAGTAACTCAGGTTTAGGCAGTTAACTTCTGAAGTGAATTTCGCTCAAGTCTCCAGGACTTGAAAACACAATAGGGTTGTAGGAACGGTCTTGACCACCGATCCAGGACTATCTGCATTGCCAGGGGCTGCTGCTAGTAGGAGTTTGGATATGTGACTCCTCTTTGGGAGGGGTGGGGGAAGGGAAAGGGAAGAGTTGAGTGGATCAAGCCCCACTGTGCTGCTTGACCTCAGTGCCAGAAGGCAAAATGGGACTTGTATTATTTAGCCAGCATCAACGCAGACTGTCCTTGGCAATGAGGATATACAAGTCCCTAAGTCTTAAAACTCTGCACTCTGGTGCAGTTTTCAGAAGTACCTTCATTGCATTAGCTTTGCGCTGAAAACAAGATGAGATCTTGCCAGAAATCTTATCTTTAAAAAGGTAATCCTCCTATATCTGTCTATGCAGTCAGTCTCTTGGAGTTACATTCAAATGGAGATTATTCTTTTAAATGATTGCATACATCTCTGCTGCTCTGTATTTTGTTATTGTTTCCTAAAACAACGCAACTGCTGTAGAAGGGTTTTATGGTTGCGTTTTTTAACATTATTCTCGAGGAAACCTTAGTAACCCTTCCTTTTATTAAAATGAGATTCTGTTCACCGAAAACTGGATGCTTGATATTTAAGTTCCCCCGGAAACTCATGCAGCATTGAGTTTGTGCTCGCGACCTGACCTTTCTTTCATTATGTAAGAAAAAACCCAATCTTTATGAAAGTCAGGTCGAAGATAAGATCAGCATGGTGGGCTGTTAATTACATAAAGTAATGTGCAGTCATTAGATAAAATGTACAGTTGATCCTATGGCTTAGATGTGGGCGAGGAATATGATCTAGCTTTACAGGTATAAAAGAGCAATACAATGTTTTCGTTCATCAGTTTCAGGATTGTACGTCCAGGCATCAAGGACAGCTCACCTTTGAATGCCATCGTGCAGTTTCTCAGCTGTCTGATTCTTGTTGAACAAGGGAGGTAATATATTTTTAAATTTTTGTTTCTGTTAAAGAGGAACAATTTATATATTTTTACATTCTCTTTCCCTTCTTTCCAGAAATTTTCTTCTTATTCCATTCTGTCAATGCTTTTACTTTGAAAATTGACTTGAAAGATTGTGTCAGGATGAAAACATCAGTGGTTTGGGTTAAACTGGCTTTGTGAGTAAAAGAAAATGAAATTCTAGAATTGTAATGCAGCTAAATGGTGATATTTTGTGATTTCTGTTTGGGCCCAGTAATGCTTCATCAGTAACCTTGTGTTTTATTTCGGATCAATGGTGCTGCTGCCAAATGTAAAATGTTTCACAATTGGTGGTACTAATGTATATTTTGGACTCTTTAAATTGCCAGTCATTATTCCATATGTTAAGGGAAGCGGGGGGGGGGGGGAAAGGCGAGTCAAGATTTCTCAGTCTTCAGCAGTTTGCTAGCAGGTGACTGTGAACAGAACACAAGGCTGCAGGTGAAGCGCTGGCACTTGCAATTAATCGTTGCTGTGACACAGCTGTACCTCACAGCCAAGCATCCCAGAAAGAAATGAGCACAGCGTACAAAGGGTTTAACTGATGTTGGATATGACAAAACCACTGTCACCCTACTGAAAAGTATAGAGAGATGTCCCAAGTTTATGCTGAAAACATCAGGTTTTTTCATACAATCAGTGCAAAGGGCACCTGTCAAACCAAGCTTGCTGGCATACGTTGGTCTGGGGAAACTTGACGTGAATGCAGAGACATCCACAGAGTCCCATGCCCACCTGAACAGAAAACCTGTTTGAAAATACTTATGATTGCCTGTCTTTATGATAGTAACTGATAATATATTAACTGATTTACAGAAAAATACGAGATATTGTAAATAGCGAGGTGAGACTTTTAACTGCTGAGGAAGACTTAAAATTACCATCTTTCTAAAGAGCTGCTGAGATTCACACATTCCAAGTAGAACAAAGTAAAACCTTCCTTTGATTTGATGGTGAGCTGAAATGAGTAGTGTAGGCACTAACTGGTTTATCAGCACAGACACAGTCATAAAAAACAAATAAGACCATCAGACAAAATGGTTGTTGCATTACAAGAGTAGAGAAGATAATATCTGGGTTTTATTGACAGGTGTCTTTGGTGGTTTTGGCATTAGCCTGACAGTCTGACTCCATAAGGGAAATGCAAAAACTGCAATTCCCATTCCCCTTTTGATTAATATAATTTAAACAACTTCCTTCTGGGATTGCCTGGAACCCTTTTGGTGCACCAAATTGTAGCATTATATGCTCTTAGAAAATTAGGATGGAGAATGCCACCATGCTTTCAGCAAAAAGCATGAAGAAGACTGTGGTGTTATTCCTGTGACTGGCATCTTATTGGAGCATCCAGGCCATCTAAAGGCTCAGGATGATCTGGAAACAGGATGTTTGGAAAAGGCTGTCTGTCTTCTTCTGGTGCATGAGCTGCCTCCAGCCAGCTCCTCACAGGCTGGGTAGTGTCCCCTTGAGTGGAGCAGGGTGTGATGTTAAACTGTGGGATTGTGCCAGCAGTTACAGCCCATCTATGGGGTGGGAAAACCCATACACAGTAAACCTTAAAATACCTATATTTGCAGGAGGGAGGAATCCAGTCAATTTATTCAGAGCAACTCCATAGATCAAGCTGAGCTCAGTTCAGTTCCCAAATTGTTTGGTGGGACCATAGGAGGCTGTGGATCTAAATAATAGTGTGAAGGACCACCTTTCTCCTGGAGACACAGTTTACTCTTGTCAAGGGAGGAGGACGCAGAGAACTAGCAGCTGCTTCTTGGAAATATGAGAACCATGTTGAACACTTTCATTGGGCTACCATGTTAACAGCATCTTCTATTTCCTTTGCTACTTGTTGACTAAAGACTATTTCTTGTACTTGGATGGGTTCTTGGTAAAAGGGGAAGCAGAGATGAGTGACTGCAGGTTGCATTCAGCCTGCATGTATGTGTGCATATACGTGTACGTTGAACTGGCTTTTTGATACCTCTTCCAAATGCTTATTTCTAGCGCTTCCACAATTGCTGAGAATGTTTTTCCTTCCTGTTCTTTATCAGCTGCCTTTAACTCCTTTGTCCTCTGTTGTTTTGCAAGCATGGACTGACTCTCTGGGCAGGTGGAAGGGAGGAGGCAGTTACTAATACGTAGTATCCAACCTTTGCCACACGTTAACTGCAACCTCTTTGGTCTCTTAGTTATTCATTTTAGCTGGGCTTCACATCAGTCTATGGCTCTGGGTTTTGCTTCTTAACTAGTGCCTTCTTTATTTGCATCAGAGCATTGCATATCTGTCTTGCTCATAAAGTTTGTTTAATTTCACTTTGCTAACCCTGGTCATGCAAGGTCCATGTTCTTGTCATCATGCCTTTTGTCATTAGCTTCTTTTGCCCAGGCAAGGTCTTTTTCTGATTGCTGCAAGGATGTCCTCTCTTTGATTTTTTTCCCCTCCCTGGTTTCAAAGCTACCTTGTAGGGCTTGTGCTCTGATGCCATTTGAACCACTACCTTTGATGACTGCATTGTATGTCTGTTTAATCAATTAGTCAAAATCTGCTGACCTGTGTATAGCAGCCTCACATCCCCATATATCTCTGGGAATTTATGCAGCAATGGAGTGCCTCTCTGCTAATGAAAACTCTTTGCACAAATGCCAGTGCTCCACATTCACTCCTAGATACCAGGCAAGTGGCTTCACTTTTTGGACCACCTCAGGTTTCCTTCTCCCACCAGATGTAAGCAGGCATTAGCTGAATGTTTGCATCATAGTGGCAATCCTTGCAAGGATTCTGCTGGTTAGGTGCAAAATCTGCAAAGAAATAAGTTTCCATTATGTGAAAGCTATCTTTGTTTACCTACACCTGGTTTTCTACTATCTTATCTGCCCTGGTTAGGATTGGCAGTGCCTTCTCTGGCCAGTATAAAGTTCTTAAATAACCTCTACACCAAATCTCAAGATCAATTGCTTTGATGGTGGTGGTGTTGTTCTTTTCATTGTCACCTCATTTTTTGAAATATTTGAGGCCCACAATTGAATCTGTTCCCAGAGAATATTTATCATGAAGAAGTGGCCTTGATGAATGTGTATGGAATAAGAAGCTCTCAAGTAGTTAAGTAGTTTTTTTGCTTGCTAAGTGGGGAAGATTTCAGTACCTCAAATGCACACATCCGTGTTGTCATCTTGGGGTCTTATCCCACACATCAGTCATTAGCACATCATGTACTTCTGTGACAGTTTCAGTGTTTTAAAATTAAAGGATATGGTGGTCCATGCAAGCACAGAAAAACTATTCAAAAGATCCAGTTGCAAGAGCCTGGAGATGCTGTTCAACCCTGCAGTTCAGGCACAGCCCTAACAAGTTCTAGATTAGCTCCAGGCATGGCCTGGGGGTGCTAGGAGGTGGTGGTGACTGCAAAATGGAGAGATTTGCATGATCAGATAACGTTTCTTAGGAGGTAGGTAAATAGTTTGGTGGTTAGGAGCTGCAGGCTTTGCATGCTGCCTGGGGTCTTGGCTGAAGCCAGACAGGAACAACTGGGGCCAGTGAACCAGGCGCATCTGCACAGCTACAGCCGAAGACCCTCTCTTAGGGTGAAGATGGGCAGTGCTTAGCCCAGAATCACTCGCAGGATAATCTGTGAGGGGCAAGGGAAGTCCCCCTGTTGAAATGTGCAATAAAAAGACCCTGAAACAGTCCTCCAAGGCAAGGCTGTCCCTGGCCAGCCAGATTGGATGGAGTGCTGCTCTCTCTGTGACCTTCACAGGCTGCCCAGATACAGGAATTTAATATTTCAATGTCTTTTGTGTGGTTCTTTTCTCCATGAACCCAATTACTTCACCGTATGATGTAAGTAATTTCTGTCAATTTCTAAAGGAAAGGCTCAGGTCTATGCTTTGGAAGACAATAATTTTTATTGGGGAAATTCTGTTTTCTGAGAGACTGGACTGAAATGGTCTTTGACTGAGTGCAGCTCAATTGTTGGTTCAATAAGGAGGCCTAGTGCTTCAGAAGGAGGGTTACAAACTCAAATACTACATTCTAATACTTACAAGAACAGAAGAGAGGTTCAGTATATTGTTTTATGTGTTCATATCTCAGATGAATCCAGAGTAGCATTAGTTGCCCAGATGTTTATAACATGAAGATTCTAAAATACTTGTGGCATCTTTCGCCTAACTCAGATCCTGCCTGACTTTTCACTAAGGGAGATCCTCAAGGCCATGCCACGGGCACACGGGAATACTCTGGCTCAAAAGAAACACCAGTTTCTTATGACCGGTTTGTGACCATTTTTTTTGTCTCTGACCAGGGTGGTACAAAATGCTTCAGAATAAGTTTGAAGGTTCTGTGGTAGTTGCCAAGAAACATTCTGCCAATTCTAATGTAGCCCTTACTTAGTACCTTTGATGTTTGGATATGGAGAGGAATGAGGTTTCATAGCTGTCCTTTCCCTCCTCCTCTTAACCTCTTTCCCTCAATCTTATTGTGAATAAAGGAAAAAAGTAAGGTAATTTAAAAAAATCAAGCAGAGGCTTTAGGATGGTATTAATTCTGCACCTTTAGCATTGTGGTTCCCCTAATTATTCATACCAGATATGTATTACCCTGTGCTGTAGATTTGATCTGAAACAAATATAACCATACAACTGCACTTCTGTGATATGCTATTTATGGCCACTTCACCTCTTGTGCTAGTTGTAGGACGACAGATGTGCATTGCTTCAGGTTGCCTTCCTGCACAAAATTAATCTGTTGAAAAGGTTTTTTCAAAGTATGAGCCAACCAGGATTTGTTTCTACCAAACCAGCTTTCTGTAACTCAGAACCCAGTAGCCAAATTGCTGCATCAGTAAAACAAAACCTAAAAAAAATTTTGGTCCTGAAGGTTGCAGTGGTGCTGAAGTCCCTGGAACTCCCCTGGTCCTGGGCAATGTGGGGGATTCTGGGGCTGTCTCAAGGCCTCCTGAGCTCTCTCTTGGTTCCATGTCTTCTTGGGTCCTGTGGAGCACAGCATGTAGTGCCTCTAATTATGTACATCAGAGGAGCTTTCTCCCACTGAAAGACAGGATTGTGAAAATCTTTTTATGGGATCTTGGTCACTAAAGAAGTCATAGAATCACAGAATCATTTAGGTTGGAAAAGACCTCTAAGATCACCAAGTCCAATCAAATCTAACACTGCCAAATCCACCACTAAACCCTAAGCACCACATCTACACGTTTTTTAAATACCTCCAGGGATGGTGACTCAGATGGTTCCCTGGGCAGCCTCTTCCAATGCTGGACAACCCTTTGGTGAAGATAATTTTCCTAGTATGCAATCTAAACCTCCTCTGGTGCAGCCTGAGGCCATTTCAGTGTGTGGACAAGTGATCTGAACTTCAAGAACTTATGTACTGATAAGAATTAATTTTCCCTGAAATTAGTGCTTCCATACCTCAGATTCTGCAGATTCTTTTGTCTTCTCTATAAGCATTTACTGGTTTCGTCCAGTCTAAATACTGGTGCAATACCCACTGTGAAACAGTCCTTTAAAAATGTGTGTATTTGTATTTCCAGACAGATAATGGATTGCTACGGGAAGTATGCAGCTCTCACTTTGACCATTTTGTCTGTATTTCTGCATCTTCTTCATGCTTTCCCAGATGGAGAGTATCTCACGCAGGGTAAGCTGCTTTCACTGTTCAGAAATAGGGCAATTTCTCATATATAGTATTAATTAAACTTTTACATGTTTTATGGATGTGATCATAAATCTTGTTGTTCAGTTGCATTTACTGACACTGAGATATGAAGGTGTAGGAAATTACGATATTTTTAGTATACTTCCTATTTCTTCTTTAAACTTGATTTCTCCAGGTCGAGTCTCCCAGATGACCATGTCCTCATGTTGACATGGGTGACCTTAATCCCTTAATAATTTGAAACATTATCAAATAGAAACATTTTGTTTTCTTGCATTCCTGAGATGTAAATGCTATCATAACATCAGGGAGAGCAGAACCATAGTTTCTTCTCATAACATGCAGAATATTTTTTTTCTAGATCCCAGAATACAGGATGATTGCAATGTAGCATATTAGGAAGATTCTAGGGGCCCTTTGGAGGGTGTTTGGATTTTTTTTATTTAGCCTTGAACTGAATACAGAAAAATGTGAGCTACAAAAATCTCAAGAACGCTGGGTATTTTTGAAACTCTTGATAACAGAGTCTTGCCTGAAAACAGGCAAAATCTAAGAAGCACTACAAATCCTGCTGGTGCTGTTTAGCCATCTATAGCTAGTAGGAAATTTTCTAGGGACAGCTAGCGTAGTAGACACAAAACCCCGTCCAGAAATGTCAATAAAATTACGTTAGAAAACCAGAAAAAGATACAATAATTCTTGTTCCTTACCAAGAAAGTCCCACTCCAGTTTTACAGCTGGCGCATGTTGCAAAGTTGAAGGACCCTGAAGAGGTGAGCTTTGGCATCTGTACTTTTCTGTTCTGCAGATGTCAAGCAGGGGAGTGCAAAGAGTGCTTCCTCTTGCTGCCTGCACTTTCCCTTTCTTTTTGAAATGAAAATACAGCTTGAGCCGAGGTAAAAGTCTCTTCCTTATATTTTTGTGTCAGGTTGTCCCGAGTGCAAGTTAGGGGAGAACAGATTCTTTTCCAAGCCAGGAGCTCCTGTTTACCAGTGTACTGGGTGCTGCTTCTCCCGGGCCTATCCCACTCCAATGAGATCCAAGAAGACCATGCTTGTTCCAAAGAACATTACATCAGAAGCAACCTGCTGTGTAGCAAAGGCTTTTACCAAGGTAAGAGTATAAATGAGACCTTTTAAGCTTGTTTTAGGATACAATGTTTAGCTGAAACAATGAATAAAAGTGTATGTTTTTGCTGGAGGACATGGGGGAGCTCTTTGAGGGAAACATCCTTGGCATTTATATCCTTTGTGCTTGGGTTATTTCTTTCCTCTGAAGAGGAAATTAAAACATCAACCAATACCAAGTCTGCTATTCAGCTGGGATGTGGAAATGGATGCAGTGTCAAAGAAACTATTTTGACTCATGACGCCTGAAGTTATGATTGTCAGCTTCCTGTCCCCTTGTTTTTAACTCTCCAGGATATGCAACCTCCCCATAAATGCTACGCAGTATGTATTTGATTTTAATTGGTAATTTTCCTTGTGGCTTTTCTGCGTAGACAGGAGTTCTCTAGGAAGCTGGCTGGTCAATAGTATCAATTATGTATTTGGGAATGAGGGCTCAAACCCATCTGTGCTCATTAGATTAATTGAGGTTGTGTTTACTTTCAGTAGTATGACCAAGAGGAAACTGTGAACATGTGTGACTACTCTGAGCATTTAACATTCTCATCTGGAAGGTTCTCTTAAAGAGAAAGTCTGCTAAAGCTAATTATTTTGGGAGTGAGCCAGCTCCAGGTGAAGAAGCTTTAAATTTGACGTAAGATATGGTGAGCTAGTTAAAACAAGCTAAAGTGTTTATACTGCAGTGATCTGAATCAGGCTCATCATGTGTTACCTAGAGGCTCAGTTTAGTTACCCACTCACAGATTTGGTGTCATTTGAAATACCCTGGGGTACTTGAGACATCTGCATGTGGCTGGCAGACACGAGGCACATAAATAACCTTCTGGAGTGGCAGCTGGAGGCTTGAAGGGAATCCCCTCTGACATCTCAAATGGTAATCAGCAGTCTGGTTTTCTACTGGCTGTGATGAGAGCCCAGAGAGCTGACTTACCTATAGAGACCTACTGAACTCATTCTGGCTTTTCATCTGAGTAGAGAACAGATCTTTTTCTAGGCCATCAATATTACACTTACCCAGAGGTAGCAACCAGAATTTGGTTGAGATTAAAAATAAAGATGACTCATCATGTTTGTGGTGTTGGTTCTTCTGTTAAATATTTTAAGGACACTTCCTGATTTCTCATAGATGGGTTACTTAATGCTTTTTGAAAAGTAGACACTTCAAGAAGTGCCAAATTAAGGACACTGAACTGTGCCACTATGCACAGTGGCCCTGAAAGCCACTGATGATGCAGCTTCACAGGCTGATATTCAGAGGTTGTTCTAGTGTATGTACCCCAAAAAGTCAGTGTACCTTATGGTTATGAAAAAGGCTTCAAACACCTTTTACTTGAGAATGTCATTTTTACTGTGTAACTAATCCTAATTATTTGTTAAATGTGTGTGTTTTCTCTTTTTTTTTTTTTTTTTTTTTTTTTATTTTTATTTTTATTTTTATTTTTTATAATTATATAGTTTTTTTTTTTTTTTAAGATTACCCTTAAGGACAGTGTGAAGATAGAGAACCATACAGATTGTCACTGCAGTACCTGCTACTATCATAAATCCTAAAACCTGTCTCTTTGTTAATGATGAAGGATAACGGTGAATGGAATATTTGTTTTTCAGCTTTTATAGCAGCACAGTGTAAAATCTTATGTTTTATGGTCAAGACACTGAGTAGACCTTTGAATAAGATGGATGGCTGTTTTATTTCCTCTTTGCTTCTTCGTGCATTTAAGTAAGTTTAATTATTTCCATTAGGGATAAAATACAGCAGTTGCATGATAACCAAAGGCTTGATCTGTTTTAAAAATAAACTGTCAGTTAAATCATCACTGTTTCTTGAGGAAAAACCATGATTTAGTACCTTAAAACAAAAAAAATATTCTACTGCAGTAATGTCTAGATTTCTTTATTTGTGGGAGAGAGAGAGGAGGAGGAAGGGAGGGATGGGAGAATGGACAGAAAAAGAAGGAATAATTTCCCCTCATTCATTTAGTGGTTAGATTTTTTTGAAGATTCAACATTTTGTTTCTCCTGCTTCTCTTCCATTTTTTCTTTAACTTGCAGGCAGGAAGTTTAATAGTATATCATCTATGTACTGTGCTCTTTTTTTTTCTGTGCTGTCTTTTATTTTTATTTAAACTTGATTTTTTCCCATTTAGATAAATTGATGCACAATCAGGTGTTTTGAAGAATTGACGTTTGATACAACAGTATTAGCTGCTTAAGGTATGCAGCATGGGCTGTAGAAATTCCTGATTGTAGTGTTCCGGGCTCAGATATAGAAATGGGAAAGGCAAGGAATATGTCAGGTGAGGACCACAGAATATGCCTTCTGAATATGTGAACTTAAAATTGTAAACTGGGATTTTAAGCATAGCACTTGCTCGGTTTTAGTGGGTTGGATCAGTGTCTCAGGAGGAATGGCTTGCAGGTCTGAAGCCCACCCATGGGAACTGAAGTGAGTTAATTCCCCTGCTCTTCACCCCAATATCTTCACCCTGTCATCAGTCTTGCTATAGTTGCTGACTGCAAGTCAGCTTAAATGGGCTGTCTCAGAAAGCCTTAGATACATTTGTGGGGGATTTCCCTGCAGCAGATGCTGAGAAGGAAGCGACAGGAGCTTCTAATGGGAACAGGAAAGGTTGCCTGGAGTCCGGCTGTGAGGGTGGCTGGTGTGTCCTGGGACATGGCCATAGCTGGTGCCTGCTGCAGTGCCAAATAACTGAAGTACTTTAGGCCTCCAGGGCTAAGTTGTAATGAGGCACCTGAACAGCCCAAGACCGGAGGATCTAATGGGAGTTTAACTCCACTGTTCATCCACCCTTTTGTCTATTGGAGTGCAAATCCAGTGCTGTTTTCTAAGAAAACGGCTTAGTGCAGAAGACGACTCCTCACAGATAGGAGAGCTGAGATTCTTAGAGAAGAATTATTCACCATATGTCCAGGAAACTTTATTTAGAAACTATTCTAAAGTGATCTCAAAGCTTTAACCCCCAATTCAGTCTCTCACTCCTGCAAATCAGTGGTATGATCAAGTCCTGTGTCCTAGGGCAGAGTCAGCTGCAGAGGAGTTGTTTTGCCTCACTTTCTCTCAAAAAAACCCTCCAGTGGTTATTCCAGGATCTTTCAAGGAGACTGATCTTGTTGCTCCACTGTTCTGACTATACTGGAAAATTTAAATCTTCTGGAAAGTTTTCCCCTAAAATTTTATCGATGTCTCATTTACTTTGACATTACTTTTGGTCGAAAGGGAGGTAGTCCAGCAGTCTTTAGGATGAGTTTGATAACAGCAGCAACACAGATTTTCACAATGACAAATCTAATTTCTTATTCCAAACCATCACTCAAGACGCTACAAGGATACGCATCAAGGATACACTATAGCTGACTCACAATTCCAATTTGTACTATTTTGTTGAACATGATTGATGTGGGTGCTTTGCAAGAGATCCAGGTCCTGCCTGACCTTTCTGGGCAACAAGAGAGGAGTGATCTAAAGCTGCCAGCGAATTACCTTTTGGAATAGTATAGCATTTTCTCATGTCTTTGATGGGACTGAAAGGGAGAGTGGGGAAACACATTTCCTGAAGTTCACAAACAGGGGAGATGTGTCCTGCCAGACTTCTTGGATGACCTTTTACTCAAGTGAGCTCCTCGGGCAGTTACTGAGTCCTTGCTTGTCTGTCTCTGCCTGTGCTGCCCACAATAGCAGGTTGGTGACATAATAAACTTATGTTTGCATCTCCTGAATCAACTTCCATATTTTGCATTGCAAAACCAAAGAAACATTGAAAACCAGTAACCAGTTGTAGTGAAATCTGTGCTTTAAAGCAGAGGTGGGATGCTGTTATCCTGTGTCATTCTAGGATGCCTGGTCTCCTCTTTTTCGTTCTCAGCAGCTGTTCCCGCTTGCACATACAAAGCCATTTAGTCGTGAACTTCTCATCTCGTGAATCCCTCTCCCCACTAAGGCGACCTCGGGCATCAAAAGCTCTCAAAGCGTGTGCTGTGAGGGTAGGGGAATGCGGGAGCATCGAGTTACCTGGCTCCAGCTCTTCACTTTAGGAGGAAGAACGCGCAACAAGGAAAGTGGTAAAATAAACATGCCGGGACACAAACCTAACAGCGGGCGGTGAGGGGACAAAGGGAAAGGTCAGACCTCTTCAGCCGCTTGATTGATGGGACATTAGCGATTTACCTCGGGCATTAGGGATGTCCCAGCTGGAGCTTTAACCTGTGGGAAGGGGGAGCCAGGCTGCACAGGACACGGGGCACTGCACCCAGTTCCCTGTGGGAGATCAGAAGGGGCTGCTGGGACTGTGCAGAACTTGGGGTGGGGTGGGGTGGGATGGGATGGCCGGAGGAAGGGCCGAAGGTGGGCCTCAGGGTGCACTGGAGGGGAGCAAGCCTGGGAAAGCGCAGGAGAGGGGCATTAAGTCCTGTGTGAAAGCTGCCACTCAACATTCTTGTCTGACTGAGCCCCCTGCTTGATCACTGCAGTCTGTCCTGTCTTCTTATAAATTCCTCTACTTAACCTTTTTGGTTTTTTTTCCTCTGTAATCTTGTTTTCTATTCTATGTGTGAATGTGTCGTGGATGAAAATATTTTACATGGTTATGATTTAGCAGTTATTTAGGATTTTCTGATAATTTAAGGTAGATCAAATAGTTGAATCTTCAGCAGTACTTATTCATAAATCAATTTAACATTTAGGAAGGTGATCGTATGAAAATCTATTACAATCAAAACAGCAACTTAATTAGAGGTTCAAAATTGACAGCAATAGCTTGTGTTTATTACATAGTATATAGACACATAGACCAATCTAGAAATATAGAGATATGTATGCATAGAAATATATATCAATATTTAAGCACGTTAATGGATAGAAAAATGATAGATAGAGAGGCTGCCTGAAAATTCCTGTCTTGAGTTTGATGAGAATAGTCATATCCAGCACACCAGCATTCCCAACAGGTGATGGGCGGCTCACAAGGGGAGATGACTTTACCTAAGGCCTTTTCATTGCTGTGTTTGCAAATGAGATCACATACTACCCCTGAAAGGTGACCCAACTCAGGGAGATCACTGATCCCAACCTGCTGTGATCCAGAAGAGCTCAAAAGGTCTTCCATATGATCGCTTACTTATGGGGTTTTGAGATAATTGACTTTTGTCAGATGTTTGATTATTAATTTTGATGTTTTAATGTTCACTTTGGCTGCATTTGGAAACACAGTATAACTGGCAATTTCTACCAGTTATATCAGAGCACCATCACCTAGGCTGATCCCGGTGTATTCAGCTGCTGGGGGGGTGACTGATGGTCGATCTCTTTCTTGGGAGTTGTAGAGGCCTTTTCCCAGGTACACAGGACCCCAAGGGCACTGAGGGGGTGCCCAAGTGCTCTGGATCACTGCATTGTGACAATGGGTATTCTCTCCCTCAGTGTGCCTGGTGGAGATAACGGATTACTATTCCCCTTCTTTGGACATAAGGGAGTTTCTTTCCCAAACAGCAGTTTCAGGTAGGCTGAGGGAGATGCCTTGGCGTCCTGAGTGATTGCCTCTATACAGTAGGACTTTTCTCCCTAGGAAGCCTCTGGAACACAGTAGATCAGAAAGGGGAAGGGAGGTGGTGTTCCAAATGCATCAGAGATTGTGCTAAACAGCCTAGAGTGGTCTGTGCAGCATAGTGGGTTAAGGGAGGAATCACAGCCCCATGGAGTGCTGCAAGGTCTGGGTGCTAATAACTGGAGAAGGAGCCCATCTGCAAGAGAGATATGGATGGTCTGAACTGGAGGGACAGTGAGCCTTAAGGCTTGTTGGTCTATGTCACCAACTGGAGGGGCCAGGATGTATGTTTATTTGGGAGAGGTCTAAATAGCAGCACCTGTAAATACTTAAGTATGCTTATTTTTTCCTTCAATTGAATTTAATCTTGCGTGCACATGTATGTCTAATTTGCTAAGAAACTTCAAGCTGGACTAGTTGGTGAGCAGGAGAGAGCCTTCATTTGGAAGGACTCATGGTCAGAGCCAGTGTTGGGGTCCAAGCATCTGAGCATGGGTGGACTGAGGAGCTGTGTTAATAATCAAGTAATCTGTGATTGTGGGGGTGCTCGTAAGACAAATGTGTAGTGTACTTCTCTGCTTCCTAGCAAACCTGAAGCTGGACTGGCCGGCAAGTAGTAAAGATCTGCCTACTGGGTAAGGAAGCCTGGGCATGGGTATCGGGGCGGGGTGGGTGGGGGGTGGTAGGTCAGTGAGCCCATACACAGTCAAAGCTAGGAAAAAATAATGCTGCGTATCATTAAGAAGCTAATACAGTGAACCATAACAGAGAAGAAATAGGATATGAATGGGAATATATGCTGGAAAATTAGCTAGATTTGTATATGTAGGAATTAAATACCAGATTTCCAGTAGGAATGGAAAACAGAAAAAAGTACAATATAGTTTCCTTAAGTTAGAAAATGGCTGAGATCCTTGTCAGTGTGGTTTATAAGTAGTAATAAGTCAGTCAGGCTGATGCAGTGTATTGAAAATGCTCAAGATCAAGCAAACTGAAGATAAAACGATACATTTTCACTGTCACAGGGACCTCTATAAACCTTCAACACCCCAATCCAAATAGCAACTTCATTCTGTGAGCAGAGTGACTAATGAAGCTTGATTTCATGATGATCTGTGCCCTGCCTCACCAAAGCCCTGTTTTGCTGTGTCCTCAGCAAACCTCTCCTCCCTGGGCAGCTCTATCAGGTGCCCTCCTGAGCTGCTGCAGCCAAAGCCAGGGTCACGTCACTTTTTGTCCATCCAGTGAGTTTTCTTAGGGCTGTTATTGACTGCTTTTCAGTTAGATCCCAATTTTTATATTTTGCCATTAGCTTATGTTGATTTTCACAAAACTACCCAGGGGTGAGGTCACTACCCATCTCTGGAAAATGCCCCCAAACAACCAAAGGGTTAAACAGTTGCTGAGGAGCTGCTGTCAGACAGCTGGATGGACAGATAGACAGTACAAGTGTCTCACAAGGTGCCAGGCGATTTCCAGTCCACAGCTGGGGAGTGCAGGAAGGATGTCTTCTTGGCAGAAAGAGATAGCTCTGGAGTTGTAGGGATTGTAATGAACTGAAACTTCAGACCAGATTTCTTACTCCCAGCAAGCCTGAGAAGCTGAGTGAGCAGTAGCCTTCCTTTTATCTCCCTCTCATCCTACCTAAAAGATATATTAGATAGCAGTGAGGGGGAAGGAAAAAGTTGTCCTGGGGCTTGTATTGGATACGTACAGGCTATGTCTCTCCCCTATACAGCTGGGTGAAAGCTCCTTACTGACTTGGAAGTCACCTAAATATATTGATATATAGCAGGAGCCTCTTGCAATGGAGGGTAGAGTGTCTGGATACATCAAAGATGATCACCATGAAAAAAGACAGATTTGAAGTTATGATATCAGTAAATGTGGAATTTGGTGGTGGAATAAAACTAACAATCACTTCATTAGTGTCCGGAGGATTTTCCCATTTAAGGGATTTCCCTGGTGCTCCAAGTTTCCCACATCCCTGGCATGTGTTTAACCCAGCACTTGGCCTGTGGTCAGGTTGGAATAAAATGCCATCTCACTGTATGCACAGGTGTAAGCAGTAAATCTAACAATTTCTGTCCTGCCGAACCATTCTGGGTGTTGAGGTGTGAGAGAAACCAGTATTCTTTTGGATGAGGGAAGCAAAAAAGGTAGCAAATTTGCTTTGGTGAGTGTTTCAGCTCAGTGTAATTTCTTGGGAATTTATTTTTTGTTATTTATTTGATAATTTATTTTTAAAATCATCTGTCTCTCTTCATGACTTGGATGTTCTAAAAGTGTAACAAATGCCTTTCTGGTCAAAGGAATCATCCTTCCTGCCCAAGAACTTTTTCTGACTGTGGCAATATCAGATGCTGTTTATGGGAGCACACAAGACGAGCCAATGCTTACAGTCAGTTCCTCTTGTGCCACCCCCAGTATCCACGGTTTTTTACTGTGCAATATTAGTATTAGTATCTCTATCTTGTTCCTTTTGTGTCTACCCATGCACTTCTTTTCTATGACTTTAGCTAGTCAGGTTTGGACCTGCTGATATGATCTGCTTCCATAGCCTCCTGCCACAATAAGCTAGAAAAGTATAAAAAGTACTTTAACCTGTTTTAAACTAATTTCTTAGATGCAGCCCTCATTATTTTGTAATCAACTGTTCCTCTTCTTAGGTTTTCCCCTCAATCACAAAGAGCCCATCATTTTTAGGTTTTCCCTTGTCAGGCAGCTGCTTGATCATTTTGGTTGGTTTTCTGCATACCTGCTTTAACTCTGCACCTTTCTGAGATGTAAAGAACAGATCATGAACTGTACTCAAGTGTAGTTGCACTAATGTTAAATGTAGCAGCAAAATTATGGCCTTCATCTTTTTCTCCTTTTCCAGGATGCTGTTTTGGCTACTGATGACCAGAGAGTTGTCAGTCATGAGTCCTAAGATCTCTTTTCTCTGACATGCTTGCTGTCAGTTCTGTATTCAGCATCATGTAGGTGTGGTTTGATTTATTTTTCCCTAAATGTGTTACCTTACATTTATGTTACCTTACATCTGATGCCTGTTGTTCATTTAGTGTTTTGTGGTTTTTCTGGGATCCTTCACTATCAGCATAAGATTTGACTGTATGAAAGAGTTTTGGGGAATCAGTAGGCTTGGAATTTTCACTGTGAATTACCTTCACTATCTCTCTGATGAATATGTTGCATAGAACTAGTTCCAGCATTTTTTCTTGAAAGTAAAAAGCCTGATTAAGCCTTACTCTTTGTTTCCTGTCCTTTAGCCAGCTTCTACTTTGTAAGAGAAACCTTTCTTCCAGTCCTGTGGCTACTTAAGTTTCTTTAAAAACACTCTTGCAGAATCATTTTGACATGTCTTCATTTTCTGTGGTGTTATAATCATAAGATACTCCAAAACTTGTTATACAGCCAAACTTGTCTTAAGCTGCTTCTTGACAGAGATTGAACCACCACCCCGGTGACTGTTAAGACTGCCTTTGCCTTGCCACTGGGTTTGGAGACAGGTATTCTTACAGCTGAATCAGTTTTCCTTTCTTGAAGACTTCATAAGTCTTTTCTTTCGGACCAATCCTAGCTATAGTTAGGCTCAGGAATAGCAAGGCTTGAGTTTCCTGGCTGAATCACCACTTCCTACACCTCCACGTGGAGAGAGCCTGGAGAAGAATCAGTCCAGAATTAAAGTCACCACTTCGACCACAGCTCCTATCCCTGTTTCTCCTCCTTCCAGAAATGATTATAGTAAGTCATTGCTAGCCTATATCAACACAATAACTTCCACCACAGAGTAACAGCTAATATAATGAGTGGTTAAAGAGAAAGAGGTCTTTTTATCTTTTTTTCCTTTTATTTCCATTTTCTTCCCCATCATCATTCTCCTCCCATTTTCTCCAAAGTGATGCGGGAGTGAGTGCAGAGGCTTACCAGCTGTCATCCTCAGTAGACAGGGTTAGGATGTTCTTCCTTGTTCTCGCTGCTTTACCTGAGTGTGTGCTCATTAATTTGCCAAGTAAGGTAAGACCAGATGAGGGCATGAAGAGAGAACTGGGTTTTTTCCCCCTTCAAGTTTTTAAGCTTGATTTGGAATAGCTATGCTTTTACATGTGTTTGTCATTTCACTTGTTTTATGTCTTTATACTAAGCAGTTCATAATGTTCCTTTCATGCAAATACACTCCCAGAGGACGCTACAGCAACAAAGCAATTCTGAAAAGTCACCAAATAAATTAAAGCTCAAAACATTGAGCCATATATTTTTGAAAAGACATAAGGGTGCGCAGTTGCCTGGGAGCCTGGGGGAAGGAGCTCCAGCTGGCAGAGCCTCCAAACGCGGGGTTGGAGGAAAGAGTCTGGAACGGCTCTAATTTAACATTTAAAAGATATGGGTAATTGCATGGCCATTAGTAACATTTGCTGCTATGAATACAAAGATAATGACAAGCATAAACAAATCCCATGCTTCAAGAAGTCAGTTGACCCTGTAGGCATTAGGGACAATGCTTTTCTTTATTGTCTTTTGGTCAGAACAAATACTTTTTTTTTTCTTTATTTTCTCATTATTTTCTTTCTTTTTTCCCCACTTTTCCTCAGGCATGAGGCAATAACCATTGTTGGGGTGATGATGCAGTTGTTCTTAGTGAGACAGGGATCTAGTAAAGATCTTTTTTATTTTCTTAATATTACTGAATGTTTTTTGTCCCGAGCAGAAAAGAAAACATAATCTTACCCTGGATGTGTTGTCAGGCAGTGGTGAGACTGAAAAACAGTGGAATGCTCTCAGTAATAAAGCAGTGCATGGAGACAGTGTAAAGCTATTTTCTATAACAACAGTCTTTCCTGCACTCTGTGGTTTCCCCATCCTCGGACAGCATCAGCCCACAAGCTTTTTGTTGGTGCCATGGGATGCGATAGATTTCTGTCAAGTGTTTGGGAAGAGAAACTGGTAAAGTTACAAGTCAGCCTGGTGGTTAAGCTCTAGATCAGTCCAGTGGTTGCATTATGGATCATAAAGCAAGAAAGGAGTTGAGTTCTGGCTATTGAACTGGTGCTAGGGATCTACAGGCATAAGCTGGTGACCATGGAAAACTTATCACATTAGCTGATATGATTTTGGATGTCCATGTCACAGTGAGCATAGTGCAAGTTATGATGAAGGATTTCTTCCTTTTGAGCTGTTTAATTAGACAGTGACTAAGGAGTGAAGATAATGCTGGGAATCTTAAATAAGGGAAGTGTTAAAATATAATGCCTTTGTTGTATACATAATCTCTGTTGAGAAATGATTGTATATTTGAACTGTTCTTTGTAGTTTCTCGAAGTCAGTTTGCAGTCACTGTTTTGATACTTGTAGTTAAAACTCTGCCCTTGATGTTTCCTATTTCTTCTACTTTATATTACACCTTCCTATTAAGTGTCAAGTAAAAACATTACTATTTACTTCCAGAAAAAAAAAGAAGTGTGTTTTTCTGCTTTTATTATTTTAAAATCTCATTTCAATGACCTGGGTGAAAATCTTGTGCATGGTGGTGAAAACCTCTGGATCCACTTTCACATTTTCAGGTACAGGTAGGATAAAATGGATCTTACAGGGGAGGCAGTTTGAATGAGGTCTGTATCTGATAAGCAATCCTCTGCAGGTGGTGTAAAAGATGAACAGAATATTGCTCCCTGAGAGCTTCTACCCACCCTTCAGCCCTGATGTGAAGAATAGTGCACAGGCTAAGAAAACGAGGTTGTACATGCATGACTGTTGTAACTCCATCATCTTCTTTGTAGGCCTCATAACCTTATATCAGAGAAATAATTACAAGTTATCATGTATTAAAGACCTCGAGACCAACATGAGCCTCTTCAGAAAACCAGTAACCAAACACCCCTAAAAACTGTGTGTAACTGTGTGTTAAGGTACCACCACCTTGTTGTGAGGAGAGCACCCAGCATGCTGCTGGGGACCTTCTCTGAACAAAGGACACATCTCAAGGAACATGAAAATATATATATAATGTAATGAACTACACAAACACTACATACACATCTACTGCAACACAAAGATAAGGCCTCATCAACTGTGCATTTCTCTTTGTTGCAAAGTGCCCTACATCATAACTGGAGACCACATTTTAACTTAGGTATTCTCAGATCCTCACCTTCTACCCTCGGGCACCTATCCCCTGAACCCTGGCAAAATCCTCACCAGAAGCAAATTATAGAATCATAGAATCACCAGGTTGGAAAAGACTCACCGGATCATCAAGTCCAACCATTCCCATCAAACACTAAACCATGTCCCTCAGCGCCTCGTCCACCCGTCCCTTAAACACCTCCAGGGAAGGTAAATCAACCACCTCCCTGGGCAGCATGTTCCAGTGCCCAGTGACCCTTTCTGTGAAAAAGTTTTCCCTAATGTCCAGCCTGAACGCCCCCTGGTGGAGCTTGAGGCCATTCCCTCTCATCCTGTCCCTTGTCACTTGGGAGAATCAGCCAGCACCCTCCTCTCCACAACTTCATCTTAGGTAATTGTAGAGAGCAATGAGGTCTCTCCTCAGCCTCCTCTTCTCCAGGCCAAATAACCCCAGCTCTCTCAGCCGTTCCTCATAAGACCTGTTCTCAAGCCCCTTTACCAGCTTTGTTGCTCTTCTCTGGACTTGCTCCAGAGCCTCAACATCCTTCTTGTGCTGAGGGGCCCAGAACTGAACACAGGATTCAAGGAGTGGTCTCACCAGTGCTGAGTACAGAGGGAGAATAACCTCCCTGGACCTGCTGGTCATGCCGTTTCTGATCCAAGCCAAGATGCCATTGGCCTCCTTGGCCTCTTGGGCTCACTGCAGGCTCATGTTCAGTAGGTGTCTTTTGCTGATTGTACCCTGATTTTACATCGCAGAGGCTGTGGCTCTGTCATCTCTTCTCCTTTCCTTGTGCAACCAAGGTGCAAAATATCCTTTCCTTTAAAGTCCTTTAATTGGTGAAAGTCAGCAAATATTTCCTGCGTGCAGCTAGCCTGAAGCTTCCTGTGCTCTTTAAGACCTTAGGAGACGCTTGTCTGTTCCAGAGCTCACTCCTCTTTCCTGGGTATATCAACTGGAGAGTAAACGTGGCTTTCTCTCTGCAAACCAGAACCTACTTGCACTCCCAGACCCTTATGGCTACACCCCCACAAATACTGTTACCACTGTGGGGTGCTCTTCTTATCTATTAAAAAGTGTCAACCTGTTTTTATTCTTAATGAGGCCATAGAAGCACAGGGCAGTTCAGGTGGGAAGGGATCCCAGGAGGTTTCCAGCCCAACCTCCTACTCACAGCCAGCTCAGTTGTAAAATGAAGTGGCTTTTAATGATACTGCCTGGCAGTAGGATGGATCGGAGCTTTAAAGAAAGAAGGCAAAGGCAAAAAATGCTTTAAAGAGCTTTTTTGTGTGTGTGTAGGTGTTGCACAAACAGGGTGTTGTGTCTGTGTAGACCCAAGGTCAAGTTAATACATTTCACTTTTTCTCTCCCTGTTGGGTCCATATCTAGAAGGAAAAACAAAAGGTCCCATCTAATTGTCTCCTGCCAGCCTGTATTAATGTTGATATAGACAGAGATGTCTAGATGTGACTGCTAGATTCTCCTAATTGAAATACTGCTTTGAGATCTCTTGTCCTGTGTCCTACATGCATATTCAGTTGCATCTCAAAGGAAGGCTCCTTTCCCCTCAGAGATTTATGCTTTTTTTCATTTCTATGGATTTGTTTCCTTGGGAATTTGAAAACATGAATATATTACAGAAGCATTAGTAAGAATCCAAGGGCTTCAAAAGCTTTGTGTTTTAATTTTTTAAGAGACATTTTCTTTTGCTGCAGCTCCCAATGTGAGTATTTATTGCCCTTGAATGCCATCCAGTGGTGGAAAGGAAAGGCATCTCCCGGCCTGCTGATAAACTGCCTCCAGTTACAGCAAGTTCACATATAAAATTATTTTTATGTTAACAGCATATCATTCTTGTGCCCCATATGCAGTGAAATCATAAACCATACAAATATACTTTATATGGCAGGTCACAGCAACAGAAAAACCATCTGGTGTTTCACAGTTCTTTAGAATGTGAGATAGAAATATACCCTATTTCTAATTTTAATTTGTCTAGCTTTAAAGATCAAGCTTTAAACAACTGCAAGGGATGACTTTTTCATCTTCATCACAATTTTTTTAGGTAGAATTTTCTCTTGGGATTTGCTAGATGAGGAGAGACAAAATATGAGCTCATAAGGAGGGAGAGTGTCTTATTAAATATTTCCATGCAGGGCTTTGGAATATCTAGGTAGTTCAGAAACTTGACATCCAGTGATTGCAAAATATGCCTCGTTGGGAGTACATTGTTACTTAAGTCAAAGTACTTTCTGTGGTGTGGATTCAGTAAGGATTTGTTTCTATGCAATTGCAAAGACACAGACTGCAGGTAAAAATATACTGTTGGTTCACCATGTCCAATAAACAGCAAGTTTGTTTGGAAGTTCTTGAAGTTTGGTTTTGATTTAAAAAAAACCCAGTCAACAAACATATAGAATAAGCACAGTTCTTCAAATAGTTATCATTGCTCTGTTCTCAAACCACAACTTAAAAAGTCAGGTGTTCACTGTTTTCTGTCCTCACTCAGTTTCTACTTTTTCCAACCCTGCAACTTAATGATGGCAATAGAGAATGTGCAAAGAGGTAAATGGCCAGGAAGCAGAAACAAGCAACCAAAAAGCATCCCAAAACAACAACAAAAAGAACAATTCCATATTTTCTTACTTTTTCTCACAAAGAAGAACATTTCTTTTTACATCTCTGCAAAAAAATGATTTTCAGTCTTTTAAAAATCATGCAATTTGGGGAAAATTTTCCTATTTAAAATATTTTCTGACAGTCACCCTGCTTTCCAGTGAGACTCATGTCAAAATATGATTTCTCCAGCAAGATACCATATTTGTGCCCTGAGCTCAGCCCACTTATGCTGCCCTGTGCTAGACCACGGATTTGAGAGTGAGGGTTAACCCTTGTCCTGAAGCCTCAGGTTCCCACATGGGCCCTTCCTTACTGGTTGCCTGTCAGGGCTTTGGACTGTGGAGATGAATAGATATTCATGCTCTTCCCACCTATAGGTTTCCCTCTCCCTGGCTACTCTCAGACAGTGCCAGGTGGCATCCCCAGCTACCCAGTTGTTCATACTGGTGACTAGTTAGCACAGTCCACACCACTCTGTTGGTTTATGCTATTTAGCAAAAATCCCAGACCTTGTTCAAAAAAGAATATTGGGGACTGTTCAGTGTGGTTCCAGACTAGGAGGACAGATTCTGAGAAAGACAGAGAGCAGGGAGCAAAGAGTTGTAGTGTTAGTTTGGCTGAGTGTGCGTACCTTTTGTATACAAGTCCTGGACTTCTAGAATATGGTACTCGAATACCTCCTGAATTCCAGGCACTTCTTATAGTTATGTTTAGTAATGGTATAAGTGGCTACTCAGTCTTTACCTCTTGTGGTGAGGCCAAACATCATATCTATTCCTGTTTTAATTTCATCCTGTGTGTTTAAACATGTTTGGGAGGACTGCTATGAGAGACTGTGGGGTCAGCAATGCCACTGACTTCCTCAGGTATAATTTTCAGGCTAAACTATTGCACCAACAGTGCATACATTTTGGGCTTAATGCTCCGAGTCTGCCTGTCTCTGAACACTAATCCCAGGAAAGAGGTATCACTCAGTTCTATTGGTGCTGCTTTTCTTTACCCTCTGCTTTGACAGGCATATTCCCAGTGCTGTTTTCATGAAGATCCTGCATACGCCTCTCTTGATGAGGCAAATCACATCTCTCTTTTATCTGCCATATCTTTCAAGGAACAAAGTGCTCTTAGAAACCAGGATATGTAGCAGTTCTCCAAGTGCTGAAAAATAAGCAGAGACTAAGGCTTAAAAATTAAGAGCCTAGCATAAAAGTAATGAGATTATTAGCAGCAATAGATTGCAAATTTATTTGTCTGCTAATTTTACAGCCTTTCACGGTACTGTATCTTCAAGCTTCCTTGGTTTCTTTGTACCCCTACATCTTGAAGGAGGGCACCCAAACGGAGAGAGACAAGCAGATGCAGGCAGGGCTGCTCACTGCCTAAGGTTCCTGGTCCTTTCAGCACCTGCCTCTGCTCCCCAGTGCTGACTGTCCTCTTCAGGTTGCCCAAGGGGTTCAGCATTTCCCTTTGGTTTTGGTGTTAGCCACTAATTCCTGGCAGAAGGAGAGGAAGCCGATTCAGGAAGGGAATAGAAATTCTACGCTGAGTTAATCCTGACAGCAGAGAGGTATGGGTGGTATTTGTATGAGTGTTTGTACCCTACAGTCAGTGCCACGTGTCCTGCTGGTGCTCAGGATGGCAATGATACCGGCAGGCAGCACAGATCTCTGGTCTTGGCAAAGCTGGCCCCAGCTGCTGCTGGCACACCTGCGTTTCTGTCAGTCCTGCACTATCAGAGGCCATGGCTGAAGTACTTATGAGTCTGGGTAGCAATGCATGGTTTGGTATATTCATAGAATCATAGAATCACCAGATTGGAGAAGACCCACTGGATCATCAAGTCCAACCATTCCTATCAATCACTAATCACCTCTAATGGCACTAATCAATCACCTCTATTTGCATGTAGTGTAGTTCAGCTCTCATTTCCAGCAGCATAGGAACAAATTCGGATGCTGGGTAGAGATAATTTCCTCACAAAACATCCCCAACCTATTTTCACAAGGACCTACCCTTACCGTGGTGTCTCACTTTGTTTCCTGTCCCTGAGGGTGCAGATATTGCTGCTGACAGTCTGTGTCTGTCCGCTGGCTCCACTCTACCCCACAGAGGTGTAGCCAGATGCCATCAAAACTGATCAAACATGAGAATCTACCAATTCTAGCCAGGAGGACAGCCTTGCTTCTTTTTTGCTTTCTCCTCTGCTCTTCACAAGTCTAGAAAGTGGAAGGAATGATTAAAGAATGGACTGAAAATAATTCAAAGAACAGGTTAAAGATCATGTAAGTTTGTTTTCTCCAGGTTGACTACATCTGATTAAACAAGTACAGAAAGGACGAGTCAAAGCCACCTCTGTGTAATTAACAACTATCACAGAGAATTAAAGGAGTATGGAGAGACTTTATGTGCCTGCATTTAGAAAACACTTGAATAGTATCATTCCTAAAAAAAGAAAAACCTACTACAGGCCCAGCCAGGCTAACTCTGACATCTGGTAGGACACGCTTTTAAGAAATCAATCTATATACACCTCCTCAAGTAATAAAAGATAGTCAGCCCAGCATAGATTTCTTGAAAATAAATTGTGTTAAAGAAAACTAGTTTCATTCTTTTATAAGGTAACAGCCTACTCTATGAAGGGAAGTGAGAAATGTAACTTGCCTAGGATTAAAGTCAAACTTCTGGTACAGTTCTTGGATATATTGTTTTCAAATTATGCCTGGGCCTAGAAAAAAAATATTTGTTCGTACATGAGTGCACAACCAGCTGAAAAACATTCCTCCTAAATAATTTTCAAGGATTTACTGTCAAAAAAGGAGGACTTTCCAAATGCAGTCCTGTGGGATGAGACCTAAGGGCAACTCTACTAATTATGATTATTGATGACTTGGATGATAAACTAGATAAGGTATTTGCAAAGTGTATGGATGACATTAAGTGGTCAGTGGTTTTATGTACCCTGGAGGATAAGAGTTCACACTGATTTTGATAAATTGGGCAAATGTTCCAAAATCAAGGAAATAAAAATGAAGGCAAATGAAGGCAAACGAAAGCACAACACTTAGGAAGTCTAATGCAAAGCATACACTTAAAAATAATCATGTTTATGAAAGGATTGCAGCAACAGAATAGAAGCCTCTTGTCACAAGAGGCTTCATGGAGTAAAACTGTGTTTGCTGACTCAAAAAAACAAAAAAGAAAAAGGCAAATGGCACCTTGTACTGAATTAGCTGAATAGGAGACTCTAAGAGAGAAAGATATTTACTTGGCTCTGTTTAGCATTCTTTGGTCAGTCTCAGAATCTGGAGGAACATCCTCAATTCATTCCTCTAACTACTATAAAGAGGAAAAAAAAATCTAGTATTTCAAGTCACTGAGAGAATGAGGTGTTTTCAAACCTAAAAGCATGCAAACAAGAAGGGATGGTTTACAACAAAAAATAAGTTCATGGCTTTCATATGCTTTTGCAGATTCAGAATCGCTTCAAAAAGAGTTGAAGGTTACCAGAAAACAGTGTGTGCATGTTTATGTGCACATAGGAATTACTATTTAATTGAAGACAATTCAAATGAGCCAGAGTAAGCAACACTGTTACTATCCAGTGACTCTTCAACTCATAATTATTTTCAAAATCAGGTTTGGGTAGCACCTTCAGGCAGGAGGGAGGATCATGTGTCATCTTGTGTGCAGGACACACGAGCTGTGAAGGAGAACTGGAGGATGTGGTCTTGCTTAGCCTAGGAAAGAGAGGACTGGAGGGAGCTTAATAGTCTCCTAGCAGACAGAAAACTCTTACACAGACATCAGCAGAAAGGGTGGTGGGATGGGAAAATTAAAAACCCAACTTAATGAACAACCAGGAAGATTTAGGTAAAAAAAAAAATAGGGAGAATATTTTGTGGGTAAAAAGGCAGCTGGAACATGCTGCTTCAGTTATCACTGAGGGGAAGAGACTGAGCATCCACCTGCCAGCAGCCAAGGGGTGCTTCTGGTAGCAGACACACCGGAGACCCTCTCTCACCCAGTAGCCGTACAGCCCTGTCCCACCTGCGTTCCCAGAAGCAATCACTGAACTCTTTGAGTTTCCTTCAGTTGCACTGGAGTTTTATTTACGTCCCATTTATGTGAACCTGACTTGCCCAACCCAAAATCAGCTGAAGAGGTTTAGTTGCTCCTCTGTGGATTGACCTGGCTTTTTCCATCCTTATGGCAATGCAACTCAGCTGTTCTCCTGAGGACTTGTGGCTAATCATATGAATACATGGCTAAGGTGAATGGATAGCAGATAAAAAACTTGGACTGCAGCATAATTCCAGTCCAGCAGGAGAGAGGACTGACTGTAGTTAGTGCAGAGCTGAGGCTCTACTATGGGAATGTGTTTTGGGAAACAGCAAGCTAAAGAGAGTCAGCATCAAAGACCCTGAGGGTTAGAGGGGATCTGAACTTAAAACAGTTCTGCTCCACCCCAAGACAATAAGTTGAATTAGATTGCACTCTGCAAGCATCTTTCTGCTTGTAGAGGATGACCACACCATTTTTCCACTTAGTTTCTTTGTTAAGAGAAATCCAGGGCTGAAACATCTTCCCTGTGGAAGGTGAGTTTGGCAGAGTTCAGTCCATCAAAGACAGACCAGAGAACTTTCATGAAAAGTTACTGTTTAGTCACTGCATGATAAATTTTTAACTAGGAAACTTTCCCTGCTGCCTTACTGGAAAGTGCATCAATACTCTTCTCTAGAAATCATCTGCAGAGCTTTTCCAGCAAATACCGCCTCTCCGTGTTCTACTGCAAAGCAAATGAATGGAAACTTTAGGTGACACTTCATGAAGCCATTTGCTTTCCCATTGCTTCTACAGCCACAAATAATGCCTGGACTTTGATTTACTGGGGACTCTGCCAGTTTTCAAAACAGGTTTTCACAGTGTTTCTATCACTTGTTTCACGGAAACTCTTTTCAAGGAATTGTTAAGAGTTGACAAATAAACATTAGTGATTTAACACTGAGGTTAATTGGTAAGACTTCTGTTTCAAGATGCCTGAAGCATGAGTGACTGAGGGCCATACTGCTGATTTGTATTGAAAATCTGCTGAAATAGATTCCTGTGCCCACTTTTTTTCCCAAGGAAGGAATTAAATACTTGAAAGTGAACCATTCTACAACTCTATGATTCTGAATCCCTGAACTGTAAACTGCTCAAGAGAAGGTGTTTGTCCTCTTAAGCCATCCCTGCATCAGGTATGGTCTCTGCATGTGGTATGGTGACGTGCAGAAGAGAGGTGAGGAACACATGTAGGAGCTACAGCTGTGCCACCTGAACTCATCGCCCTGAATTGGTCAGTGAACTTCAGTAAGACATTTAGATGATGGGGCTGAGGTTTTGATTATCAAAAAGTTCAAGTAAGAAAGATGAACATGCCCATATCTATGCATTACAGCTGAAATATTGTAGTTATTATTATAGAGTTCAGCTAAAATACACACTCAGGTATGCACAGGATGTTTTCATTAAACAGTATGTCTAAGACAACTTGTGAAATCTTAGCATGCCTTACTAATTCTGTGCCACCGTTGCTGTTACTGTCGAATCTGCTACCAATGACAACCAAATGAAGTGGGTGCTGTATTGAAGAGCAATAAAAGGCATTCTCTGCCCATGATCTGGAAAGGAAAATAGAGCTTTTCTCTTCATGTGGTCCGTTATCAAAATTATGAAATAATTACTTCTTCAGAATGGTCTGAAGCCCTGAATGTGGTTGATGCGTACATCCAGAAAACTCAATACAGAGAATGGATTTACTGCTGGTCTCTGAAGTGGGAGGAGGGGTGAGGGCAGAAGCAAGGAGAAATGGGACATTACTGTTTACATGGAAATCATAGACAGACAGGGTAGACTCAGAATGTTTTGAAGCCTGTGCTAATTTAAGTGTTCATCACTGAAAGGTAAACCTTACGTCAGGCAAGTGGGGAACCTCGTGGACCTGACTTTTCTTCCCATGTCAGTTCTGCTGTCCAGGGATGGGGAGTGACAAACCCAGGTCTTTTCCATTGTTGTATATATGTAACAGAATCTCATTGTCCCTTGGGACATTTGTCAGAAGTGCCATGGCTGTAGGTGACCCTGCCTTGAGACTGGGGAAAAAATGAGGCCCTTGCAGCCTTATGATCTGCTGTCTGTCTGCAGTGGATTATCTACTACAGACAAGTGGGAGAGAGGTCCCCGTGGTGTGTCAACACTGTGCAATGGAAGTTACAGTGCAGCAGTCCTTGGAGTTGCACTGGTGGATGGAAGAAGTTGCTGCCCAGTGTAATGGTGAGGCTCAGATGCTTTGCAAGAGTGAGTGTCTTCATGTGCCTGACTACCAACTTCTGAGACCTGATTTTTGGGAATTGCCCAGAATTTCTTTGAAGAAGGATGTGTCACAGTCAGCTGAGTCCCTGAGCTTTCCCCAGGGCATTATGTAGATGTATGGCCTGTATAGCTGTGATAGCCTGGACTGAGCACTGAGGAGGCCAGGAGGCAGACCCTAGGCAAGGGTGCAGGTAGGAGGTGATGGTGAAGACTGGTGTTAAATACCTCCTTTTGCAGTGTGTAGATCCTTGCACTGAACACTGAATGTCTGCCTACAGCCAAATGTTTTGGCTTGTGTCCCTTATATTTCTGTGCAGCTGAAGTTTACTCAGTAAATATTAATATTAAGCAAATTTGAAATTTGCTGTCAGCAAGCATCCTCAGCAGAAGCTGGCTTGTATGTATCACTGCCTTCTGCCATGGCTGCACTGAGCACAAGAAGTATCAGGTGGTCTGTGAGCAGCTTTTAGATTGAAAGCCTTAAAAACACAAAACATTTTGAGGGAAACTTTACTGACCATAATGCCCAGATAGCTGCAAATTGTTTATGGGCAAGACACAGAATAGGAAGGAAGATATGTCAGATGATAAATTTTCAGACCCTACTGCAGAGAATAGTGCATTTTTTTTCCCCCTCTTTGTCTGTGGTAGACAGGATGAAAAGCAACGTGCTCCAGTTGCAGCAAGGGAGATTTGGGTTAGATAGTGAATAAAGCTTTCTGTTGCTGAAGGAAATGAATCAGGGAAATAGGCTGTCTGAGAAAGATGAGGCATCTCCATCACTGTAGTACTTTAAGAACAATTTGAAGAAACATTTGTCAGAAGTGCCATGGCTGTAGGTGACCCTGCCTTGAGACTGGGGAAAAAATGAGGCCCTTGCAGCCTTATGATCTGCTGTCTGTCTGCAATGGATTATCTACTACGGACAAGTCTGTTGGCATCAACATCACAGTGATATATTTGTTGAACTGTTAGATCACTGTAAGTACAAAGAGTAAGCCTAACACCTGCAAGTTTAATAGTTTGTTTTAAATGGACCTAATTTCCTAAAATAAAGTAAGGGATTGGGGAAACTATTTAGTAAACCTATTTTCAAAGGTCTGAGTGTGACTGTTGCTTCTACTATTGCTGACTGGATCATGCAGCATTACACTGTCTAAAGAACTATGCTGGAGGTTCTGGGTTTTTTTTTCTTTTTGAACTGTGAGTTATTCTCAATTCAGATAGGACCTGAGTGCTGTTAGACAGACCTATGCAAATGACACTGCCCTGCACGTGATGCCCCTTCCCCTTGTGCTCCCCGTGCACCTCGGCTTTTTTTCCTGAACAGAGCCTCAAGTGACATGATGCCTGCCCCTTCCAGGACCCACGTGGACAAAAGCTACACCCAAGGTGATCAGCTGGCTAGGCAAGTGTCCTTTGCAGTGTTCACTCTGCTTTCACTTGCTCAGGATTCACTTCCCACCATTTCCCCCGGTGTGTGAAATGCATGGTTGGGTCACAGTGATCTAGACACCCTTCTCAGCTCTGGCTGGTTTTGCAGCTATTATCAGCTGGCCCCTGGCCACCAAAATCTGTGCTTTGCAGGCATCAAGCAGGAAAAGAAAACACAGCTGGTCTCCCAGTGACCACTGTGATTGCTAGGACAGGAGAATGGTGGTAGAAATGGTGGTAAAATCAGCAAGTGTCATCATCATTACACCCTAGGTGTCAGTATAGGTACACATCTCAGAGACAAAAACAAGGCTCCAGAGTGTGCGAGTTATGTATTTTCAAACAGTGTTGATGTGTATAGATTGTAGTGGTGACGTGAGGCCTCAGTGTAGGAAGCAATTGCTTCTTCCATGATTGCAATAGCCACTGCTTCCCTTTGAGGGATGCTGGGTGGGATGCAGGTGTCCAGTCTACAGCTCCAGAATAGCAAGACGTCCTGCTCACCTAGGAGGGGTGGTGAGGTCTGGGATGGGACAGTGGGGAAGTAGCTGAAGAGGCAGCAGGTGACAATATGGCTTGTAGGCTTCCATAATGATGGCCACCACAAACTTGCTGATGGTGAGCTCCTAAACTGGGGCAGGAGGGATAGGAAACTAACATGAAAAGCTTTCAGAAGACAGCAATTAGCCATGTCTGTACAGGATTGAGTGCTTAACATTGGTAAGATGCCACTACAAAGCTGGTGGTTGCTCTGGGCCCAGGACCATGGAGATCCACATCCCTACATTAGTTCCTAACACTCTCCCAAATGAGGCATATAGGGTCCCAACAGGATGCTTATGAGTCATCCGTAATGGTCAAGACATAGTGGGTCTACAGCTC
This sequence comes from Piaya cayana, assembly GCA_013389865.1. Classification (NCBI taxonomy): domain Eukaryota; kingdom Metazoa; phylum Chordata; class Aves; order Cuculiformes; family Coccyzidae; genus Piaya; species Piaya cayana. The sequence continues at coordinate 65,584 of WAAB01004186.1, read as the reverse complement.
CTGGCAACAGCTCCTGGCAATGGGCCATGCTTTTGATGTGTGAAAGACTAGCTGTCGATGGTGTCAGTGCTGGGGTTCCAGCTCCTAAGATATCCCTGGGATATCTGGAGTATAGGTCACAGAGAGGATTGTGGCATGGCCCCTTGTGCCTGGATTGTTCAGGAACGTCCTGTTGCATTTTTTTCCCTTTTTTACTGGGTAGGGGAGGTTGACACAGCAGGAACCTGTGGATGAGCAGGAGCCTCCAGCTGGAGATGAGGTGAGGATGGGAACCTAGCTGGAGTGTTAAAATTGCCTGTGGGGTAGTTGCTGTGACCGATCACTGGTATTGATGTGATCATGACAACCTGACAGAGCAGTGAAGCTCTGGCCCTGGAGACTGATCCCCTGACCATGCTACTCACCAAAGCAATTGTGCCTCTGTTCATAGCTCTGCAAACCAGAGTGTTGGAGAGCAGCTGCATGAAGCTGCAGGTCACATGTGAATTCACGGCCATTACCAAGGCAAAGAGCTTCTACCATGTATGCATTTTCTTTCTCTGCCTGTAGACAAAGGAAGTTTTTCTATAGTACATTAACAAGTATTTTAAGACAGCTACACCATCAGTTAAAAAAAATCCTCAAGGAAAACTCTGTTAATGTAGCCTCATGTAGCATTTGAGATTGCAGGCAGAGAAGCTGTACTGCCCTGACTACAACAATTATTTTTAAGCTGTGTGTGTGTGTGTGTGTGTGTGTGTGTCTAGAAACTTATTCTTATCTCCAGGTTTTCATGTCTTTTGTTTGGAATTAGGTGACTCATAAGACTGGCTTTGTTTGCAGCCCTTTTCCCCTGTGTGTTCAAGCATTCACTGCAAAAAGGTGGCTATTTTCTTCATCTGAACATATATTCTCATCTTTCATTCCTTGGGTAGCCTTGCTGTTTCCAGCACCCTGTTGATCTACACATGACTATTTTGAAGAAGCGAAGTAGAAAGTACTTTCATGTTATTCAAAGAAAGGTCAAAGTAAGTGCTTAGTGGAAAATAAAGGAAATTATCTCTCCCTAGAAGGTGGGCCATTCACACAAAGTATGTTTCTTAAAGACATTCTTTTTGAAAGATCAGCCTAGAAAACTCACTCTTGGATGACCATGTTTCAGAGCTCAAGAGTGTACGTGCAGTTGCCTACAGACATGACAGAAGTCTAAGCTCCCATTGGAGTCAGCGAGAATCTAGGCTTTAATTCAGTTGCCCAGAGGCAGGCATCTGGTGATACCTGAGGTGTCCTACAGTGTTGTTGCTTTGCAAAGTTACAGATCTGTGAGGCCTTTTTCATGCCTGGACACAGATGTCTCTTCCAGGATGAAATGAATCACAACCCCTGACTCCAAAGACTGAGCAGATCTCCCTTGGCTGTAATGGGAGCAGATTGACCCAGCACACACATAGGAACATCTCGGTATACAACTAAATTTTGGTGTCTTCATCTGCAGCCAGATCCTGTCCCGTCTATCTCAATCCCAGACACATCATGATATACCTCTTGTTCTCCTGAATCTCTCACCCTCATTAGGATGGGGAAGCGATGCAGCCTTGACTGTTTGGGATTTTAATTTGTATTGCACCTGCTGGCAAAAAGCAATTGGACTCTATCCTCTTTATCCTTTTTTTTTAAAGCAGAGGATTACATTAAATACGCTGAACTTTCATTTTTGTTTTTAGAAAACAAAGTGTTCATGACTTGGGTTCTAAAAGCCTTTGGATCATTGAAATTTCCATACCCCATGAAGCCAACTACTACATTTCCTGTTCAAGCAGAAAATGAGCTACATGTGAGGAACACTATAGCAATGATATTGGCAGGAATTAGAAATGTAAGTGACAAAGCTGCTTTAGAGCCAATGAGAGTTCTTACAGCTCTGGAAGCTTTTTTTCTTTTGGTCTTTAATTAATGTGTCTTCTCAAGATGCTCACTTGTCAATCACCCTACATAAAATTGTAGATAGGTTAAAAAGATCATAAACCTGTGGCTTGCCAGGAAAAATGAAGAGACTAATGTGAAGAACTGTGTGCCCAAATACACCTGCTGAGTGGTGAAAACAATGAGTGTGCTAAGTTGGTTAAAAGCTAGAAAACTACCATTGGGAAGTATTTGATGTAAAGTAACTGGGAAGGTTAGAGCACGGAGGCAGTTCACCAACATAATGAAGGCCTATAGGGACAGATTAATCTCTGGAAGACCCCCAGCTGTTTCTTTCTACTTAGCTTGAAAAACCCTTAAAAATACTGAGTTTCTGCTGCTTTCAATAGACAATTGAAATGAGATTTGCTTGATTTTTAGGCTTGTGCACATTAATTTCTGATAATGTTTCAGGGATGTATATGTCTAACAAACGATGTTTGAAGCTTGTTTGTGAAATAAAGCCTCCTAATAAACAGAACTTAATAAAGAGCAGCGTTCCTTTTTCAGCCCACACTCCCCTCGGGGTATCGTAGCTCTGACACAGGCACTTGTTTGCACTACAAAGTGATCTGGGAGTTCAGAATTGTTCTGGTGACTATCTCATGGCCAAGTTGAGCAGTGGAAGTTTTCCCCTGGAGGCTGCAGCACGGCCACACACAGGGGTGCTGGGTGTGCAGACACTGCCATTCCACTGCCCGTGCTGCCTTCCTCCTGGCATGGGGCGGTGACATCCAGGACACCACCATACCCCTGGGCCAGGCAGTTGGTCCTTTTGAGCCCAGCAGGACATGCCCAGTGGAGTTGGTTGCTGGCTGCCCTTTCAAACTGATCTCTTCAGTGATGTTACACAAAATATCTGATGGTAGCTGAAAGGGGGAAAACTAAGCCAATTCAGTGTACGTCAAAGTGCTGTAGCTTATAGCACATGAAAGCGCAAGACTCTTGGCACTGCACCCAGCATCAGTGTGGTCCCCAGCCCCATGGCAAGACCCATTGCACCTGGGTGAGTGAGGAACAGGCATTGATGGGAGGTTCACTTCCATACCTCTGTTTCTCACACAGCGTATCGTTTCTACTCTGCCATCACACTCCTATGCAGAGGAAGACAATGCTTGTATTACAACTGTGAATTCAATAATTGAGTTGACAGCTGTGAATTAGACTCAGACTTGAGCTATGTCAGTGTTCAAGGCAAGCAGAGTATCCCTGACAAAGTGTCATGGGGGTGGCAGTGCAGCATGTCTACTCTGTGACAGCCTAGGATCAGGGCTAGGGCTGGGACGAGGCAGCCTCCCCAGCCTCCTGTGCTGCGGGTCTGTGCAGGGGTATGAGATTGTGTCTACCTCCTGCTACTGGCCTGCCAGGGAGGCGAGACCTCTTATTGGAAAAGTATGTCTTTTAGCTCAAATGGTGGCAGCCCGTGGTTTTCCTGCTGCTGAGTGTAGTTCTGTCCATAATCATAGAATCACAGAATCACTAGGTAGGAAAGGACCCACCGGATCACTGAGTCCAACCATTCCCATCAGTCACTAAACCATGTCCCTCAGCACCTCATCCACCCATCTTTTAAACACCTCCAGGGAAGGTGTCTCAACCACTTCCCTGGGCAGCCTCTGCCAGTGCCCAATGACACTTGAAAATTTTTTTTCTAATGTCCTGCCTGAACCTTCCCTGGTGGAGCTTGAGGCCATTCCCTCTCATCCTGTCCCCTGTCACTTGGGAGAAGACGTCACCTCCCTCCTCTCCACAACCTCCTTTCAGGTAGTTGTAGAGAGCAATGAGGTCTCCCCTCAGCCTCCCCTTCTCCAGGCTAAACAACTCCAGCTCCCTCAGCTGCTCCTCGTAAGAGTTATTCTTCAGCCCCTTCACCAGCCCAATGACCCTATCCGTGAAATATTTTTTCCTGATGTCCAGCCTGAACCTGCCCTGGTGGAGCTTGAGGCTCCACTTGTGTGGATCAGGTCTGGTGTGCTGGGCTGTGCTGCAGAGAGAGGGACAGTGGCTGCCTTGGGGCTGCGCAGTGCTGAGAGCTGCCCTGAGGTGCGAAGCTGATGCAGGTGGCTTGTTCAGCATCTATTCCCTGTCAGGGCACCAGTCTCACTCTGTCACCTGCGTGCTGGTGCAACAGGACTGGGAGACACAACTGAAGACGCTTGCTCAGTGCGCAGCCCAGGGGAGCAAGCAATGGTCCTGTCCTTCACCTCCCTCATTTTTATTTTGGCTAAAACTGCCCTTAGTTCCCTGGGTGAGGGTGGAAGTGGCAGTTTGACTGGGGGCAGAACAGGCTGTGAGGAAGGCAGAGGCAAAAGCGGAGACATCACATCTCTGGTGTGCAGGGGGAGAGAAGGTGCAGCCTCTGCCAGCCACAAAGCCCCAGGTCTCTCCCTGTTCTCACCCGTGGGCCCCGTACACCTGATAGGAAGGGGTAGAGCTTCCTACTGACCTTAATTAAAACCACAGACAACCTGCAGTCCAGCAAGGACTGAAACTGCTGTAGTGAAAAATTAAAGGATTATGATCTGTGGCTTGTGTGTATAAGCAAGCATCAAATCAAGGCAAGCATGCTTAATTTTGCAATCCTTAATTAACTTCTGTGACTTAATTGGATTAATTTTTCCTTTGCCTGGTTCAGAATGACCGTCATAGCACAAAAATGTTCTCCTGAAATTGCAAAAGTAAGAGGTAGATTATTTTCTTGTTACTCTAAAATTTAAAATTGAATCTTTTTATTTCTCATATTCAGACTTTGCAATAAAAGAATGAGGAATTGAATGGCAATATGTATGAATAAAAATAAGGCTCTATCTGACAGGCTCTATTTTAGTGGTCAGATTCTTGAATTTAAAAACTCTCAAGCCAGAGGTGTTAGTCTGATTTTTTTTTTACTTATTGGATAAATAAGCTTGTTGAGGCTTATCCCAGCAATCTAGCAGCTTGTCAGTCTGTTCCTTCTGTCAAGGACTGAGATATTGTTTCTGGTGGCATCACAGAAGTGGAAGCCAACTTCCTATCCCTATGAAAAGGTTGCTGTAGAAAGCTTTAGAGAGAAACAATTCTTTATTGTAATATCTGCTGGAAGGTCACTCTGCTTGTTGCAGGTAGTTCAGGCACGCACATGTGATTTCAGGTTTTGCTTCTTAGTGCACCTTTAAAATTAATAGCCAGAAGTGGGGTAATTTCAAATTATGAACAAAACAGTAGTTTATAAGGCAATAGGAGTTCTGTCCTCCCTCTTTCTGGCAGTTACATTTTGTTTCTGAGCTGACAAAATATGCATCTTTTATAGAGCGTTGTTGCAAGGAGGCAGTGCTTTATTTTTCACCTCACAGAAATGTGTCCATTTGCAGGCGTGTGGTGTATGAAATGAGTATGGGAGAGATGGTGCTTTGGAAGACTTGAGTACCCCAATGACATGGGATCTCAAACCAGATAGACATGAGGATGAGAACTTGTCATGCAGGAAATTAATCCACGAAAACTTCTGAGAGGTGATCTATATGCTAATGAATTTTAAGAGTGCAATGCAAGCAGCTGGAAGAGGGTGAAGTGCAGAAGGATGAGAAGAGTGGGGTGGTGCTCTGGGAGGGGTAGGGTATTTCCAATACTGCTTATTGCATCTGGGGACCACACTAGCTGTGGCTTTCATGTCTACTTATAGAGGCCCTGTCGGAGAGGAGGAGAGAGGGAATTATTAAAAAGAGATATTGAAAACACATGACACCTACAAAGGAATTGTGGTGCATTATGCAGAACCTTTCACTTGGAAGAAACTGTACACAAGTTAGAAATCTAATTTGTAGTAAAACTGCAATAATACATGAAGACTGGATATGTAGAGCAGTGCTGCGGAACAGAGCCTGCAACTTGATTCCCTAAAATCAAGACAAGAGTGATGCTCAGGTAGCGTGTATCAACATAGCACAAGGTTGCCTCGCTTCTTGCTGCAGTTTGCTAGATGCCATTGTAGTGCAGAGGAAGGCTGAAAAAGAAAGGAAGGAGTGAGAAATAAGAAATGGAGGGAAACAACAAACATGAGCCACAGATCAGGGAAAAAAAAGTGATTGAGAAAGAAAACAGTTGAAACAAACAATTCTTCCTGAGGTCTTTAAGCAGACTTTCATTTAATTTCCTAATATATGTTTTTCCCACAGCTCACTCATGTTAACATCTTCTACTTAGAGTATAAACACTAAACATTTCCCTTTAAGGGCTGATTCAGTGCTTATAGAGATTAGCAGAATTCTTCCCAGTCATGCTTACAGAGCCGTGATCTTCAATGGAGTCATTGCATCCTTCATCAGGGACACACTAAACCATGAGAAATTTGATAATTTGTTCTCTGGAGCTGATAGACATGACAGGATATAATTTCCAGTTGACATTAATTTGAAAGTAGTAAACAGTTAGTTTGGACTGAGTGGGAAACAGAAATTTCACTATAAAACACCATTTACCTGTGATAAACTACATGGGATTAATGAAAAACTAAAAATCCCCTGATGGTGCTGGATATTCAGGGTGGGGGGGAGGGAAGGAAGCAATATTGGCAGTATCACATACATCGCGTAAAATGGTGAATGTGGAATAATAAACTTACAGTTGATGAACCTGGTATTTTTCCAAACTCACATAATTTTAAAAGATTTTATTCTTATTGGCTGTAAGAGAAAAACATACAGCAATTACAAAGAGAGTATGTGTTGTACGGGGTTCTTATGAAATACAACGTGTAATATATTGGCTAGACCAATAAAAAGATATCACAATATTTACTGTGTCCATTTAAACAAAAAAGCGATTTTAGATAATTCATACAAATCTTGGGCATGTAAAGGATGATTGTAAACCAGCCTCTCTGTTATTGATATCTGCAGTGGTTTAACAACACGCAGACACAAGGACAATCTCTACACTTGTGCTGCAAGGCTGTATTTCCCCAAAACACTGTCACACTCTTTACTTTTTGAAAATTGAGGCTGAAAACAGGGAGACAGAAATAAAGACCTTAGAAAATATTCCCTTATACTTTTAAGATCTTGTCCCAATTGAAGCCACAATTTTTTTTTTCTTTTAAATTCCCTCCTGGTACAGGCAAGGGATGGAGTCTTATGGAGATAAAGAAATACAGGAAGCATGGACTAAGGAAAACTGGACAGCTCAGGTACATGGCAGAGAAGTCTGAATAGTGGCAGCCTTTTATGTAAACCTGGTGAAGCAGGGTGAAATGGGGTGAAACTTTCCGATTTGGAAAGTTCAATCCTATTACCTGTCTCCATTTAGGAAGATCATAAAAAATTAATCTCACATGCTGCAAACAGCTCAGCACACCATTGTGGTGGGGAACCTCAAGCTTTAATAGGATGTAGATGAGCGAGATCCAAGTCTTGAAAAGAGGAGGCTGAGGGGAGACCTCATTGCTCTCTACAACTACCTGAAAGGAGGTTGTGGAGAGGAGGGAGCTGGCCTCTTCTCCCTAATGACAGCAGGCAGGATGAGAGGGAATGGCCTCAAGCTCCACCAGAGAAGGTTGAGGATTGACATCAGGAAGAAATATTTCACAGAAGGGTCATTGGGCACTGTCAGAGGCTGCCCAGTGAGGTGGTTGAGACACCTTCCCTGGAGGTGTTTAAAAGGCGGGTGGATGAGGTGCTGAGGGGCATGGTTTAGTGATTGATGGGAATAGTTGGACTCGATGAACCAGTGGGTCCTTTCCAACCTAGTGATTCTATGATTCTAAGTGTCTCAGGAAGTGTGTAGCTCTCAACATGTTTTTGCTGTGTCTAGGGTGTGCTATGTGCTATAGAGGTTTAGCTCACCTCAGGAGATTATATGATCTATGTGGGGAAAATGGAGATAAGGTACAAATGATACACCCACAGTAATTCCTCCATCACCCATGGTGCCTGTTTTCCTTTCAGAAGTGGGTTTGAGAAGGAAAAACACATCACCTGCAAGGAACAGGAGAGAGGTTGCCCTGGAGGCAAGTGGTGAAGACAAAGCTTGCAGAAAAGGGAACCAAGGCACAAACAGAATAGAAGAAGCTGAGTGTAAACTAAGTTACCTGTGCAGGTCCCTAAAATGATAATATGAGTGTCAATTTTAATATGGAAGAAAAGGAACAACAAAATGAAGGTGACAAGACAAAAATAGCAAGTAAAATGGCATTTGAAAGGCATGTCTTTGGGGGTGAACAAATGGTTGATGTTTGCCATCTTCAGGGCTAGGGATGTATGAACTTACTCCAAAGCACCGGCTGCTTACAGAGCAAAAAACTTCTGAATATGGCCTGGACACATGTAAGACAGAGTGTGACCAGTTGAAATTGGCCCAATGCCAATTTCCCAAAGGGCCCGGGACAGAGGCCCCAAGACCCCTCCCAACCATGGGGGGGGAAGAAAAAGAGGGAAAAAAAGGAAAAAAAACCCCACGAACTCAAACTCCAGTAGGACTAAAGCAGTTTATATATATACAGAGAGAGAGAAAAAAAAAAAGAAAAACAACTAGTTTTCACTTCCCTCTTATCCAAAAAATTGTTGTTTCCGGAATCTCAGGACCCCTTCCTCCCCACTGGGTAATCAGCAGGTCTGTGCCTTGGCCCACTCCCACAGCAGAGCGACCACAGGGAGTTTCTCTGCCCTCCAGCCCTCCCGGAAGAAGGATGCCCCACTGACTTCCGACTTCCCTCTTTATATCTTTGCTTACATAAAGAAATGAGATGGAATACTTCCTTAGTTATGACCTTAGTTACCAGGAAGGTAAACTAAAACCACTACACAGAGTAAAACCTGGCAGAACTGAGCATCCACAGTCATGGGAATCTTGATAACAGCTCTGAGATGGGAGCAGGGAGTAGAGACTTGCTCTAGTAGGACCATGATAAATTAAGGATTAGAAGGAGTCAGAAACCCAATGACAGGAGGAAATAGTGCTCAGAGAAAATACGTAGAAGTGATGTGAAGGGCATAAATAGGCAGGTCTGTATGAACCCTGCTATAGAGAGGGGAGGAAAACAATTTTGAGAAATATAGGAAGAAAGGCAGGAAGACAACTATGCAAGGAGAGCATTAGGGAAAATAAGTCTTTGAGGAGGAAAGGTGTTTTGGAGAGGCTAAGGAGAATGGCTGTGGGCTGAAGGTTTTGTATGTATCATTGACAACTTGCAGGGAAGAGTGTGGTGTGGCTGGGCCTGATCCAGGAGAGATCTGAATGGGGACCAACCATGACCAAGAAGTCACAGTCTAGAAAATGTCTCTAAACACTTTGTAAAATAAGTGAATATTTAATATATGAAAAAAATGAAGTTGCCAAACAATGGTACCAGACTAGCAAGTTTTTATTTCTGTAAGATGACAGGTAATTTCTGATCAAGTTAAATTGTTTTAAATAAACAATCCTTGAAATTGTTCCTGACTTTGAGTCTGAGTGTGGGGAAAATGTACAGGACATCTTCATCAGTCTAGTGGTATTTGTTGGACAACATAACTCTGTGTTTAGCTAATGACTTAATTAGAAAAGCAGTAGTCAGCTGGCAGTGAATGGTGAGTCTTTCTTTAACAGGGAAGCACGAAAATCAACCATCTATCTGGGGTTTTTTTTGCCTGTTAATTGCCTCTAAATATTAAAATTGATTACAATTTTCACCCTGCTCAGTAGTTCTGAGTGGTAATAGTGGAGATAAGATATCAAAAGAAAGACATTAGTAGAAAGGAAGATGGTGAAACTCCTGTATTTTGGAGCTTTCATACCAGTCTCTGAAACTTTTCAACCTGTATACAACAGCTACTCTGAGGTTGTGTTCACCATTTCTGGTGCTTCTGCCATACTTCTGGCTATAAGTAAGCATCAGTAGATGTGACGGAGTTAACTGAGCCATTACTTTTGCATGAGACAGGTGACTGCACACTGCATGCCAGCAGCAGCGTCCAGCTGTGGGGTTGGTCCTGCTTACAATTACTTATTTTTATTTTAATTCCTGGGTACTTTTTTTCCTAATAGTGTATGAATTCTGGGGAGTCACTTTGAACCTTTTATAGATAAGCAAGGTGTGGCCACTATTCCCCAGCTTGAATCAACAGTCCCCACCTCCAACAAGCCATAAAAATAAAAAACCCCAACATAATGGCTATTTATGCTTCCTCCCTAGAAGACTTTTTCAGTGGCTGAGATTGTTTTTTTCCTCTTTTTAGATATTAATGTTAGCTGGCAGGGAACCTGAAGGCAGCTGGAGGAAGGAGCTGTGACAATAGCTTCAGAAAGGCAGCTGGGGATAAACTTCCTAAAAGCAGAATCCCACTGCATGTGGGTAGGTCACACTTATGTCATCTTCAGACCTGATGTACACTCAGCCTGTGGCACTGCATCTTGCCAACCAAATGCTTTCACTCAGAAATAAGGAATAAGGATGCCATTTCTCAGATCCATCTGGAGTTTTTACCCACATGTTACTCAGAGTTCCTTGACTCTTGATAAGATAAACGATTGCTATCTTCTAAATTTTCAAAACATTTTTCAGAGATGGCTTCCAGTGTTGTTACAACACTTTTTCTACCTCTAATACTTGTTTTGATGGATTTGGAGCTGACACGCTGTAGGTCAACGCTATTTCGTGTCAGGGTGACATATGTGATATTTTCTATATGGTACATTGGTATAATTAAAAAAGAATTTGTCCAGAAAAAGGGACAGGGAAGAGAATTACAGCACAAGGCAAGTAATTAACATTTAAACAGTGCTTAGGAGTTGTTCACGGACCATACCAGATTCTCAGCTTTGATTTTGTCCCTCCCCAGCTTGATTTCCCCAGTCTCTGAGCCAGGACATTTTAACTTCCATAAACACAGAAGACAGGATATGAGGGACTCACTTCCCTTGTCTTAAGAGATAGACAGAAACTCCGTGAAGGACTCCCAGAACAACATATCTCCAATTGTAGGTTAAGATGACAAGAATGCCACTGCAAATTGTAAGATGACAATAAGGCAGATGTGTAGACTGGTATTTTAAACAATTATCTAATTGTTTTAAGTTGGCGGGGTAAGATCAATCGATCCTTGGGGTTGTGCACCACAAGGTCCAGATGAAATACGGCAAAGGTGAATAATGCCACCCCAGAACTGACCAAGCCACAAGGCCTGAGTTCTGAAAAAATATGTTTAGGGGTATTAAAAACATGAACCGTCAGCTATGCAGCTGGTCTCACAAGTGTGACATTTGCTAGCTGTGTCCTCTTAATTGCCCAAAGAACTGCACAGCTGTCTGTCCAATACTTTGAACATAAATCAGGAAACTTAGAGAAAAAAAAGCCACTTTAATTACTCTGGAGTACAAAATGGGATACACTTTTAGATTGAGTGAACTGAGCTTTGTTTTGGGACTTTATTCCTGAAGAAAGGAATTGCTTGTTCTGCCTTAAGCCATGCTGGAAATCGTGGGTTTTTTTTTTTTCCTTCTAAATGACTGTTACAGTTCTTTCAGAATGCTACAGTAAAGATCTTCTGTTTAGCTGTCATGACCATGAAGTATTTATTCATTTTTTTAATATGTATTCATGGGGTTCAGTTTATAAGCCTTCGTATTACTACAGTGCACAATAACTTAACATTTGATTCTCAAATGAAAAAAGTATAAAAGTGTATATCAATGTTTGCTTCACAAAATTTCTTAAACATATCTAATAGTTTCCTTTTTGTTTGTTTTTCTTAATTGGAAAAAAAATCTGTTCTTTTGTAGAATAAATTTTAAATTTCAAACTCTTTATAATGAATTACACTAGAGGTAAAAAACGGCAGAATGAATTAGAGGCTAAAGATAATTCAAGCAAATAGGCAAACACAAAAATCCCCTTTATCAAGGGAAATGGTGACAGAGTCAAGTTATTTTGCTCGTTCTTAAGGCCAGGAGTCATGTCATCATCTCACAGTACTTTTAAGTATGTTCTCTACACCTGATGAGCTTTCTGAAGGCCAGCTTGAAATCTTCATTAAAACTAGTGTACAGCAAAGGGTTGATAAGAGAGTTGACGTATCCCAGCCAGGTCAAAAAGTCTGCTACTTCTGGAGAGACAGTGCAGACATGGAGGCCCACAAGCAGCTCCTTGATGAAAAAGGGCAACCAGGACAAAATGAAAGCACCTAAAATCAAGCCCAGAATGCGAGCAGCCTTTCGTTCCCGTGTTGTGGAGATCTGCTGCCGGTCGCCAGCCAGGTCCAGGTCATTTTCAAAAGGAGGGATCCTCACAGATGCATTAATTTTATCAAACTCCGTGGTTGGGTCAGACGTGGAGAAGTCTGAGACGCAGAACGTCTGTGTGAGCCTGCAGCTGGCAAAGGAATTTTGGCTGTCGGTGCTCCTGTTGCTGAGGTGGCGGCTTGAGCCTCGCTTTTGGTAAAGGCTCTTTGCAGCATGGTAAATTCTGTAGTACAGGATCAGGATCAAAGTCAAGGGGATGTAAAATGCTCCGAATGTCGAATAAATGGTGTAGATGACATGATCATGTTGAATGCGACACTCACTGGGAATACTGATGCTATGGTGATTTCTCCAAAACAAAGGGGGCATTGATATGAAAATGGAGATTGTCCACACTGTAACTATCATTAGACCAGCCCTTTTCGCCGTTCTTTTTCTGGCATATTCAATAGCATCTGTAATTGCCCAGTACCTGTCCAGAGCAATGACACACAGATGAAGGATTGAACACGTGCAACAGGTCATGTCGACGCTAAGCCAGATCTCACAGATGAAGTATCCCAAAGTCCATTTATCTATCATTATGTAAGTGATACTCAAGGGCATGACGAGAACAGCAACAAGGAGATCTGTCACAGCTAGTGAACATATTAAATAATTTGCCGGCTGGTGGAGCTTCTTGGTTGTGGAGATTGCTGCAATTACAGCAGAATTCAGCAGCATAGTCAAGGTTGTGATTGTGGCCAAGGTCAGGGTAACAAGCATCTTTTCAGTTACTGTTTTTGACTTCACAGCCACGTTGGCTTCAGTGGTGCAATTTGTGAAATTCATTTTTCCCTCTAGGATGCAGAGTGAAAGAAGTTGCTGTTTCAGGTAATGAATAGTTCCAGGTTCAGAAGTCACCCATTTGAACAAGGGACAGAGATGCTTCAGGTGAAATTTTTTTTTATAATCCCATATTCAACAGAGCAGCAAAAAGCTTTCAGGTTTCCTCCTGTTCATTGTTGTCCTGGAAGATAAAATTACATCTGTTAGTGAACCTGGAAAAATTCCACCTTTTGGCAAGAAGTCCCATGCTTCTAATATTACAAACTCAAATAAACATTTTAGTCTGTTTTTCCCTCTGTTCTTCTCTTTGGCCTTTTCTCCCCTCTTTTCAGTGAATTCATAGTTGATTTCTTTTTATTTTCTAAAGGACACTCTGGATCTGATTTCCTGCTGATGTGAACTTGTTATTTCTCCTTTAGTTTTAGAGATCCCAGTTAAAGTGGGAGGTTGGACTAAAGGACCTCCAAAGGTGCCTTCCAACAAACATTTCTATGATCTCTGTGAATTATTGATGCCGGTAGCTAGTCTTTTTCCAGCTTATTAAACGGCCTCCAGCAGATGAAGAGCTGAGGAAATCTGCCTTTTCATTTTAATTGAATGTGAGGGGGATCAGTTACTTCTATACCATCTTCAGAAAAAAAGAAACATAGCAGCCTATCTCAGCAGAGGCATTCCAACATTTCATAATTTCTATACTGCTTTTTTGTATCCGTGTCTGTATTAATAACTTGAAAACAATACTTAAAATTACTCAGGTTACCTTTAACATGCAGCTTTCAAACAATGCTTAAAGCTTTATGGCAAGTGCATAGTTTTACACAGCACAGGAGTGTTGCTAAGAGCTTATATAGTTTTGTCTAATTATTCCTGACAGTTCACATATCTCACCGTGTGTGTCTTTAGAGGAGACAGACAAGAAGCGTTTGCCTTTGCTTTGAGATTTCTATCAAATTGTGTTCCCTGTCAGGCTCCTTGTACACCTGTAAGGTAAAAGCAATAATCTTTAAAAAAAGGTTTGGTTTTTGATCCAGGAGTTCATACATGTCTTCCGTACATTCCAAATGCTGACTGAAGCCAGAAGTAGCAATCTGTGGAATGCAACTTGGGATACCCTCTGGGGCCTACAAATTACTCATTTGTAATTTAACTTGGCTTAAAAGGTTGTAGAAAACTGAAAGTCTGAATTCTTTTCCATTAAAATAAACAGGAAGACTGCTTCCCATGGTTTCACCGGCCGAAGAATAAGGAGTCCTCTAGGCTAGTTGTACAGGCAAGGGAATGAGATAGTGTCTGCCAGAAATACACTTGTCCCCTCTCAAGACAAGTCTTAAAGGCAGATGGTGTGAATCACATCCTGGAAATGCTGATTTTTCTCTAATTTGACTAAAAGTGGCTCCTCCACAGTTGCATTTAGAATACATGCCTGATTTTTAGATGGCTAAATTTGAGAACTAAAACCCATTCTCACTGGCACCAGTGGGACTTGGATTAGGCTCTGACAGAGTTTGCACATGCAAGTTAATGAGGAATTAAGAATTTGAATGAGGAATTACGAATTTAAAGCTAGTCAGCTGCTTAGCTCTGTGTATGTATGATCTTATTCAGAAATTGGAGTGCTGTCTTCTGAACGAGCTGAATGAGGAACAATCGAAAATAGAAACTTCAGAAAAAACCCTGTTCTTTGCAGACGGGCCCTAGGAAGGCAGCTTGTATCATCACAGACTGTTGGTTAGCAAAATATGAGTTTTAAATTCTAACCAGGGAACAGCAGAAAAGCCCCCAAACTACAATCTTGATCTTCAGAAACTGCTTTAAAGTATCGATAGCCTTTGAGAAAATACCATGAGATTTGCATGTCCTCCACACCACCTATTGATGACATTCATGCAGAAGAGACCCTGCTGCTTCTTCATGTAAGCAGCATTTATTTCTACTCATCCTTCTCTTTTCTAGGAGCCCTGATGTTTTGTAGCCCTGGCATTTCTCCTTTTCTGGGTGATCCCCACAGTATTTCCTTCTTAGCACTGCCTATATGCATCTTTAATCCAGTAGGAACTGAATTGCTAGGGTTCTCTCCCTCAACAGTCCTTCACACTGACATAGACCCAAGGAAATCCTTTCTGAGTTCTGCCCACTCTCTTCACCACAAGGATACTCTGAAAAATAAATCCTTCCTTTCCTTAATGAATTTGTCTTTAGACAGATCCTTTTACACTTCATCAGGCCCAAGCACTAGGTTTCCATTAGAACAAAGGATGCTGCTGATCACACAGCTAGTTTAGTTGTTTAAGTCTGCTTACTGCTCAGAGGGGCTATCATTTTTTTCCTTGTAGAACTACTGCAATAATTGAAGACAGGGAAAAATATAAACAAAGTGTCTTCCCTGCAGAACACACAGGCTCATCCCTTCATGTCAAAACCCATCATTGGGAGCTATTCAGTTTTAATTCCTGTGTTCATTATAGGAAATGAGCCCTTAGCAATTCAGACATTATAAATACCACAAACAAGAACTGTATTGAGGAAGTATATTTCAATGGTGAGAAGTCTGGAGATGTCAGACTGAAGGGTTCCTCAACAGTTTAAGTCTGCACCTCTTCTCATCCCTTACCCACATTATGAGGATCCACACTGATGTTATAACATTAATTAGCCACATTGACTATAGGCGTTGTGTTTCCTTTCTCCTGCTGTTTCCTTTGCTGCACCCTTTTCCAAGCTGTCCTTGTTTCCATACGATCTAATCCCGACTCCTGCCTCCTAGAGCACACAGAGTTCCTTAGCCCTCACTGTTCTTCCAGCTCATCTCCTGTGCCAGAGCAGCCTGATGCTCCCTTGAGCTGCTGCTGCCACATCGGTCGCTTCCTCTGGCAACTTGGCTAGGGCTCATGCCCAGCCTTTGGCAGCGCCTGTGACCCAGCCTGTCCCTCACTGTCCTTGCTTGTTCAGCTTTGGTCTCTCTGCTTTTGAATTAGAAGGCACCTACATGGAATGTTTTGGCCCAGAAAAGAGATGAGATTTTAAAATGGGAAGCAATTTCCTAGAATATATCAGTGATCAACCTTGTTTATTAATACAGAGCAGGACTTAAATGCTACTTATCATTAATATTTGAAAATGCTGGTGGGGTTGTGGTAATATTTTGTAGATCCTGTATTTTAATTCTTTTTTTCACTGCTTGTCTTTGCTGGTAACTGGTAGCCCATGGGCAGAGTCAGGGACTGTCTAGTCCAAAACATAATAATAAGATACAAGGCAAAGCCTTCTGGGGTAATTCCAGTGTAAGGAGTTTCCATTGCTTAGTTTAGGATTAGCTTGGGGAACTGCGTGGCTTAATGTTCTTCACACTCATATTCAGGTCTGGCCAGGTCACCTCCATGATTAGATTCTCAGTTGAGGTCAAAAAAAAGCAGGGCTGGAATGACTGGGACAGGTACTAGCCCTGGGGCACTAGGGAAGGGGCACAAGGGCTCTCAGATTTGGTCTTGTGAGAATATGGTCTTGGAAAATTTACATTCTAACTGTCAAGTTATTTAGGACAAATATATGTGGAGAGACCAGCTACAAAGGATCTAGTGAAAAAAACATGTATGTTAACAGGGAGAAGTTTACTACCTAGTCGATAATAGCTGGTTTCCAGTATCTCTGTCACTTGTGTATTATTGCTATATATAGTACTACAGCCACTATAGTAATCAATTGTGGTTTTGTAAGTGACTTGTTGGAAGGGACATTAATAGCAGTTTTCTTATTAAAAGTACTCTCACTGAAAGCACTGCCATGTTTATGTTTTGCAGCTGTATCCCCTTAGGCTGTCACTCATTTCACACAGAATGAATTTTAGATGGACAGACTAATTTTACTGATTTGGTAGGAGAAACTCATCTTAGTTCTTCCAAATGGGAATCAATCACATTTCATATTAACTGATTATTGATAGTGGCATTGAGTGCTGCTTGAGAGGAGGAAAGAGGGAAGAGGATGATTAATTCTTCCTTAAAAGGAACTGGACAAGTTTGGCTGTGAGGTGGCAATGTCCATATCTGCTCCTGCCAGAAAATACCTCCACCTTCTCAGCAGAGGACCGCTGTGCAGCAGAATACTCTGGATTTCTGGGGGAGAGTCTAAATCCATCTCTTTGGCTGCTAAACTTTTCACCATTTCATTAAAAAAAATGAATAACATCACTTGGAGAGAACAAGGGGAACTGGCTTTTAACATGTGTGCATGCATGTATGTGTATGCACATATACACATGTGTGCACAGCAGGTGGATCTTTTACATACAAGGTGTTACATTTCCTTTAAGCAATTACAGCAATGTGCAAACAGTACATCTTTGTGCCCTTGGCAGCAATAAATCAATCTGACTTTGTTAAACTCTGAATCGGTCTGAGTGCTATTCACCTGCAATATTTCCATGTTCACAGCTCTGAAGGGCAAGAATCTGTGACACACTTTCTGAGACAAGTGGTTAGCTTATGGAAAATATGACAGCACATTTATGATAATGTTAATATTTCAAACTACACAAAGATGCTAATCTTCCAGTAGTCTGGTCAAAATTCACAGGTGAGTAGAGGGGAGCACTAGAGACTCATTGGGAGCACACGCTTGCAAGACCTACAGCACCACGATTACTACATCAGCAATTGTGTGTAAAGCTGAGTTTACCTACATAGCTCTATCAGAGAAACCAGATTTGGGTATGGATGTTACAAAACTGGGACTGATGAGGAGGAGGTAATTTGGTCAGGATTGTCCATTGTGGAGGAGACTGGGCTGGAGAACGGAAGGGTCAAGGCTGGTGAAAAGAAGGGAAGAGAAGTGGCAGCAAGGATAAAAAGGGGTACGCATTGCTCACCCACCACCAAAATCAGGGCAACAACCCAAGCTGTTGTTCACACCAGAGTACGAGTCAAACTTGCCACTGTGGTTGGGAAGTCCAGCAGGACAGATGGTTTTCCCCATGCTAGCTAGCATGGGGATCCATGGGACAGAGGGATGCAGCACCCTGGTGCTGCTTTTTCAATACCTGCACCGCATCAGGTGGCTTTGGTAGCCACCCATGTCTTCTTCGGAGCAATGTAGTGTGACCATGTCCTCCCACCTATGCAACACCAAAAAACAAGTGCTCATGCAAGCCAGTTTTGTGTCTGTGCTTAATGTAGTGGCTCTCCATGCTATCCATTGAAAACTAAATGCTGTCCACGGGTTTCTGAAACAGCAAGCTGCAAAGTAGTGTTTCACCACTGTTATTTCTGCCTCTGGATCTGGTGTTGCTCTCCAGCTCTTTTGCTGAACAGCTTAGGACAATTGCTAATGTAACCATGAAGTTTTAACTCACTTAGCATTGGAAAGCAGATCTCCCCCCCACTTGTCAAGGCAGCTTAACCTCCCTTCCCAGTGGACACTATCATCCTGGAAGATTTCCTTCCCATGTAGGGGTCCAGAAGAAAATATATGGGACAGGGGAGGTGTTCTCTCCCCATAATCCATGAGGCTATCAGCAGCCTATCAATACCTTCTCTCTGGATGGGAAAGAGAGGCTGTAGCTCAGGGTGAGGTCCGGAATAAGACTCGTATCCCTTAGTACACCCCACCACCCAATCTTTACACCTTCAAAATGAGAGCGATTTGATTTTTCATTGTGGAAATTCCTGGCTGCACTCTTCCCTAAACAAAATTATACAGTGATGCAGTTGGCTATAGGTATGCAGATTCCTACAGATTCTTCCCATACGGTTCTTAAATGCTTCTTTCATGTTAGGAATGCTTAAGAAGAAAACTGAAAACAATTATACTATAATCTGATACTCTAGTCATAAGAAACAGTACAGTGTTAGCTGAACACTTTAGAGTGGGCTTCTTGATTTATCTTCACCTGGTAGGACATCTTCTTAAGCCAAATTAGTGTGCACTCATTTTAAACTCATTTGAGAATACCCAGAATGAGTTGTGCCATGGTCTAAATAATCCATTCAAAAACGTACTCTTTTGACTAACAGTTGCAAACCTGGGCCCTGGTCCTGAATCAATCTGATCTGGAGTCAATGAAAGATGATAAGCAGGCAATTTTCCAGAGCTCTTAAAAGAAATCCACCCAGCATCACACTTTAGAGATAAGCTTTTCTGGTATAGATCTTGGCACATGCAAATGAGAAACAATAATTAGTGACGATCTTCAAACTATGCTTCCTCCCACAAGTAGTGGTATAATTATCATTCACAGATGATTACTCATTTTTCTCTACTTTCAATAAAAAAAATAGTAAATCTTAGGCAGTGGAAACTAATAAGGTGCTGCTGAGCTTCAATCTGATACAAACCAGGACTCAATGCAGGTTTCATCCTGTCTTTAGCCAGACATAAATAAAATTCTCTGGGACAGTGAAATGCACAGATTTCTTGTAAAAAACTAGAGTACACACCTACTTTGGATGTAATAATTTGTAATAAATATTGCTTTAAATTAATTAAAATTTGCTTTAAAGAGACTATTAAATTAAGAGTTAACTTTAAAATGCATCATCTCTTCTCATATTTTAGACCCCAAGCACTGTATATTTTACAAGTGCCTTTTGTTTTATATTACACAAAATATTCATGTAGGGTTCAGGTCATTCCTTGTAATTTACACTGTTTCACCTTTTCAGGCACTAACTTAAATCCTCAGATGTTTAACTTATGGACAATGGAAGCTCTATTTTCCCATATTGTGGAACCAGGACACACGGGTAGCTGCATCTTGCAACTTTTTTTTTTTTGAGTAGAATTTATATTAATTAGTTGTACAGCCTACACTGTCAAAACATATAAGCACTGCCTTTCTCCCTGTGCCTCTTCTTTCTCCAGAGATGAGTTATAAAGATAGAAACCTTCCACTGTGAAGTCTGTGCATGACAGTGCAGTGGAGAAAAAGACATCCATTTGTTTTGGAGACTGCATTGGTGTTAAGTGCTGAAATCACAGAATCACAGAATCACCGGGTTGGAAGAGACCCATCGGATCATCGAGTCCAACCACTCCCACCAAACACTAAACCATGTCCCTCAGGACCTCGTCTACTC